>JAVYIG010000972.1:0-408325 GCA_035222895.1 Strongylocentrotus droebachiensis
TACCCATTTAAAGCTGTCACCATCTAATAAGAAGGAAAAAAAAAACCGTTTCTGAACCAGACACACAATGCATGTCTGGTCCTGGCTGTACGGTTTTTTTTATCACAAAAAAAACCTATTTCAAAATATTTTTATCAACGATAAATTCGCGATCAACTACAGATTTTGTAAAGAAAATAGTAGTGGTAATAGACAGCATATTTTGTTCTAATCCCGCGTTTGCATGTACAGTAAAACAATATCAAGATTTATGTTTGAATACCAAATTTAACACAAAATACACAAATTCTTAAAAAAAAATCCCGAATAACTGTAATAAACATGTAAATTTCGTTGCAATCATGTATCATTATGTCGTCAAATTTTTATTTGATTTTGTGCAAATATTTTGGGGGCTAATTCTGCCTTTTTTTTGGTTTTCCATTGGCTGTTTTTATATAATCAATAAACTGAGTAACTGAACAAAATATATAAAGATCTTATAACTGCGCATTAAATTTGCAATGCAATCCTTATAGCTTCGTGGTAACTGTAATAAATAGGAATCACGTCTGCGTCTAATACATCTAGTCCTTTGCTGTAAACATGATCGATCAATGTACCATTCTCTGTCGTGGGTTTTGAAACATATTGTCTGTAACCATTATCACACATTATTTTGTTTACCTGCGAATTGTGTTTCATTAAATCTTCGTTGAAATCACCCATTAGTATGCATCTGGTACTTATTTTGTGCAATTTATTGAGATAAATGAGTAAGCATTCACAAAACTGTTTTACGCTGTATGATGGAGGTCGATATATAACTGAAATAACGAAGAGACGGGATTGGTTATGATAATTGCAATAGATTCTAGGTTATCGACAGTTATGTTCAATCTACTTGCAAATTTTATTTTAGTGTATATTGCAACACCCCCATGCGACTGCTCTTTAAGTTGATTGGTAGCACAATATGAAAGATATCTCGGCTGATGGTAGAATTTAAATTCATCTAAAAGTGTATCAATTATGTCATCTTCTTTATTAAGCCATGTTTCTGTCAGACATATCAAATCTGCATTGGAGAAGTCAGTATTGCATTTCAAATCCATATAATGTTGTTTTAATCCTTGTACATTGTGGAGAATTATGGAAATGTTGTGATCGCTATAAACATCAGTAGCTATAGGTGGTTGTATGAATGAATGCATATTTTCAAGGCTTTCTTTAATTTCAGGGTTACAGTATATACGATCTTCATGAAAGTCTTGAACAACGAGTCCAGATAATGATGTAACACGACTTAGACCGACATAAGCTTGGCCAAATTCAAACATGTTTTTTAACGAGACAACAGCTTTGTCTAATGACATACCTTGTACTTTGTGAATTGTGCATGCATATGCAAGTTTCAGTGGGAATTGTGCCTAACATATTTGTTAACCGATTCTTGATGCTTTCGATAGCGTAAATACCAATATCAGATTTGTCAAATTCCACTTTGATACACACTGGTTTAGAGTTGGTGCTGTCCATCACTATCTCGACCACATTTCCAAAACATCCATTGGTTAAGCCTTTTTCAACGTCAATGTTCCTCGTCAACATAACCCTTGCTTTAACTGCAATCCATAAATAAGGCGCTAATGAACTTTTCAATTTTGCTAATGGCTTGTCACGTACTTTAGTCCTATCCTTTGACGTATTTTGGTATCTTCAGCCTGAATACAAACGATACCTGTGCATTTTTTATGTAATACCTGTTTGTTCCAGCCTTGTACTTGTTTGTTAGTGGAATAGATATGAAGAACATTTTCACAATCTTCCCCTGTTTCACGAGATCGAAGTGTTTGTATATCTTCATCACACAGTTTGTCCTCTTTGGATTTTACACGTAATTTATTTAGAAGGAGTGCAAATTTTGAATCATCTTTTTGTCTCATTATATCGTCAAGCTCCACTTTTTTGAAATTATCTATCCATATTGCACCTTCAAGAGTGTCTTTATATAAGGGCGTACCAAAAACAGGAGGTAGTTGATAGAAGTCGCCAACAGCTATAACAGAGATACCACCAAATGCAATTTGGTTTCGTGATTGTTTGATTTGTCTTAAGCGACCATGGATATAACACATTAACTTTTGATGTACCATTGATATTTCGTCTATAATTATAATTTGTATGTGCGCCAGTTTATTTCGAAGGGCACTTATTTTCTCTTCACCTAACGGCTGGTAAGGTAATTGTATATTGATTGGAATAGAAAGTGCACTGTGTATGGTAGAACCGTTTATGTTGAATGCAGCTACACCAGTTGGGGCAATCTTAAGTATCGGTATATCATCTGGGTTATGCAACATTCGGCCTAGAATTCGTGTTCCTTCATAATCGATGCATTTTACTAAATGACTCTTTCCAGTCCCAGCACCACCAGTAACTAAAATATGAAATGGCTCACTCTTTTCTCCATTTACCTTGTTAAGACACCATTGTCTTATGTTGTAGAAAACAATTTTTTGCTTTTCATTCAAGGTTCTGATCAAAGAATGACCTTTATGTCTAGAAATTTTTGAAGATCGAAGTTCAACACTTTGGTCATGTTTTGTTTTGGTAGATTTTAAATCAGGAATATCACGATCGGCCTCAAAATCTTCAATGTCTACATCTTCTTTGGGATATTCAAGTCTTTCCGCTTCATTTTCAGGACATAAAAGAGCCAAGCATTTTCTTGTGGACCAATTTTGCATAAAAACTCTTTTGCTTCGTCAATGGCATCGGCATTCTTTTCAAATTTGTCACGGTTTTTACCTACAATCGAGCTCACTTTTTCCAGTTTGTTTCCAGATATGTTAACATAACCTCTCTGAATAAAATGTTCATAGGTCTCGAATCTTGGAGGTTTTAATTGCTCTTGTGTGCGATAGGGCAGGAACAGTTGTAATAGGCTTAAATTGTAATTTTCAGGCGATATTTTAGGATTGAACCGGGGATATCGTATAACTGCATCATCTGAACGTGTTCTTTTCTGAATGTATCCTAGATTTTGTTTTAATTCAAATACGTTTTTGTTTTTTTTACAACGTGAAGCGTCCATCTGAGAAGCTGTTAAAATTCTGTATTCAGAACAAAAAGAAGCAAGGCACATATTGTCAAATTTGGAGCCATCTGGTCGAGCTTTGTACCTATCAACCTTGCTTGTCATCCAAATATTCTCCTCGTCATCATCTGTTCGGTTTTGTATTATTTTAAGAGGTAAAGAAATTCGAATAGGGTCAGGTCCAACAGGTATATATTCAACTTTCCTTGAGCATTCCTTTAGTCTCAGAGAGCAAACACGATAGACACTTTCCTGTGCTGATACTTCACGGTTATGCATATACGCTTGACCAAGTTTTTTCATGCTTTGCTTTGCATCATTATTTCCTTCTTTTATTTCTGATAGTGTATGATTCAATAGCATTCCTACCTCTCTTTCAGCTTTTGACAAGTAAGATACAACATAACAAACACAGGCAAATACATTTGAAACATATTGCAAATCCATGTTAGCATTCCAGCATCTAAGTAAGTGTGGATTAAATTGATTTATCCAGACATCTTGTGGTTGTCTTTTGAGGATTATACTTTCTTGGGATGCTAATTCAGCATATGCTTTCTCAAATTGTTTTTGGGTAATACCAAGTTTTCCAAAAAGGTCAGCTGTACTTTCATAGTTTGTTTCGTTTGCTAATTCGTTTTTTACAGATTCCAACAATTCTTTGGCATTCTTTTGATCGGTTTCGATATCTTTATCTTCACCACCCACGACTGGTTTCGTGATAAACGTTCTTTTGGATATTGGTCTTGGAAAATTAAATCTGCACGTCGTTCCCTTCTTTGTGCATGATTTAGAATGTTTCTTACTGTGGCTCTGGACATGTGAAATAATTTCATGTAATTCTGGATCTTCCTTTTCCGTAGGCTTCTCGCATGAAATGTACTTATCAATGAACTGTACAACATTCTCATCTTTATCAACTCCTAATATTGGTGCATTTTCAATCCATATCAAAATATGAACATGAGGTGATCCCCTTTGTTGAAATTCAATACGGTAAAAGTAATCTATGACGTTACCAATGGGTTTAGATGGTGATAAAATAACTTTTTTCAAAAAAGTGTGAAATCGCTTATCAAACATTCTAGCAACAGTAACTGGATTTGATTTTAGAAGATTGCATTTGTCTGCCCAATCTAAATCGTCTATCTTTCTTGCATCGCCCGTTTGTCTGAGTAGTGTATTCATTATTTCAGGCCATCTCATATCAGCTGAAGAAAATGAACCGAACCAGGTTGGTTTACCAAGTTGTCGAACCATTGCTAGAACATTTTTCTGTGCATTTTGCCAGTATGGTGGTGTGCCACGAATTTGTTTCAAGAATCTGTACCCCTTGTCCGCTTTTAGTATTTCATAAACTTTATCCACATTTTTAAAATCGGATGCAGTGATAAAAGAGAAATCATCCTTCCTGTTTGAACTCTGTCTTAATGCAATAGAAACCTGTGACAAAACTTGCTGTATTTCATAGATATACTGGGCATAAAAGATGTAATCAGTGTTTTGAGCAAACCTGCTATCCACATGCATCAATCTATTTTGCAAATAACGACCCAAGGTTATGTTTTCATTTCTCCCATCATGAAATGTTGGCTGACCCTTTGGAAATAATGAAGGAAAGCATTTTGCTTCATTGCTTTCATCTTTCAGTATTGATACAGGACTGTTTCCTTCACAAGGAGCACAACAGAGTATTTCATCAAAACATTGATCTAAAATTTCTTGTCCAATATTTGCTGGTTGTAAACATGTATCTAACTGAATCCCACATAACCGCTCTTCCGAATCATCTTCAACATCGTTTTTGTGCAATGGTTGACCATGTAAACTGTCGATAGGATTGTTTTCTTCAGAGTTTGAGTCTTTTGGCAAGATGTGTTCATCAATTGCTGTGTCTTCTATTTCACCATCGTCTTCGTGTATGTCATTATTCTGTGAAAAGGAATTTTCCCAATCGTTATCTATGGTGACATCAAAATACCATTTATTGTTTTCTTTCAGGTACTGTAGTGCATTTAACACTTTAGATTTATTCACATACTTGTATTTGTAATAGCTTTTGTATGACAATTTCCTTTTCAATTTAACACGAATCGTTTGGTCTTCGGTCTCTGGTCTAGGCAACATATCTACTGTTTCATTTGTGTTTGAAGGTACACACACAACTGGACCATGCACTCCGTTTTGAGCACCTTTGGGCAAAGCCATTAATTTCATGAAAGGGATATGCAATCCAATTAAATGCTGTTCTAAATTGTTTAACTGTGCAATTTCTTCCGGAATATCATGTAGTTGTAGATTGTTTATATTTGCTTCTGCAGGTAGTTTTCCAGCTCGTAATTTATTGTGGCAAGTGAAACAAATCCATAAAAGTGATCTATCAGATTTTGCTATGTCACATATTAAAGTACATTGTGAATTACAGATATGCAAATATTTGTCACTGATACATGACGTGTCCATATATTTGCTTCTGATACATTTCATTACCTGGCTTTTGAAAAGAAGTTTGAAACACACAGAGCACACATAATCTGGTCCACCACAAGTAATTTGTCGAAAGTGCTTTATTACATTATGTAAATCGGTCATTTTCAGTTTATTAAGTTCAGCTCTTTTCAAGTTACGTTTGAGTACATTTTGCCTGTACTTATCGATTCTTCGGTATTTCATTTTTAAGGACATTGACCTTTTTTGTTTGAATTCTGTATTGCTATAGTTCTTTGTCGACACACTCTTCATTAATGCCTTGTGCTGTTGTCTGAATTGAGGATTGGCATATTTCCTTCTCATAATATTTCCCATTGTTGCCTTGTGCTGTTGTCTGAAATGTGGATTGGCATATTTCCTTCTCATAATATTTCCCATTGTTGCCTTGTGCTGTTGTCTGAAATGTGGATTGGCATATTTCCTTCTCATAATATTTCCCATTGTTGCCTTGTGCTGTTGTCTGAAATGTGGATTGGCATATCTTTTTCTAATGGTTGCCTTGTGCTGTTGTCTGAATTGAGGATTGGCATATTTCCTTCTCATAATATTTCCCATTGTTGCCTTGTGCTGTTGTCTAAAATGGAGATTGGCATATCTTCTTCTAATTGTTGCCTTGTGCTGTTGTCTGAATTGAGGATTGGCATATTTCCTTCTCATAATATTTCCCATTGTTGCCTTGTGCTGTTGTCTAAAACAAGGTTTGGAATATTTTTTTTTCATATTATTTTTCATATTTGCTTTATGTTCATCTTTAAATTGGGGATTATTGTACCGAATTCTTGATGTTGATTTAACTTTTTCCCTGAACCTTTCATTTGACAAATATTTATCTTTAACAATATTGATTTTTCTGTTTTTATACACTAAGTCAGAGTAGTATTTTTCTTTCATTGCACTCAGATGCTTGCTCCTAAAAGTTTCACTACATTTATGAGTTTTATTTTGTTTTCGTTCTCCAATGGTTTCTTTTTTTTTTTCAAAGAAATGTCTCTCGTGATACTTTTTGTTTTGTGTAATTTTTGTTCTCAGTTTTTGTTGGTTTTTGAAAGCTTTATCGTTAGCATATTTAACCCTCATTGCATTTGCTTTCCTTGTTTTGCGAGCTATTGTAATTTGTAAACGATTTTCTTTCTTCTTGACACTGTTTTTTTCATTTGCTATAGCTCGTTTTTCTCTCATGATCTCTTTACTCTGTTTTGTCCTTAGACCATAACTCTTTTTTTTCTTTCGTTTCTTTTTTGTTTCTAAAGGATTCATGCTAATCTCTTCTTTTTGCTTATTCTTGTACATTTTGTGAGGAATATTAGACTGAGATGATTGTACTGACAAAACAACATCGTAATGTATTCTTTGCGTATTTCTCAAATAAATTCCTCTGTCAGAGGTAACCTTTCCAATGTGTACATCTTTGCCCGAAAATATACTCCATTTAACGCTTTGGTCATCATATATGTATATATCAGTTTCAATCAAGTTTGCCAAAACCATAATCTCCGTTTCGGTAGCCCAGGTTCCATTTTGAAATACTTTACTCTTTGTCACGTAATTTGAAACGTTGGCAAAACCATCTCTCAAACGATTCTCAAATTTGTTCTTGTTTTTTAGAAGATGGACAACAATAGCTTTTCTCACAAGTAAGTGATTATTTTCGTTTCCTGATAAGCAAAATGAAATAGCACGAAAGAAGCAATTTCCATCACCCATAATATGTTTGATTGTACATGGATGTTCTATAGGTGTGAATGTTTCAGCTCCATTGTTAGAGGTTGGTGTAATATCGTGAATGTTTAACTTTGTACACGATTCGTTCTTTTTCATTTCATTCAGTGGTGCAAAGTACAAGGCCGTTTGCTGTATTTCTTCTAATATTATCAAATCATCAGAGTCTTTATCAAATTTCCCTGTACTAATTCTTATTACATCCTTTTCTTTTCTAGCACTGCCTCTTGTGGTGACCTTTGGTTCATTCAATTTTGAATCAGTCATATCTTGATTGGATTCTGCTTGGTAATCATGATTTCTAGAATTGTTCCTTTGTGACGTTCGTCTGAGTTTTTTGCGGTCAGAACTAAGTTGAGCTCCATTTTCAAGTTCAGTCCATTTTCGTTTTCCATTCGATTTCTTAGAAACGCTTTCAATTGATTTGGCTTTTGCATCTTTTTTCAAACTGGTTGTCCTTCTTTTTGTTTGTTCATCTTCCATTTTAGAGTGTTTTAAGTTTTCATCTACAGAGCTGTCTATTGTCACAGTCACTTCCGTTTTATTGGCAAAACAATGGTCTCCGAATTCCGTTTCTTGTAATTTTCTCAATTCAACCCTTGCATTCTTTAATGACAATAGTTGACCATTGTAGTCATGTACATCGGGAAGTTTAGGTTTACTCGTTTTGTGCAAATCATCAGTCGTTTCTTGAGTAAGCTCAATAATGTGTTCCTTTTTTGGATTTCTATTATGTTTTAGATTTGGTGCTTTATATTGCTGTTTCTTTTCATCAGAATGTGTTGGGCATTGAGACGTTGTGCTGTATTGCGTAGTTGAGGACATATTATGACAAGTAGGGATGCCTTGTAATATAGGAAAACCGGTTAATGTCTCATTCTTACCGGATATTGCTTGTACTGATACTCCAGTTACTTCAAAATAATGGTTCATATGACAACTCAATGTCTTTGCTAATGTCATACAATGTTTGTAAACCCCTTGCCAGCTTGGTGTATGAAGTAAGATGCTGTACCCATTTTGACTTAAAAAGCCTCGATTGCTTCTTGAATGCGAATCAAATATAAAATACCCTTCATGTCCTGTTATAACTACAAATGTGTTGTTGGCGAAGGTCACAAAATGGGCATCATAAGTCTTACACAGTTGTTGTTCGAATGCATGTTCTAATGTCACAAAACCAAGTTCTTTATTATGCGATTGAACATCAAATAACTGTCCTAAAATTGTTTCGTGGTATACAATCGTAAAATAGTCATTCCAGTCATCATATCCATCCAATTCCGTAGGTAATTGATTCATGGCTAAGTAATCCGTTGTGACTGAAGTGCTTTTCCTTATATTGGTATACAAATTATCACCTATTGTCAAAATCCGATCTAGATCACAACTCTTCCATTGGTTGGCTTTCTTAGACTTGCTGTTTAACACTGCAATTAAAGAATTACAAACACATTGTCTTCCGCTTGAATTGCCAAATCTTGGATGGCCCTGATTGAACGTTCCCTGAGCAATAATCGTTTTTTGTAAATTTACCTTCGTACCCGTTTTGTTATGTTCGTTTGACTGGGTTTTATCCGTAGGACTGGCATTCTCATAGGATATAGGATTGAAGTGGTATTCTGTGCGTATTTTTTTCTGAAACTGGGATGGGTCATTTGTTGTACGACTTTCATGACACTTTTGCTTATAGGCTTTGTCCACCTTGTCTGTTTTACTCGTTTGTTTCATGCCTTTTCTTTCAGAAGTCTCACAAACATTCGATGTCTTTTGTCTAATTAACATAGATACTTTTGGAGCAACGGACGATCCAATTTTCTTTTCACTTTCATCGGTCACTGAAACTACATGGATGCTTTTTGGGGGAGCCTCAACTGTTTGCAAACCATTGATGGGAATGTTTATATTATCACTATCATTTTTTGATGCCATTTTGGATAATTCTTTAGGACATAGTGGTGTGCTTGTAGTGTATTTCTCTTGATATTGTAAGGCATCAGATGCAAGTGTGTTCTCCTTTTCAGTTCCATTGTGCTGTTCGTTGGGATTATCGCAGTGAAATGATTGTACTGACAAAACAACATCGTAATGTATACGTTGTGTATTTCTCAAGTAAATTCCTTTATCAGAGGTAACCTTTCCAAGTTGTACATCCTTGCCCGAAAATATACTCCATTTAGTGTTCTGCTCGTCATATATGTATATATCAGTTTCAATCAAATTTGCCAAAACCATAATCTCCATTTCGGTAGCCCAGGTACCCCTTTGAAATACTTTGCTCTTTGTCACGTAATCTGAAACGTTAGCAAAACCATCTCTCAAACGTGTCTCAAATCTGTTCTTGTTTTTCAAAAGATGAACAACAATAGCTTTTCTCACAAGTAAGTGGTTGTTCTCGTTTCCTGATACACAAAATGATATGGCACGAAAGAAGCAATTTCCATCACCCGTTACATGTTTGATTGTACATGGATGTTCAATAGGTTGACATGTTTGACCTTCATTATCAGAAGTGGGTGTGATCTTTTGAATGTTTAACTTTGTGCAATATTCTTTCTTCTTCATTTCATTCACAGGTGAAAAGTGCAAGACAGACTTTTGTATTTCTCCTAGTATTATCAAGTCATCAGGGTCTTCATCAAATATGCTTGTAGTCAAACTTGTTACATCCTTTTCTATTTTCGTAGTGCTCATTTCCGTCACTTTTGGTTCATCCAACTTTAAATCGAGCGATGAATCCTGAGAGGACTCTGCTTTATTCTTACGAGTTCCAGAAATGCTTGTTTGTGACGTATGTGTGATTTTCTTGCTGTCTGATGTAAATTCTGTCTCATTCTCAAGGATATTCCATTTCCGTCTCCCATTCGATTTGTTAGAAGTGCTTTCAAATGCTTTGTCTTCGGATTGTTCATTCAAAGTATTGATTTCACTCTTTTCTTTTCCCTCTTCTAGCTGTTGCGGGTGGTTTGACTTATCATCTGCAAATACCTGTTCTTCATCGATGCTTTCTGTGGGGATTTTAATCTTTGGAGAATCAACGATGGGGCGGTTTTCATTTGTATTTGATGTCACTGTGGATAATTGTTTGGGACATTGTGGTGCGTTGTTCGTTTTGCCTTCTTCAATTAGATTACTTGTAGATGCAAGTGTGTTCTTTTGTACAGTTTCACTCTCGTCATCTTTGTTTGTGTCTTTCGGACATTGCGATATATTGTCCTGTTGAGGGTCATGTACTTTCACTTGGATGAGTCTGTATGCTACACTATTTGGGAGATTCGTTATATGTGCCAATTGTAAACAAAATGCGTAAGCACCTGTCCATGTGTTCGTGTGCATCAACATGTGTCGTCCACCTATTTCTTTTTGTGCATGTGTGTCAAAGATATAATATCCAGTGGTATGAGGCATTATAACAAAAGTATGTTCGTTAAATTCGACTAGGCATCCATCTGACTTTCGTTGTGTATCTAGTGCATCTTGTAGGGCATTGATCAACGGAACTTTACCAGAGGGTACATTCGTTTCAGTGTGTTCTTGTATAAGAGGACCAGTGTGGGATTCACAAATTTCTAACTCAAAACATTTGTCAAAGGCATGAATTATCTTTCCACTAGGATTGTTGGCCGATTCACGTGGATCATCCAGTATATCAGCGTCTTTAGCACATGTCACGATAGTATCAAGATTTGAAGAGGTCCATTTGCTCATGTCGTTGTTCTTAGAAAATAGTGTAGCCATCACACCAATTTGATAACTATGGTCGGAAGATATTTGACTTTCTTGTTCATTCTCTTTTACAGGAGTGCTCAAACTCTTTACAAAAACTCTATTACTATTGTTATCTCCGTTTTCTTTGGTGGAGTGTTTTCCTGTTTTGTCGTTGGCAAGGTCGTTCTCATTGGTGGTGATGTTCATTTCTGTTGAGTCATTGGCAAGGTCTTTATTATTTCCATTTTGAGATTGCTTCAAATGTGATTTTTGTTTTCTTCTTGTTGACCTTGTGTACAAGTATGCCATTGCTTTCCCAATGTACGTGACACCTTTCTCTCGACCTTTGCCTTTGTCAATGCTAGAATATGGGTCATTATTCGCATTCGTTGCTTTACGGGACACACCTCTTTCATTAAGCGGCTTAGTTTTCCTCGTCTTTACCGTCCTCCAAATTTCGGCATTATCATCAGGAGTTACATCAGTTCGATCATAATTGGTTCTCTTGCTAAATGAAGTTCTTGTGAATGTCGTTTTAATGTCACTTGTACACGATTGGCAATCATTATCTTCGATTCTGTTACTATTCTGACATTCATCAGATTTCCTTTTCTTTGTGGTTGATTGGTTTGGCGAAAGTAGTCTTTTCTTGCCCCGAGGAATATGCTTTTTCCCGCTTGATGAAGATTTGTTTCTCTTGTCTTGTGCACCAGTTATAGGACTTGGCTGTGCTGCGTGGTCATTATCATTATTGTCTTTCGTTAGATGTTCGTACATGTTTACGTCAATAGGGATACCAAATTGGTCATATAAGCGCTTAGACAAATTGTTGTTACCACAATAGCAACATATCCATACTACTTGAGCATTAGTCAACTCTTTTGCAGAAGGTAATCCCATACATGGCACATGGTAATGGTTCAAGCATGTTTCACATGTTGTTTTGTTCTCATTCTCTTGAATATCTAGGCCACAGACGCAACAATCCCCATTGCCATTCATGATGTACGTGTTACTATCCGGTCCAAGTGATGTGACCGTTTCCAAAATGGTTTTAATGATTAGCCGTACAAATTGATACGATTTGGCTCAGAACTTCACGTATATAATTTAGACGGAAAAAATGCAATCTCTTGGCTTATATCTATGTGATGTATAGTTCTTCAATATATAATGCGTTTTCTTTTTGTTTTAATGATTATAACATAGGCTTACACACATTCGTGCATATACTCGGAACTTTAGTAATCAGGTTTATCTCACAGTCACTCTTTTTTATATGTACTTAGCACACTTTGCTTATTTTGATCTTCACGTTCTCACAAAACCCCTTGTTTACTCGATTATAAACAAATTTTACGTCACTTTTGATTTCACGTTCTTGAAATTTCTTTCCTCAACAATCAATCACACTGTGCCTCTTCTATCAAACAACTCTGCTAAATTATTTGCGTTCCTGTAAGTTACACAAAGACTATCTTGCCGCTTTTCAATGAATCAGACTCACTCCTTTATTTAGTCTCTCTTACAATCTCGAATATACCACTATGCTCAATTATCTGTTTCTTGACAGTCAGTTTCGCTTTTCCTATACCGGTAGTCTCTTATGCAATCTCCCGTTTTTTGTGTGCAATATTTGTATTGTCTTTAACGTTCTATATAATATACACACACAACCTTGTCACCAATCTTTGAAAATTCCACCAGTTTATAATTCAAAGCAACTCACCACAGCCCAAAGTTGTTTTTTTAATATCAGAAAATTCACTCTTTATCATTAATTTATTTACATTAAGCTTAACAACTCGTATACCAAAATATCATTCACTTTTACACCAAGAATTAAAGAAATTCACACGTTTACACTTTTTAAGGAATTGTAATCAGTTATTTAATATTTGTTCCAAGTCTTTTCCAATTCGTTCCAAATTTTTTCCAATTCGTTTCAAGTCTTTTCCAATTCGTTCAGATCTTATTGCAAGCGTTATTGGGATGAATCGTTCATGAAAAAATGAGGTGAAATGGATGAAATGAGCTCACAGCTGTGATAAATTCTTATGAAAAATGAACATGTAATGATTTTTTTGCTTATGGGAAATGTCTTCTTAGAGGGGAGGTGAAATGAGTGGAAGTGAAAAATATTTCAGTCCAACAAGACGTCTGAAAATGGAAGGAGTGTATAGAAGTCTTTTATACAAAGAACGCAAAACATATACCGTACTGAAAATCCAGGATCTGCAGACAGAGAAAAGAAAAGAAAAGAAAAAGATATGCATGAGACATAAACAAGGAGATGGAATGCTTTTTAAACCATCAGTATTGTTTGGATATATATCAGTTTATGTTAATATTTTGTTTTGATATTGAATATAAAAAAGGCCATTCAATTATGATTCATTCACATAATGTACTATAAGATGGTTAAAAGAATCCCTGCAATCTGATTGGTCAATTACCGTGTAATTATTTTTACTGAATGCACGCAATATCAACACGATATATGCAATATTGAAACCGATAACACCGATATCCAAAACAAAATGGCGAAATCGCGGCGGCAATTTGATTTTCCAGCTTCTAAAAGAAAAAGAATTATCTAAATTGTTGGATGATTTAAATGTGACTAGCATGAAAATTTTAATTAAAGTATGGATTCTCAAAGTTGGAAAAGTTTGCACAAATCAAGAACGTCAATTTAGGAGACATTTTTACGCCAGAATTGGACAAACTGTTATAGTTCTAAACTAAGTTCTATGCTTTTGTACATACACCGACGGTGAGTTGTAAACCTAGACTTTAGTACCTTCGCTGTGGCATACAACGCCACTTTTTGGATCACTGTACTTAAGATATCCGTAACAAATTTCAATTTCTCGAGGCTGTGTTGGTGAAACTGAAGCGAGAGGGGCCAGGAAGCACCACACATAAAGCCTCAATTTCTGTACTTGATATGGACAAGATCCAGACCTCTTCTAATTTAGATTACACCTCTCTAACACTCAAAAAAGCTTGCAAAATAAGTTTTTATTGATTTAATGACTTTCTTTTGGGTTTCATGTAAAGGTCAGTTAGGCCCGACTTTATTTTGTTAAGGTTTAGGCTTAAATCATTCTCCATTTGTTTAAATCCATTGCACTAAGTAACAACAAACAAATTATGCAAATTTAAAAATCATGCGTCCAATAATTATAATTACCAGATGCAAGATTTTGCCATGCATTCAATAAATCTGTAAAATAACAAAATTTTGTATTTTTGACAATTTTGGGGGTCCCATCTTATAAAACAGATGATGCACAGGTTTAATTTGTGGGTCGGTGCAATTGTGTGCACGCGCTACCTTTGAATTTGGTCTAAAACCATTCAAAGGTACCTTGTACACACAATCCCTACCGACGCACTCAAACCTGTGCATCATTTGTATAATGACCAATGACTACTTGTGTATTAATTACAATTTCCTCAAAACTTGCTATCAAACTCTATAAAAAACATATTGAAAGGCTTTACGCAATGTTGAAATCGATATGTGTATTACAAGATAACTTTGGTGTTGAGCCCTCCTTGTCACCCATAGAATTGAGGATGCAACAAAACCTCTCCAACCTAAAAAAAAGGTAATCTTTTTTTCCCCCCTGCTATGATTTACATCATCTTCTATTCTGACGACAAAACCTATAATTAATCGCAAAATATAAAGGGTGACATTTAAACCTACAGTGTACATGTAATTTCCATATAATTATAAACATTATTTTGGGTGTGTGATTTTGTACATGTGCAGAACTGTATGTATTTTTTTTTTTTTTTTAAATAAAGAAATGATTTACAACCCAAAATATATGCATTTCATATTACTAATGTATTACTTTACTTTTTTTTTTTACACCTGGAAGATTCTGGTTGAAAGCTGTCTGGTTTGATGACAAAGTGTGATGGGAACTTCCAACCTTCAATCAACTGTTGATATGTACAGTATCTGTAATACAAAATATAAATATAAAATAAAATTTAAATCATTAACATTCATATTATTTTGCATGAGTTTGAATATTTTATGAAATGAACAATTTTTGTTTCAGACACAAGTTTTCAAGGTATGTACAACTGGTATGAATTGAATGATCCCAACACAAAATTGTGGAAAGTTATTGTTGACTACTTGTTTATAAATTGCAATTTTCTCAAAACTTGCTATCAAACTCTATAGAAAACATATTAGAAGGCTATAAACAATCTTAAAATTGATATGTGTTTTACAAAATAGCTTTGGTGTTGAGCTCCCCTTATCACATACAATTGAAGATGCAACAAAACCTATCCAACCCTCAAAATGATATCTTCTTTTCTATATCTTAAATAGACACACATGAAGTATATCTACAGGATTGTGCTTTCATAAAGGAGGTACAAAATCATGTCAAATTTTTATCTGATCATTCTAATTTAATGAGAGTTAATGTAGGGCCTAATTTGTTTATCCTAGCAGAAACTTCATCAGAGGCTAACTGACGAGGGAACATAAAAAACATAATACTATATACTAAACATAATACAAACATATGCATACAGCTATGGAAGGGGGTGTAAACATAGAGCAATAAAGAGGCTTTGAACGGCCAATCAAACTTGGCTGGGAATGGAGAGGAAACACACACAAAAAAAAATATATATATATATAATTATATAGGTCATATATCATGGGACAAGGGAGAGGGTAAAGAAAAATGTAAATAAGAATAGGGGAGGCCTGATCAAAGCAGTGATAAAGACCTTGAATAGAAAGGCATTTGGATGGGGAAAAAGAGGAAGGCATAAGAAGGAAGTAAGGAAGGCCAAATTGAGAAGGGGGGGGGGGAGGGGGGAGTAAACAAAGGGATGCTTACGTGAATAATGCAGACGGTCAAGAGTGTGGAGAATGTGGTGATTACGGTACCATGTAGGATGGAACAGAGGCGAGCTTATATGCGATGAAAGGCGGTCACAATAGGCGAGGATGGATGCGATAAAAGGCGGTCACAAGAGGTAATCTATCATTGGTAGTCCGGATGGAGACTCCCGTTGCAGGACCTCAGACCTGAGAGAGCAAACTTCCTTAATGGTTTGTGTAGCTGTCCAAATTGTAAATTAGAAAAGAAACAAATTATGCAATTGTAAAAAACTAAACTAGATGGATCTCTGACTGTGTATGCCTCCACGGATCCACCATTGCACAATATATATATAAAAAAGGCCCCAATTAATATGCACTAAACAAATTTGTCAACTCCATTTTGATAGTAATCTGCCAACTACATCTGATATCACAATTTTGAGTTAATCATGCATACATGTACATCCCCCCCCCCCCCCACTCCATGAATGGAGGGATACCATGAGTGCTTGTAAAATCTCTGGCTCCTATCAAAAGAAAAAGATCTACCAGTACTGACTTTACACAAGGAACTTTTACTAAAAAAAAAAGAAGGGGGGTGCTAAAAAAGGCTTGTATACCAAATGAAAAAGGTCTACCCGTATTGACTTTACACACTGGACTTTTGCTCAAAAGTTAGAATTGCTGGGAACATGCATATACATAACCTAAATAACACTGAGTGGAGGGGCCAGGGCATACAAACAACCGAGATCTTGAACATACTGAGAACGTATCACCCCTGGGGGGTGTTTTATAATGCTGTTCATAAAGTTACGCATGACTTTACAAACAACTTGTATATGAAAAGCCAAATGGGATGCTCAATCATTATTAAATACATCAACTTAATTTGAACTGTGCAGATGTAGATTAAAGGTAATACAAAGTTTTGGGAAATTTTGAAAATTGGGTGCATAGTGAATCTTTACAATTTTGATATATTTGGATGCCCCTGTGGATGTATTATAAGCACTAAAAAAATCAACCCCTAAAACACTTCTGTTTTCAAAAAAAATTGAATATACAAATATACCTGTGCTCCCGGTAAATTTTGATAAATTTCAAATAGCGCCTACGGCCGTACAATGGTAGCTGCGACCATGAAAATCTCACAATATGTAATTGTGATATATAATTTCCTAACAAAAATAGCTAATCGGTCGAATTTAGTCAAGAAACATTGTTTTATAGCTAAATTGGTATCTTGACCTTGAGAGGGAGCTACACAACATAAAGGGTTTATTATTTATAGTTTCATAACTTTAGACTCAATTTCAACCGGGACAACAATCAATGAATATTGTAGAAAGGCATATGCTTCCAATATGTTAATTTGAACCAAATTCATGACCCCATACCAAAACTTTGTAATACTTTTAACATTTTTATGATAACAAACATTTTTAGTGCAAAGTATTTTTTTTGCCATAATTTAATTGAATTGATTGAAAATATCAGAAAAAACTTTGGGCATCCTATCTGGCACTTCATATACAAGTCGTTTGTAAAGTCATGCGTTACTTTACAAAAGCTTTATGAAACACCCCCCTGGCAACTTTAGTGGCATAAACAAAATCTTTCCCCCTCCCAACTTACTTGAAGAATGAGCGAAGGTGCAGCCAATTCCTTGCTGTTTGTATACTGCATGGAACTAAGCCCAGATAGCTGGCCTTACAAACTTGACCGCACGTTGTCAGAGCAGGGGAAGATCTGAAAACAAACAGGAAAAACAAGAATATGTATTAAATCCAAATCTCCTCTAATGACAGCTTTCCCACACACCAACAAATTACATCAAAGCTGTGCTAAGCTTAAAAATAAACTTGTTTAAAACATACAGTTGGTCTACAAAAAAAATAGAGCAAAACCAGAAAATGATGAGGATGAACTTAATCACTGCCTTCTTGAATGGTGAGCCCACAGGAGTGAATGGGGGAACAACGTCTCATTCAATATTTCACCCTGCTGCAACTAGTAAATCAATACAGTCACCTAGAGATCCTAGGACCTATAGAATTATGTCAAAGATCGGTTGGGGAAATTAAAATGATGGCCAACTGGAATGTCAAGCATGCATGTGCTGACAGTAAATCTGTGTCCATAAAAGCATCTCATGAGAGCGGTCTTGATTTTGACTTCATACAAAATGCTGCACACTCTGCATGTGATCAGGGGCCCTTTTTTTTCCTTCAAAATGGCCACTCAAAATGGAGGCATGGTACATTTTCTGTGAAAAATTGACTATTTTTCAAGATGGCCGCCAGATTTTTAAAATTTTTAAAATCAGATAGTGATCCATTTTAGCAGTGTTTTTCATGGTTTTTTTCTTAACAAAATTAAATTACAAAAAAAAAGAAAAAAAAAGGGGGAGGCGACCTCCAAAAAGGAAGCGGGCAGGAAACTAAACATGTGTATCTTTTTTAATGGCCTAAATGACCTCTACTGATTCACAACATTTCAAACACCACTGTACAAAACTTGACTGAGTTCACTCAAAAGTTCTTTAGTGACAATTGATGACACCTACATGTACTAAATAGCAGGTAAAGACAATCTTTTCAAATTACCCATGATAACAAATATTCCTTAAAAATACAAAACATGAGTCTGCCAAACAAGCCAGTCATCATTCTGTAATATTTTGGTCGCCACGCATGCGCGCAAAAGCACACTAAATCCTCATGTAAAATCATTAACACAAATCCGTCAAAATGCGTGACTAGACAGAACGGAAAAAACCCAGCGGCAGTATATTTACATGATTTGGAGCTGTGAATCGGCACAAAATTACAAAACTGAATTATTGCAGTCATGTTGTAGGTTAAAAGCATGATTATGGGGCACCACATTCAATAGTTAGTATGATTCAACATTATTTTTCCCATGTGTAAACGTATGCAGTAATCAATGCCTCTCATCACTACAAATCAAAACGCATAGAGCCTGGAGGGCATAAAAGTTACCTGATATCTATAAAAGAGCTGACGGGGCTGTCAACCCTCCCGCATTTGGAGGGAGTCTCACGCCGCCCCAAAAACATGTAGCGGGAGACTAATATTTTCTCAAAAAAAAAATCACCCTCCAAGCAGTTTCCCAAAGTTGACAGCCCTGAGAGCATGTGCCATACAGACCACTCCGCACGCACGCCGAGTAGCCGAGAAGCCTGTTTCAAATCGGGCAAAGCTAGATTTCCATGCAATCATAACCAGGCTGACCAGATTCAACGTTAACAAAAAACAGAAATACAAAGTTGTAAACCATCCAGAGGCTCCTAATAAATTGGGTTACTGATTAATTAATTATATCATTACAAATTTTTATTCAGTTATGGATAACTGATTTTCTTATAAAACTGAAACTATGGCGTATTTATTCCATACACCAGTTTACGGTTACAACAGTGCCATGCGCTGACATGGGCGCAACTTTAATAGACTGGAAAACATTGACCTCTAGAGGTCAATTCTCGGGTAAATTAAGCAACGCCCATGCAAATATGTTGTGAGCACACAGCGCAGGCAGTGACGCAACAATACATGCGCATCTGGAAACATTGATGACACTGCCTGCGCTGTGTGCTCACATCATATGTGCATGGGCGCTATCTGAATTTACGCGATAACCACTGACCACTAGAGGTCAATGTTTTGTTTACCTGTAAATTAAAATGGGGCCCATAACTGTAAACTGGTGTATACTGAATGAACGCCATTAAACTAATACCAACAACAACAACAATACATACCGGTATCTGTTATAACACATCAAGGTTATACTAGGCCTAATTGCAGTATACCCTACCATATTGTTAGTCTTCAAACATTAGCCATAGATATAGATTGTGATTTTATTGTTTGCGATAACGGTGATACAGGTATTAAAGATTAAATGCAAGTGTTTGTAATATTTATTTGGTGGATGAAAAGTTGAATTATACGCCGTTTTGTGCGTCATTGCAGCGCTGAATGTGGTGTGTTCGTCAGAAATTTGTAACTAGACTGGTAGTGGTCATTTCTAATTTTCTATTTCTAATATTTGTCAAATTGTGGGTTCTAAATCTGTGCCCCCGTAAAACCGTGGTAAGGTATTCTGCAAATGTTCAGACTTCAGAATTATTAACTGTTTAGACGTCCAAGTTTCTCATTTTGCCTTGTATCACAGCAAATACACAAATAATTACATTCTGTAAATATGCACCATTTTAAGCATATTTCTAAAATATTTCATTGTTTACCATACATTTCACACTTTCAGTTTCATAACCCGGTTTTGTAGAAGTACACATACCGTAGCCTATACCGTGCGAGTCAAAAAAAGTCACACACACCCACACACGCGCACAAATGTTTGTTGATGTTTGTTGATATTTGTTATTTGATATGTAATACATGTGTGGCATGATTAATTTTGTTAGGGATGTTATTTGGATCTGCAAAGACCGAATTAATACCCAAATCCCAATTGTTTTATTCAAACATCACATAGATCTAAGCAACTTTGGCGCAAGTTGATTTTTGCACTCTTGCAAACAATGCCTCCTGTTCATCCAAGTGTGAACACATAGATCTACCACTCAAAAATGGTACCAAATGATTTGGAATAAAACACTCTTTCATAAGATGTATAATAATTTACTGTTGATAGATAATTTTTTTAATAATTATCGATTTTCTAGATGTAAACTTATTTTGGAAACACACTGTATAGTCACCACACATACGACCTAGAGGATCCGGGCTAACTCGGACCAGGGGACAACTCGGCCCAGCTGCAAAAACGGTCATTTTTTGTCATTTTACCCCAACTCTAACCCTAACCCACACATAGGAGCATCACTATCCTGGCTGTGTAGTAAAAGCTGTGCTTTTGATTCTCAACATTTCAAACACCACTGTACAAAACTCAACTGATTTCACTAAAAATCAGTACTTTAGTGACAATTGATGACACCTAAATAGCAATGATTTAAAAATTCAAATTGTAAGTCTAGTGTCAAAGTTTGCTTACAGCTGCATCGACATGATTGTGTACAGTCTATGCAATATTGTGTATGGGTCTAAAATACCCGCCTCACAGCAAGCATGCAGTGCTAGAGGTCAAAACACTTTATCATTGACTCTCTATGCTTTGCTGGAGTGCCCTAACCCTAACCCTAAACCTAAACATGCAAAAAATGACCTTTTTTTGCAGCTGGACCAAGTTGTCCCCTGGTCCGAGTTAGCCAGACTCCAACCTAGAATCCGAGCAAACTCGGCCCAAAGCTGCCTACAGTAGCTGCAAAAACTGTCAATTTCTTACATTAAACCCTAACCAAACGCTAACTCTAACCCAAAACCTGCAAAATTGACCATTTTTGCAGCTGAGACGAGATGTCTTTGAGCCAAGTTAGCCCGACAACACCGTAGACCTTCATTGATATAATCTAGTCTACGTTTTATAGAACTCAGTCATACTCATAGTCATACTCCATACAACATGTAGACTTTATACATGCCAGTCTACATGCGCAGCTCCACACACACCAACATCGAACACCTTACTTCAATACTTGGCTTTGGGCAGTGGCGCTTTCCATTAAAATAATTGTTACAAAATATAAACTCACCAAAATAAATACGATAATTGTTACAAAATTAGAACTTACCAAATATCACTATCAGTATCAGTTTCCACTAAACTGTCGGCAGGATAACGGGCATCAATTGAGAACACGAGAACAATCCACAAAAGGTCGAAGAAAGGCTCCAACTCGAAAATCTTGTCAGCATTCGATCGAGAACTTGTCTGTAATTTCGTGTATTGAATCAAGGCCTGCACTGCATGTGCGCGACGAGGTGCCGGTGACGTCGCATGCAGCATGCAAAAGCGTAAGCGCAGCAAGCTCAACGAACTCAAACCACAGAACTCTTAAATACGTATTTAAGAGTTCTGTGACTCAAACAAACCAAGCTGCTCTAATGTCAAAGGTTAAGGGAGTATGGTACGCCGAATGTACTTTTATATTTTTACACCACCATTATTTTCCACACACACACACACGTTGATAGGTATGACAAATATCATGAATCTTCATGACATTGTTTTTTTCTAGCAGTATCTCGCTTATTTTTTGCTCTATTTTCTCTCAAATTTTAGTTGACCAGCCCACCTATACTTGTTCCAAACAAGTATTATATGTCTAGTCAGGTGGGCTGTATCTAATACAGACCACCTTATATTTTTGTTAAAATTGCCTTTATTTATCAGGTGGGCTGTATCTAATACAGACCACCTTATATTTTTGTTAAAATCGCCTTTCTTTATTATTTATTTTTCTTAATTCTACCCACTTTTTTGTTAACAAGATATCTTGAAAATGGTTCAATCAAATGCTTTGATATTTGGCACACATATGTATAGGCATATGGACAAAACACAGTAAGGTTTTCAACCTTGACCTTGACTGATGACGTCATCTAGGCGCCATTTTGTGAAATTTTCTGAAAATAAACTCATGATCATATCTTCATAACCAAAAGGTATTTCTCATTCATATTTATTATAATCAAGGTCAATATCAGTCCAGTCAATTTCAGGTCAAAAAACGCGCGCGTGCGCGTACGTCCGCGCGTCAGTGCGCGCGCAAAAAAAATAAATGCTCAAAATCGTCTCAAATTTATTTTGCATACGTTTCAGGTCATTTTAAGCATTTTATAAAAAATCGCGCGTAAGAGCATGCGCGCGCGTTTTCGCGCGTAACACCATTACAAAACATAGAATCGCCATTTTTTTTTCTTTCATGATAATTCTCATATTTTTTCAAGGAATTTGATACCATGTTTATCTCTTTATGACCATTATTAACAAGATGAGCGTCAATTCAAGATAAATGTCAGTGCGCGCGAGCTCTTTTAATACATAGCATATATGGGCAAAAACATGCCTATACAAAATCCGTTATAGCTCTTTGGAATGCACCGGGATCCTCAATTTTTTTTCATATTTAGATAGAGTATGAGTCGAAAATATGATTCTATGTCTCATTTGGCCATTAAGTGTATCGTGACATCATCACAATGGCCTTGGAACTCAAAATACGAATTTGCATATTATGACGTCAGCATATTTATGTAAAATTGATTGTATATCTGTAAATATTGATCAATTTTCTTCAAAATTTCAATATGTTGTAGCTAAGATAATTCTCTACAAGCGCAGTAATAACCATTTTTCATTTTGATGACGTCATCAGAGTGAAAATTTTGATTAAAGGCCTCGTGTCAGAAATTTCATAATTTGCGTGTTATGACTATAGAAGGTGAATTTCGTTCACGTAATGAATCTACATGATAGTGTTTTTTAAGAATTTTCAAGCAGTATCTCGCTTAATTTTGCTCTATTTTGTTTTCAAATTTAAGTTGACCAGCCCACCTATACTTGTTCCAAACAAGTATTATGTCTAGTTATTTATTTATTTTTCTTAATTCTCGCCACTTTTTTGTTAGCAAGATAACTTGAAATTGTCTGAATCAAATCACTTGAAATTTGGCACACATATGTATAGGCATATGGACAAAACACAGTAAGGTTTTCAACCTTGACCTTGACTGATGACGTCATCTAGGCGCCATTTTGTGAAATTTTCTGAAAATAAACTCATGATCATATCTTCATAACCAAAAGGTATTTCTCATTCATATTTATTATGATCAAGGTCAATATCAGTCCAGTCAATTTCAGGTCAAAAAACGCGCGCGTGCGCGTACGTCCGCGCGTCAATGCGCGCGCAAAATTTTTTAATGCACAAAATCGTCCCAAATTTATTTTGCATACGTTTTAGGTCATTTTAAGCATTTTATAAAAAATCGCGCGTACGAGCATGCGCGCGCGTTTTCGCGCGTAACATCATTAAAAAACATAGAATCGCTATTTTTTTTTCTTTCATGATATTTCTCATATTTTTTCAAGGAATTTGATTCCATGTTTATCTCTTTATGACCATTATTAACAAGATGAGCGTAAATTCAAGATAAATGTCAGTGCGCGCGAGGTCTTTTAATACATAGCATATATGGGCAAAAACATGCCTATACAAAATCCGTTATAGCTCTTTGGAATGCACCGGGATCCTCAATTTTTTTTCATATTAAGATAGAGTATGAGTCGGAAATATGATTCCATGTCTCATTTGGCCATTAAGTGTATCGTGACATCATCACAATGGCCTTGGAACTCAAAATACGAATTTGCATATTATGACGTCAGCATATTTATGTAAAATTGATTGTATCTCTGTAAATATTGATCAATTTTCTTCAAAATTTCGATATGTTGTAGCTAAGACAATTCTCTACAAGCGCAATAATAACCATTTTTCATCTTGATGACGTCATCATAGTGAAAATTTTGATTGAAGGCCTCATGTCAAAAACTTCATAATTTGCGTGTTATGCCTATAGAAGGTGAATTTAGTTCACGTTATGAATCTACATGATATTGTCTTTTAAGAATTTGTAAGCAGTATGTCGCTTATTTTTGCTCTATTTTGTCTCAAATGTTAGTTGACCAGCCCACCTATACTTGTTCCAAACAAGTATTATATGTCTAGTTTATTTATTATTTATTTATTTTTCTTAATTATAGCCACTTTTTTGTTAGCAAGATAACTTTGAAATGGTTCAATCAAATGCTTTGATATTTGACACACATATGTATAAGCATATGGACAAGACACGGTAAGGTTTTCAACCTTGACCTTGACTGATGACATCATCTAGGCGCCATTTTGTGAAATTTTCTGAAAATCATCTCATGATCATATCTTCATAACCAAAAGGTATTTTTCATTCATATTTATCATGATTAAGGTTAATATCAGTCCGGTTAATATCAGGTGAAAAAACGCGCGCGTGCGCGTACGTCCGCGCGTCAGTGCGCGCGCAAAATTTTTAAATGCTCAAAATCGTCTTAAATTTATTTTGCATACGTTTCAGGTCATTTTAAGCATTTTATAAAAAATCGCGCGTACGAGCATGCGCGCGCGTTTTCGCGCGTATTACCATTAAAAAACATAGAATCGCCATTTTTTTTTCTTTCATGATATTTCTCATATTTTTTCAAGGAATTTGATTCCATGTTTATCTCTTTATGACCATTATTAACAAGATGAGCGTAAATTCAAGATAAATGTCAGTGCGCGCGAGGTCTTTTAATACATAGCATATATGGGCAAAAACATGCCTATACAAAATCCGTTATAGCTCTTTGGAATGCACCGGGATCCTCAATTTTTGTTCATATTAAGATAGAGTATGAATCGGAAATATGATTCCATGTCTCATTTGGCCATTAAGTGTATCGTGACATCATCACAATGGCCTTGGAACTCAAAATACGAATTTGCATATTATGACGTCAGCATATTTATGTAAAATTGATTGTATCTCTGTAAATATTGATCAATTTTCTTCAAAATTTCGATATGTTGTAGCTAAGACAATTCTCTACAAGCGCAATAATAACCATTTTTCATTTTGATGACGTCATCATAGTGAAAATTTTGATTAAAGGCCTCATGTCAAAAACTACATAATTTGCGTGTTATGCCTATAGAAGGTGAATTTAGTTCACATTATGAATCTACATGATACTGTTTTTTAAGAATTTGTAAGCAGTATGTCGCTTATTTTTGCTCTATTTTGTCTCAAATGTTAGTTGACCAGCCCACCTATACTTGTTCCAAACAAGTATTATATGTCTAGTTATTTATTTATTTTTCTTAATTCTCGCCACTTTTTTGTTAGCAAGATAACTTGAAATTGTCTAAATCAAATAACTTGAAATTTGGCACACATATGTATAGGCATATAGAGAAAACACAGTAAGGTTTTCAACCTTGACCTTGACTGATGACGTCATCTAGGCGCCATTTTGTGAAATTTTCTGAAAATCAACTCATGATCATATCTTCATAACCAAAGGTTATTTCTCATTCATATTTATCATGATCAAGGTCAATATCCGTCCGGTCAATTTCAGGTCAAAAAACGCGCGCGTGCGCGTACGTCCGCGCGTCAGTGCGCGCGCAAAATTTTTAAATGCTCAAAATCGTCTCAAATTTATTTTGCATACGTTTCAGGTCATTATAAGCATTTTATAAAAAATCGCGCGTACGAGCATGCGCGCGCGTTTTCGCGCGTAACACCACTACAAAACATAGAATCGCCATTTTTTTTTCTTTCATGATATTTCTCATATTTTTTCAAGGAATTTGATACCATGTTTATCTCTTTATGACCATTATTAACAAGATGAGCGTAAATTAAAGATAAATGTCAGTGCGCGCGAGCTCTTGTAATACATAACATACATGGGCAAAAAAATGCCTATACACAATCCATTATAGCTCTTTGGGATGCACCTGGACCCCAATTCTGTTTTAATATTTGAAAAGAGTATATGTCAGAAATATGATTTCATGTTTCATTTGGCCATGAAGTGTTGTATCGTGACATCATCTTAATGGCCTTGGAACTCAAAATACGAATTTGCATATTATGACGTCAGCATATTTATGGAAAATTGATTGTATCTCTGTATATATTGATTGATTTTCTTCAAAATTTCAATATGTTGTAGCTAAGATAATTCTCTACAAGTTCAATAATAACCTTTTTTCATTTTGATGACGTCATCAGAGTGAAAATTTTGATTGAAGGCCTCATGTCAGAAATTTCATAATTTGCGTGTTATGACTATAGAAGGTGAATTTCGTTCACGTAATGAATCTACATGATAGTGTTTTTTAAGAATTTTCAAGCAGTATCTCGCTTAATTTTGCTCTATTTTGTTTTCAAATTTAAGTTGACCAGCCCACCTATACTTGTTCCAAACAAGTATTATGTCTAGTTACTATTACTATTATTATTTTTAAGATGAAGATGATTATTATGATCATTACTAGCATTGTACAGCAGACTTTTAGTATCCTGCCATGCCGAAGGTGACGTACGCTATTCGTCCTCATCAAGTCCTTATCGGTTTGTGTCATATGCTACTTCAAATGGTGATGAACATGGCACATGAAAAATTCATAAGGGTTCACTATTTTTTGGAAGTCTTTTCGATCGTGTTAAATATGTAGGCTCAATTTAGATCGATTAAGCTCTAATCATTGCTTCCACAACAAGCAGCTTTAATCTTCAATATAACTTTCAGAGAAGCAATCCGAAAAGGCTTGTTTGCAATACACAAGATTATAGGATTCCAAATTGTATTACATAACATGAGAGTTATACCAATAATTTGAAGCCAAGTTATAACATCTTTACTGGTCCATAAGGTGACAAGAGGTATTAGCCATACGATGATGTATGAGATGGTTATTGCACTGATGGTTCCGAGACCCTTCAGTGCACTTGAAGCAATGGCTTGATGATTTCCTTGAGGGTTGTTCTGATCGGGTTGTCCATTGTGTTGAAACACATTACGTCGTATTCGGGCGATCTTCCTGGCCTGTTGTTTGGACTTGTATAAAATACCACTGCTGGTGAAGACAATCACGATGACGCCTAGCCAAATTGGCGCACTAAGTAGCAGATTCGAAGCTAAATCTGATATTTTTTTCTTCCTGTAGAACCCCCCCCCCCCCCGACATACTCTATGCCGTAAGCTAGTAGGAATGCCTAGATCATAAACTTCCATTATTAAGACAAACATACTCAGTATGCCTACCAATAAAGCAAAGTAGAGTCTCCTTGACGTCACTAAGCGTATATGATGGAAGGGCCACATGATCATCTAGAGCGATTGATATTCACGAAGATTATAATAACGATGGACATATAGATTACATACACGATATATCAGTATGCATCCTTTTGTAATTCGTAATACACGTATTATAGTAAAGCTTGCCTGACTTGCAGCAGCGTTGATGTCACATACAGCAAGTGCTTTGTAAAGGAGACTTTCAGTTTTGTGTAAAGAGTCAGATCTGTTCAAGACGTACACGGTAAAGGTATTTGTCATGACCGATAGAGCAACAACTAGAATTGACATGCATGTATAAAATGTCCATACAGCTTCATATATATGATTGAAATCATGGGATACCGTTGTGTTTGAAGGCGGAGAAAGAGTAGAACCAAGTAAAGATATAGTACCCATTGTTATGAATCAGTTAATGATGAGAAATAGAAGTTATAGCTGACTGAAGCTCACTCTAAACCCTCAATGGAAATAACGAAGTAAAGCACGTTTTTATCTGAGCCTTTGATGCGTATTTGTAGCAATGACCCGGTGGTAGAGTGATTTTTGATTTACAAGATGCATTTAAGTGTATCTAAACCTTTTGTGCCCCTGTTGAAAAATATGTTGTGATTCTCTAATCGACGAGTACGTTCTCGCTGTCCATTTTGTTTCCTGGCATTTAGGACAGCTATCAACGATGATGCGAAAAAGAAGATAAAGATTACTGAAGTTCAGTCAAAAATCGGATGAAAATAACGTACATGTAATAGAGCAGAATTTTGTCTGAAACTTTGATGTGATTGTGTAGCAATTACTCAGTAGAGGGTGATTTTTGCTCTACAAGATGGGTTTGAGTGTATCTTAAACTCACGTGCCCCCTTAAGAAAGATGATGTTAATCTCTGATCGACGAGTATGTTTTATGTTTGCTGGCATGCAGGACAGCTACAGCGAAGGTCTTCCCGTGTTTGGTTTTGGAGGTTCTCTGTCTCTGGACACCTCACCACATTATGTTCAGTTCTTTCATGCCGTGGTCTAGAATGAAGAGTGAAACTCTCATAATTGCAAATGTCATCTGAAATTAGCTGTACCTATAGACAGCAAACTCAGCTGCCAGGGATGAAAACTGAATAAATTTTAATTTTACCAATAACGTCAGCTTCCCTGATTTTTATTTGAAGCACATTAATCACGAGTGAACAAGTCTAATTTCAAGAGCAGACACAAGTGATAGAGATTAAGATAAAAAGATTTTGATCTTTTAATATGGCTTGGCAATTTTCTGGACACATGCCAAATAAAAGTATTTGATAACGACCAGCAGCAAACAACACGGATTAGTTCATGCAACTGACACTTTTATTATTGGTCATCCGCCTCTTGCCTATAGCATGCAGATAGCGTGAATTGAAACATTGAACAAGCATTTGTTGGTCCGGAAAGAGAGAGAGAAAGAGAGAGAGGATGTCTCAGTAAGTATAGACGAAAATGAAATTCGGTAAAAGTGAGGGGAAGATATTGGATGGAGTCGTATTATTTGCTTTCGCCATTATCTTTACCCATTTCTTCTCAAGTGCCTATTCCACTCGGCCATGACTACCTTCTACTCAATATTACTTATATTAACGATAATGATGATGATAACAACAATAATGATACTTATAATAGTAATAATAATAGCAATGATAGTTAACATTTGCAATGCGCCATATTGTCTTCATAATTTTCACTCCCGACGTGATATAATGTGATAAAATGGTATAATTGTGTGCATACATCTATACAGTATTTCCAGGAAATAAAGCAAAAGAACATTATTTTAACATACTTCTGGACAAATTTTCGCAATAAAAAAAATAATTATATTCAACAAAAGAGCAAGGTTAAATCCACCTAATATAAAGGAATGAATTGAACAACATCCGAAACTTCTATGATCTGATAGCAATATGACTGATTCATACAACACACGTCTACATGATGCCTATTGTCACCTAACAGGAACAACTCACAGAGAACCTATCTCTTGATGAGCTAGCAACGAAGGTATATTCGTATTCAGTTTAGGAGGTTCTCTACCTCGGGACATTTCACCGGATTATGTTCAGTTCTTTCCTGTCGTGGCCTAGAATGAAGAGCAAATTTCTATAATGGCAAAATGTCAACTTTAATTAGCTGTACCTATATGAAGCAAATTTATCCGCAGGGATGACAACTGAATTGATGTTAATCTTGCCAAATACATCAGCTTCCCCGAGCTTTGATTGACGCACATTAATGAAGCGTGAAAAAGTCTCAATTGAAGAGCAAGCACACATGACACGTGCCATAGAGGTAAAAAGGAGAAGCGTTTGATCTTATATAGTATGACTTGGCAATATGTCATTAGAAAGTTTTTGTTAACGATTCACAGCAAACTAAACGGATTAGTTCACTCGACATCCACTTTTATTACTCGCCATCCGCCTCTAATTGGCATAGCCAGGTAGGGTAAAGTGAAATATTGATCACACAATTGTGGGTCAGGAAAAAGAGAAGGAAAGAGAGAGAGATATATATATAGGATGTCTCATAAAGTAAAGATGAAAATGAAATGTAAAATAGTATCTCTGAGTTAAAGAAGGATATGGGATGGAGTCGTATTATTTGTTTTTCTTTATCTTTTATTATACCAATTTCTTCTCCGCGACGTTCATTCAGACATTCCTCCAAGTCAATGACAGTAATAATTATAATAATGACAATTATTAAAAATTGTATAATAATGATGATATATATTTGTAATATTATTATAGTAATGAACATTTGTATTGCGCCATATTGTCTGCCACAATAGACACTCCTGGGTTGCGTAAACTGTGATATTTTTTTTTTAAAGAAAGTATTTTATTGTCATTCAATGAACCAAATTTAACATAATCGAGAACAAAAAAAGAGAAGATATTCTTTTATATTTCTTTTGATAACATTATAATTACAAACGCTACATTAAAATAGCAACGACAACAGATATATTACAAGTCATAACTTTGAACAATGATACAAATCAATTTTTCCCTGACCACCCTGTGTACTCTGCCCGAGAAACCTAGTCCCCCTCACACATCCCCCTTTCTACCCCCACCCCTCCTAATCCCTCCTCCCTCCCGAACTACCTGATTTGCAATAGGGTTAACACAAATATTGCCTTTAGGCTTTTGACCTTTAGAGACAGTGAGTGTGATGGTAAGAGTTTTCATGCAGATAATATACGTAATAACTAATATTTCTTGTTAACCCATTTTGTCGTCTCGCTACATTTAATACCCCAAAATAAATTTAGAATCAAAACCAAAAGGAAGTACCTGAATTAGAATCCCAATTTAAAGCGATACATGAAAACCGTTATTATTATGATTGAGCAGCAAACTTTCAATCTCTTGCACGTATGCTCTTCGTCCTCATCAGGTCCTTATATAATAATAATAACATTCAATTTTTATATAGCGGTTTGTGTCATGATTATGCAACCGCAAAAGGTGATATACATGGCAATTAAAATTGCCTTAGGCTTTATTTTATATTCGGAATCTTTCCAATCGTGTTATATTATATAGGAGCAATTTAGACCGATTAAGCTTTAATCATTTCCACCACAACAAGCAGCTTTGAACTTCAATATAATTTTCAGAGAAGCAATTCGAAACGGCCTGTTTGCAATACACAAGATTATAGGGTTCCACATATTATTACATGCCATGACAGGAATACTAATACTTGTAAGCCAAGTTATAGTATATATTCTGGTCCATAAGCTGACAAGAGGTAGTAGCCACACGATGATGTATGAGATAGTAATGGCGCTGACGGTTCTGAGACCCTTCAGTGCACTTGCAGCAACGGCTTGATGATTTCCTTGAAGGTTGTTCTGATTAGGTTGTCCGTTGTGTGGAAGGAAATTACGTCGTATTTGGGCGATCTTTCTGGCCTGTTGTCTGGACTTGTATAAAATTCCACCGCTGGTGAAGACAATGCCAATTAGGCCCAGCGACATTGGCGCACTTAGCAGAATATTGGAAGCTAAATCTGATATTTTGTTTCTTCCTGAGGAGCCATCCGGACATACACTTTGCCGTACGCTAGTAGGCATGCCTAGACCATAAACCACCATTATCAAGACAAACGTACTCAGTGTGCCCACCAATAAAGCAAAATAGAGTCTCCTTGACGTCACTGAGCGTGTATGATTGAAGGGCCACATGATCATCCAGAAGCGATTGATATTCACGAAGGCTATCATAAAGATGGAAATATAGATTACAAACACAGTATAAAGATATATTAGTATGCATCCCTTTGATATTCGTAATATACTGATTAATGATAAGCTTGCCTGACTTGCAGCAGCGTTGATGTCATTTATAGCAAGTGTTTTGTATAGGAGACTTTCGGTTTCGTGTAAAGAGTCAGTTCTGTTCAAGACGTATACGGTAAAGGTATTTGTCATGACCGATAGAGCAACAACTAGAACTGATATGCATACATTAAATTTGGATTTCCATACCGCTTCATACATCATATCGAAATCATTAGAGGCCGTTGTGTTTGTAGGCGGTGAAAGAGTCGAACCAGGTGAAGATATAGCGGCCATCGTTATGAATCAGTTAACGGTGCGAACGAGAAGTTAGAGCTTATTAAAGTTCATTCTAAATCCGGATCAAAAAGACGAAGTAGAGCACATATTTATTTGGAACTTTGATGCGTCTTCGTATTGATTAACCGGTGGTAGAAGGATTTTTGCTTGACAAGGTGAGTTTGAGTATCCAAACGTTATGAGCCCCTGTTAAAAAAAGGATGCTCGGAATCGCTGATCACACGTACTAACTTGCTGTCAATTCTGTTTTCTGGCAAGTAGGAGAGCCAGCAACGAAGGTCTTCCTGCGTTTGGTTTTGGACGTTCTTTGCCTCTGGTCACTTCACCGGATTATCTCCAGTTCTTTAATGATGTTGTCTAGAACGAAGAGTGAAACTCTAATAATGGCAAAATGTCAACTTCAATTAGCTGTACCTAGAGACAGTTAACCCATCTGCCAGGGATGAAACCTGAATTGATATTATTTCTGCCAAATACGTCAGCTTCCCTGTGCTTTAATTGATGCACCTAATGAAGAGTGAAAAGTCTAATTTCAGGAGCAAACACACATGACACAAGTTATAGAGATACAAAGAAGGAGCGTTTGATGTTTTAATATGGCTTGGCAATATCCTGGACACATGTCATTTGAAAGTTTTTTTAATAACGATTCACAGCAAACTTTAATAACAGATTACTCTATGCAACATCCACTTTTATTATTGGCCATCCGCGCCTCTTGCCTCTAACACAGGCATAGCCAGATAGCGTGAAAGGAAATATTGACCAAGGAATTGTTGGTCAGGAAAGGGAAAAAGAAAGAGAGAGCGAGAGGGAGAGATAGGATGTCTCATTAAGTATTGATGAAAATGAAATGCGGTAAAACAGTGCCTTCGAGTGAGAAGAGTGAATGCGACGCAGCCGTGTTGTTTGATTTCGTCATTAACATAACAAATTTATTCTCAATTGCCTTATTAAATAGGCCATAAATAACCCCCAGTCAATGAAAATAATAATGATAATGATAATAAATGTGATGATAATTCATTCATTTCTTCATTCATTTATTCCCAATTCTCGTAAACAAATACATTCAACAATACACTATACATATAAGCAAAACTTACTGATCTCTCTTCCTCAAGAACAGCCCTACGTTAAACTGAAAGTCGAATTGATACAGGGGAACTCCACCTCTGAGCAAAAACGCTTTCATCGGATGCTGATTTATGAGGAGTTTGAGAGATCACGAACCCTACCGGTTACTTCGCAAGATTAAACAAAACTGCTGGGGCGAATAAGTTGGAGGAGAACATTCTGAAACAGCTATTTCTCCAGAGGCTGCCTACACAATCATGTATTTACTACTATCATTATTCATATTAACATCATTGTTTATATCATCATTATATTCTCCATATTCTTTTTATTGTTCATTAAGCAGAGTTAACCTTGCTATTATGTGCTTTACATTTTTTTTTGCAAAATTGTGTCATGAGGTATGTTAAAATTAGGTTAATTTGCTTTCTTTTCTGGAAATACTGTAAACATTTATGGACACAATTTTCTCATTTTATTTGTTACACCAGGAGTGAAAATTATGATAGACAATATTGCGCATATAATACATATACTCGCTATCATTCATATTATTATTACTAATATCTTTATAATTATTGTTATTTTAATCATAATAATCATCACACTTATTATCATTATCATTATTATTGTCATTGACTAGGGGTAGTCATGACCAAATGAATTAGGCATTGGAGAAGAATTAGGTAAAGATAATGACAAAAGCAAATAATACGGCTCCATCCCATACCCTCCTATAACTCGGAGGCACTGTTTTACCGCATTTCATTGTTATCTAAACTTAATGAGACATCTTTCTCACTCTCTTTCTCTCTCTTTCTTTCTCTCTTTCCTGACCCACAATTCCTTGTTCAATGTTTCCGTTCACGCTGCCTGGCTACGCCAATCTTATAGGCAAGAGGTGGATATCCAATAATAAAAGTTGCAAAAAAAAATATAGCATGAACTAATTTGTTTGGTTTGCTGTGAATCGTTATCAAAAACTTTCTATTGACATGTGTCCAGGATATTGCCAAGCCATACTAAAATATGAAAAAGGTTCTCCTTTTTACCTCTTTGTCTTGTGTCATGTGTGTTCTGCTCTTCAAATTAGACTTTTTAACTTTTCATTAATGTGCGTCAATCAAAGCTTAGAAAAGCTGATGTATTTGGCAAGATTAAAATCATTTCAGTTTTCATCCTTGGCAGAACGGTTTGCTGTCAATATGTAAAGCTAATTAAAGTTAACGTTTTGTCATTATGAGAGTTTCGCTCTTCATTCTAGACCACGACATGAAAGAACTGAACATAGTCTGGTGAAGTGTCCACAGACAGAGAACCTCCCAAACCAAAACTAAACACTGGAAGATCTTCGTTGCTAGCTGTCCTACATGCCAGGAAACAGAATGGACAGCAAGAAATTGCTTGTCGCTTAGAGATTCACTGCATCTTTTTTAAACAGGGGCAAATAAGGTTTGGAACTCAGATGCATCTTGTAAAGCAAAAATCACCATCTACCGAGTAATTGCTACGAATACACATCAAAGTTTCGGACAAAAATCTGCTCTACTTTGTTATTTTCAAACGGATTTCGACTGAACTTCAGTAAGCTTTATCTCCTCTTTCGCATTATAAACTGATTCATAACGATGGCCACTATATCTTCACTTGTAACTACTCTTTCTTCGGCTGCAAACGTAACGGCCTCTAATGATCTCGATAAAATGTTTGAAGCACAACTGGATTATCCTGTTTATATATTTATATATATATGCATGTCGATTTTAGCTGTTGCTCTATCGGTCATGACAAATACCTTTACCGTATACGTCTTGAACAAAACTGACTCTTTACACGAAACTGAAAGTCTCCTTTACAAAGCACTTGCTATAAGTGACATCAACGCTGCTGTAAGTCAGGCAAGCTTCACTATAATACGTATATTACGAATTACAAAAGGATGCCTACTGATATATCTTTATACTGTGTTTGTAATCTATATTTCCATCTTCATGATAGTCTTCGTGAATATCAATCGCTTTTGGATGATTATGTGGCCCTTTCATCATATGCGCTCAGTGACGTCAAGGAGACTCTGTTTTGCTTTATTGGTAGGCATACTGAGTATGTTTGTCTTGATAATAGTAGTTAATGATCTAAGCGCTCCTACTGGCTTACGGCAAAGTGTATGTCGGGATGGTTCTCCAAGAAAAAGCAAAGTATCAGATTTAGTTTTTAATATTCTGCTTAGCGCGCCAATGACGTTGGGCCTAATTGTGATTGTCTTCACCAGCAGTGGTATGTTATACAAGTCCAGACAACAGGCCAGAAAGATCGTTCAAATACGACGTAATTTCCTTCAACACAATGGACAACCCGATCAGAACAACCCTCAAGGAAATCATCAAGCTATTGCTGCAACTGCATTAAAGGGTCTCAGAACCGTCAGCGCCATTACCATCTCATACATCATCGGATGGCTAGTACCTCTTGTCACCTTATGGGCCGAAATAGATAATATAATTTGGCTTCTAAACATTAGTATAGCTGTCATGTCATGTAATACAATCTGGAACCCTATAATCCTGTGTATTGCCAACAAGCCTTTTCGGATTGCTTCGCTGAAAGTGATATTGAAGATCAAAGCTGCTTGTTGTGAAGGCAATGATTAAAGATTAATCCGCGAAATTGGGCTTACATATAAAACGCGATAAAAAAATAATTCCAAAAAACAGTGAACCCTTATGCATTTTAATTGCCATGTTCATCATCCTTTGAAGAAGCATATGACACAAACCGATAAGGACTTGATGGGCAGAGAGCGAACGTGCAGGATACCTAACGTCTGCTGTACAATAGTAATAATAATAATGATACTAATAATCATCATCATCATAATAATAATAATTATTATTATCACACTTGTATAACGTTTAACACTACGTTTCAAAACACTTTACATTGCAGTTATTATTACCCCGGTTAGTAATATTAGATACAATCGCATGATAGCGCACACGCTCTGTTCCTCTGGTACTGTAGTTAAATTCGTACCTTTATATTCAGCGGATTTAACCTTGCTTTTATGTTCAATATAACGTTCTAATTTTTAATTGCGAAATCGTGTCGTTAAGTATGATAAGATTATGTTAGTTTGCTTTCTTTTCTTAAATTAATGTATAAAATTATGCCTACAAATATGCAGTTGCGCCAGGAGTGTAGATGTTGAGAGACATTATGGCCCAACACAACTGTTCAGTTTTGTTATTATTTGAAATGACGATAATCGTTATCGTTTTAATTTTTCATTGCGAAATCGTGTCGTAAAGTCTGATAAGATTATGTTAGTTTGTTTTCTTTTCTTAAATTAATGTATAAAATTATGCCTACAAATATGCAGTTGCGCACGGAGTGTAGATGTTGAGAGACATTATGGCCCAACACAACTGTTCAGTGTTGTTATTATTTGAAATGACCATAATCGTTATCGTTATCGTTATCATTGTCATCATTATTATCATTATAATCATTATGAGGTAGTCATGGCCGGGTGAATTGGGCCATGGGGAAGAAAAAGGCAAAGATAATGTCAAGAATATAGGCTTTAAAAATAACGAGTTTGGAGATTTATTTTCAAGTAATAATGATTCATATGAGACATTAACAGGTGGAATATTTTGGGTGATATTCCCAAACCCTCTTTCTCTTTTTTTTTCTTTATTACCTGCACCACAATTGCTTGTTTAATGTTTCCATTCGCACTATTTGGTTAGGCCAATATTGTAGGCATGAGGCGTATATATGAGAACAATAATTAAAGTGGATGTTCCATGAACTAATCCGTTAAGTTTGCTATGAATCATTATTAAAAACTATCTATTATCATGTGTCCAGGAAAATGCCAAGCCATATTAAACGATCAAACGCTTCTCCTTTTTACCTATACGACTTGTGTCATGTGTGTTTGCTCCGCCTTGTGTCACGTGTGTTTGCTCCTGAGCTTAGACTTTTCACTCTTCATTAAGGTGCGTCAATTAAAGCACATGGAGGCTGACGTATTTGGCAAAATTAATATAAATTCAGTTTCATCCCTGGCAGATGGGTTTGCTGTCAATATGTAAAGCTAATTAAAGTTGACATTTTGCTATTATGAGAGTTTCGCTCTTTATTCTAAACCACGGCTTGAAAGAACTGAACATAATCCGGTGGAGTGTCCAGAGGCAGAGAAGCTCCCAAACCAAAGACCGCAAGACCTTCCTTGATATATGTTCTACTTGCCAGGAAACATGATGAACGGCAAGAAAGTACTCGTCGATCACAGACTCATAGCATCTTTTTTTTAACGGGGGCTCCTAACGTTTAGATCAACTCAAACTCATTTTTACAAGCAAAAGTCATTCTTCCACCGAGTTTTGCTACGAATACACATCAAAGTTTCAGATGAAAAGGTGCTCTACTTCGTTTTTTCTATCCTGATTTAGACTGACTTCAGTATGCTCCAACTTCTCTTTCGCATCATTCACTGATTCGTAACGATGGCCAATATATCTTCACTTGGTTCTACTCTTTCTCCGCCTTCAAACATAACGGGTTATGATGATCTCAACCACATTTATGTGGCAAAACTGGATCATCCATTTTATGTATGCATGTCAATTCTAGTTGTTACTCTATCGGTCATGACAAATACCTTTACCGTATACATTTTGAACAGAACTGACTCTTTGCACGAAACTGAAAGTTTTCTTTACAAAGCACTTGCTGTAAGCGACATCAACGCTGCTGCAAGTCAGGCAAGCTTATATATAATAATCATATTACGACTTACAAAAGGATGCCTACTGATATATCTTTATACTGTGTTTGTAATCTATAGTTCCATCTTCATAATAACCTTCGTGAATATCAATCGCTTCTGGATGATCATGTGGCCCTTTCATCATACACGCTTAGTGACGTCAAGGAGACTCTGTTTGGCTTTATTGGTGGGTATACTGGGTATGTTTGTCTTGATAGTGGTGATTTATGATCTAGGCATGCCTACTAGCTTACGACAAAGTGTATGTCCGGATGATTCTTCAGGAAGAAACAAAATATCAGATTTAGCTTCGATTCTGCTATTTAGTGCGCCAATGTCGCTGGGCCTAATTTTGATTGTCTTTACCAGCAGTGGCATTTTATACAAGTCCAGACAACAAGCCAGAAAGATCGCCCAAATACGACGTAATGTCCTTCAACACAATAGAAAACCCGATCAGAACAATCCTCAAGGAAATCATCAAGCCGTTGCTGCAAGTGCACTGAAGGGTCTCGGAACCATCAGCGCCATTACCCTATCATACATCATCGCATGACTACTCCCTTTTGTCACCTTATGGGCCGAATTAGATACTATAACTTGGCTTCTAATTCTTAGTATAGCTCTCATGTTATGTAATCTGGAACCCTATAATCTTGTGTATTGCCAACAAGCCTTTCCGGATTGCCTCTCTTAAAGTTATATTGAAGATCAAAGCTGCTTGTTGTGGAGGCAGTGATTAAAGCTTTATCGGTGTAAATTGCGCCTACATATAACGTGTTCGAAAAGACTTTCATTAAAATAATGAATCCTTCTGCAATTTCAATTGCCATGTCCGTCACCCTTTCAAGTAGCATATAACAAAAACTGATAAGGACTTAATGAGGACATGAAGTACTCCGGCCAGGCACCGTTATACAAGAAGCCGTACGCTTGCAAATCCTACTTTGTACCCATATAACGCTTGGGTAGAGATTGGCATATGTATACCAACGACTTGCCAATGAAAATTACTGCTGAAGTGGGACTCCACTCCCAACCATGTGATCCAAATGCTGGGGACATATCCCCTAGATCTCGGCACCTTCCTCTACAAAGCACAGTGCTGTTGAACATGAACAGGAAAGTCGAGACAGTTCTTGCCGTGATGGCGCGTTTTACTTCACATGTGGCGCCAAAGTCACCTCGAGCATTGAGAGCGCGATGACCGGAATTCAAAGTACTTGCATCGCTGGAAACATCATCATGGTACAGGTATTAATCATCATCAACAGTCTTTGGAAAGTGCTAATATATTACTCTGATGAAACCTTTATTTCGGAAGACTATTTCAGAAATACTCCGCCGATGGACACGTTTAATAGTGAAAATATTACATTATGACATTACAAGATAACAATTGACAGAAATTATTAACAAATTGAAGGCCGAAAAGGCCGGAGTAATCATCGTTGTAAGGCCCTTACTCTGGCAACAAGTGAATCAGCGAAAAACTAACTTCAACCATTGATAATTACGACAGCGAATATTACGGCTCCATCCCATATCAAAAAGTTTAGTTTGAAATGTTATGACAGTGAAATATGTTCCTAGATAATATTAATACCTATTTATGATTTAGGATTGAAAATTGATATTGTATGTTGATTAATATGATTTTTTCTTTGCTTTTGGACCCCATGGAAAACAGGACCATTTATAAGATGGCCCTGAAATGGGCTATCCAAGCCTTTCTTGATGTTTTACACATTTACTCTTTTGTTTACCAATTGATATGTGCTTCATATATATATATATATAAACTTGTATGTATATGATTTCGGCAATAAAAACAAACAAACAGAACCGTCTTTTCACTAGGGGAAACTCTTTTACCATATTTCATTTTCATCTATACCTAATGAGACATCCTATCTCTCTCTCTCTCTCTCTCGCTCTTTCCTGACCCACAATTGTTTGTTCAATGTTCCATGCACGCTACATGGCTAAGCCAATGGTATAAGGCAAGAGGTGGATGGCCAATAGTAAAATTGTCTGTTTCAAGGACTAATCTGTGTTTTGCGTTGCTATTCGTAATCACAGACTGTTAATTGACATATATCCAGGATATTGCCGAGCCATATTTCAATATCAAACGCTTCTTCTTGTTACTTCTTTGACTTGTGTCGTGTATGCTTGCTGATGAAATTCTTTTTTGTTTAAGTCTTCAGTAATGTGCGTCAATTAAAGCTTAGTGAAGCTGATGTGTTTGGCACAAATAACATCAATTTATTTTTCATCCGTCAGGCTAGCGGGTGAGTTTGCTGTCAATATGTAAAGCTAATTAAAGTTTCACTCTTCATTCTAGACAACAGCATGAAAGAACTAAACATAATCCGATGAAGTGTCAAAAGGCAGATAACCTACAAACCAAACACAGAAAGACCTTAATTGCGATTTGTCCTACTTGCCAAAAACACAACGGAGAGCAAGCAATTACTTGTCGATTAGAGATTCACAGCATTTTTTATTTAACAGGGGCTCATAACGTTTAGATGAACTCAAACTCATTTTGTCAAGCAAAAATCGTTCCACATCCTGGTAATTGCTACGAATACGCATCGAATTGTATTCGTTTATTTCATCTAGATTTAACCTTCAGTAAGCTCCACCTTCTCTTTCGCACCATTTACTGATTCGTAACGATGACCAATATATCTTCACCTGGTTCTACTCTTTCTCCGCCTTCAAACATAACGGCCTTTGATGATTCCAACCACATGTATGTGGCGAAATTGGATCATCCATTTTATGTTTGCATGTCCATTCTAGTTGTTACTCTATCGGTCATGACAAATACCTTTACCGTGTACATTTTGAACAGAACTGACTCTTTGCACGAAACTGAGAGTCTTCTTTACTTACTGATACATCTTATACCTCTATCTCTCTTTCTTTCTCTTTGTCCTGACCCACAAAAATTGATTGATCAATGTTTTCGTTCACCCTCCTAGGGTACGCCAATGTTATAGGCAAGAGGCGGATAGCCAATAAAACAAAGTTGCAAATAAGTAATGTTGCAAGAACTGATCCCTTTTGTTTGCTCTGAATCTTTATCAAAAGCTTTTTATTGACATGTGTCCGGTATATATTGCCAAGCCATATTAATAGATCAAACGCTTCTTCTTGTAATCCCTTTTAATTGTTCACTCTTCATTAATGTGCATCACTCAAAGCTCGGGGAAGCTGACATGTTCGGCAAAATTAATATCAATTCAGTTTTCATTCCAGGCAGATAAGTTTGCTTTCAATAGGTAGAGGTAATTGAAGTAGACATTTTGCCAATATGAGAGTTTTGCTCTTCATTCTAGACCACGTCACGAAAGAGCTGAACATAATCTGGTGAAGTGGCCAGAGACATAGAACCGCCCAAACCAATCACGGGAAGACCTTCGTTGCTAGCTGTCCTACATGCCAGTAAACTGAATGGACATCAAGAAAGTACTCGTCGATCACAGATTCACAGCATCTTTTTTTAACGGGGGCTCATAACGTTTAGATAAACTCAAACTCATCTTGACAAGCAAAAATCATTCTTCCACCGAGTAATTGCTACAAATACACATCAAAGTTTCAGATGAAAAGGTGCTCTACTTCGTTTTTTCTATCCTGATTTAGACTGACTTCAGTAAGCTCTAACTTCTCTTTTGCATCCTTAACTGATTTATAACGATGGCCGCTATATCTTCACCTAGTTCTACTCTTTCACCGTCTACAAATATAACGGACTCTTATGATCTCGATCAAATGTCTGAAGCGGTACTGGATTATCCATTTTATATGTGGATGTCGATCCTAGCTGTTGCTCTATCGGTCATGACAAATACCTTTACCATGTACGTCTTGGACAAAACTGACTCTTTACACGAAACTGAAAGTCTCCTTTACAAAGCACTTGCTATTAGCGACATCAACACTGCTGCAGGTCAGGCAAGCTTATCTATAATACTTGTATTACGAATTGCTACAGGATGCATACTGGTATTTCTATATTCTCTGTTTGTAATTTATATTTCTGTCGTTATTATAGTCTTCGTGAATATCAATCGCTTCTGGATGATCATGTCGCCTTTCCATCATATACGCTCAGTGACGTCAAGGAGACTATATTTGGCTTTATTGGTGGGAATAATGAGTGCGTTTGTCTTGATAATGGTGGTTTATTATCTAGGCATGGCTACTATCTTACGGCAAAGTTCATGTCCCCATGATTCTCCAGGAAGAAACAAAATATCAGATTTAGCTTCGAATCTGCTAATTAGTGTGCCAATTTTACTTGGCCTCATCGTCATTGTCTTCACCAGCGGTGGTATTTTATCCAAATCCAGACAACAGGCTAGAAAGATCGCCCAAATACGACGTAATGTCTTTCAAATCGATCAGAACGACCCTCAAGGAAATCATCAAGCCGTTGTTGCAAGTGCATTAAAGGGTCTCAGAACCATCAGCGCCATTACCATTTCTTACATCATCGCGTGGTTACTACCTGTTGTCAGCCCATTGACCAGAGTACATACTCAAAACTGGCTTCAATATATTACTATTTTACTCGTACTTTGTAATACAATCTGGAACCCTAGGATCTTTTGTATTACCAACAAACCTTTCCGAATTGCTTCTCTGAAAATTATATTGAAGATCAAAACTGCATGTTGTAGAGGCAGTGACTAAGGCTTAATCGGTCTAAATTGCGCCTACATATGTAACACGATCGAAAAGACTTCCAAAAAATAATGAACCATTTTGCAGTTTTAATTGCTATGTTCATCACCTTTGAAGTAGCATATGATACAAACCGATAAGGACTTGTAGAGGACAAAGAGTGTACGTCACCGTGCAGGACACTGAAAGTCTGCTGGACAATAATGATATTGAAAATAACCATCATAATAATAACAATCATATTCATCATACTTGTATAACTTTTAATAGTACAATTCAAAGCACTTTATGTTGCAGTTATTATAACCCTGGTCGTCAGATTAAATTGCTAATCGGCACATTATAGATCAGCCCTAGACAAAAAACTTTATGCATGGCTGGTTTTCAACGAAACGGTGTTAAGCTACAGTCCCATATACGTCCCGGACCGTCCCGGACCATCCCGGACCCCATCCGGGGTGATCCGGGATTCGGTCCGTGTTGACACCGTGTTGGCACCGGGGTGGTCCTGGATGGTCCTGGATGGTCCTAGGCGGTCCGGGAGTCGACCCCGGATGTTTTTGACGGTCAAAAACTGCCGGGGTGGTCCGGGACGGTCCGGGACAATAGTTTGATCCGGGGTGATCCGTGTAGCCACCGTGCTGGGTCCGGGGTCACCCGTAGTGGCGCCGGGGCGGTCCGTGTTGATCCGTGGCAGTCCGGGAGTGAGTTATTGACCGCCCAGGACCATCCAGGACCATCCAGGACCATCCAGGACCACCCCGGTGCCAACATGGTGTCAACACGGACCGAATCCCGGATCACCCCGGATGGGGTCCGGGATGGTCCGGGACGGTCCGGGACGTATATGGGACTGTAGCTTAAAAGCATCACACTTTTTTGAACAAAACATCCCGGACCATCCCGGATCACCCCAGACCATGGTCCGGGATGGTCCGGAGTGGTCCGTGCTCGTCCGTGCTGGTCCGGCTTTATATGGGACTGGGGCTTTAAGTCTTTTATCAATTATGCTTGTTGCTACGCCAGGCATCCAGTAAAAACAAATTCGTTTAATGAAGTTATGGAAATGCAAGCATTTCTTTAAACAAACAGAATTTTGTTATTCCTAGCTCATTTTTCTTGATTGAGGTCTCATATAAACGGACAAAAAATAAATTTTCTTGAAACGTGATTTTCTCTTCGAAATTTAGATACCGTCCGCCAAATGACTTTTTGGTACCCTTCCTTCAAATTGATTTGAATCGCTTATGTGTAAAACTGCATCATGTGAGTTGCATCAAATGAAAGAAAAGGATCTAAGCTTTACAAATATTTGTCATTTACTAATCATAATTGTGATTAAGTTATGATAAAACGTCGATAATTCTCGGTTTCGTTTTTTCTGGGACGCACTGTATAGATTGCTTTATGTCTACAAATATACATACAGATGGAGAACTTTGAGCAGTATTTTGGGGGGAATTCAATTTAAATTATTGCACGGAATCGAGTATACAAATTCTCACTTACGTAAATTTAGGTTCATTGATACCCCTTTATGTTCATTTTGTAAAAAAGAAGAAGAAACTTATAAGCATTTCTTCATTGATACCATTTTATGTTCATTTTGTAAAAAAGAAGAACAAATTCTAAGCATTTCTTCATTGATACCAATTCATGTTCATTTTGGGTTTTTTTTTAAAAGAAACTTAAAAGCATTTTTTAATACGTGTGAATTTACTCGGAAGGTATGGTAAAGATGCAGTACTTTATTTGATTTTGTGTTTTTTCTTGGCAAAAATTAAACTGGGAAAAGATACAGTTCGGGATAGATTTACCCATTTGAAGAAAAGGACAGTTATTGAATGATGTATTTATATTAGCAAAATATTTACTGTTGCTAAATAGGAGAGGAAAATACCGCCAACCGAATATAATTTTATAAACCAGATTGGACAAGATAAACTAGAAGAAAACGAGTTAGCACTTTTACTTTATTCCTTAGTGATTCACTTAGAAATGTGGGGATATTGGCATATAATAGTGGCTGTCGTTTAGCAGTTTCGGAATAGGTTTCGTTAATAAAGCTTGGTATTATTTTTTGTTTTCATGTATTGCTTTTACAGGATTTGTGCATGTACAAATCTGTATGATTTTATTTTTATTGATACATCCCTTTCATTTTATGAACATAGTGATAATTGTATTTGGTCATAGACTTGTTATATTTCATTGTAATGATCTAGCAGTTAAAAAAAAAATAATGTAAAAAAGTAACATGAGACTCTATTGTTATTTTGTTATATATGTAAATACAAAACAATCAAGTTTAACATTCATATACATTAACAAATGAACAAAAATCTTGCCACAGATTTGAACTACGCTCGACTAGCACTTGTGCTAACTTCTATTTCCCATAAACAACTGCACCTTAATTTGAGTAATACACATATGTAAGTGTTTATCTTTTGTACATTTAATGGCATGCAGATCTATGTCTAAATACATGTTTCATTTTAAAACCATTACTGTTCAATCAAGATTACTCTTCACTTATGTATAAATGTATCAGTATCATTCTTTGCATTGTATGATTGTTCATATACTGTCATTGTTGTGATGTTTTGTTTTTAATAAATTTAAATTTAAATGTTAAAGCTTAAAAGCATGTGTTTTCCCCGTCGCAAATCGGGTAGTTGAGGGAGGGAGGAAGGGTTAGGAGGGGGAGGAGGGTAGGGTTCGAAGGGGGGTAGGGCGGGAGACTAGGTTACTTTGGCAGTGTGTACGGGGGGATCAGAGGGAACATTTTTATTTTTATCTTATTCAATGTCATGAATTGTAATAAATTTGTTATTGTTGCTTTTTCAATGTATTGCTAGTAATTATTTTGTTATCAAAACCAATGATTTCATATGTAACAGAAATGTCTTCTTTTTTTCTCGATTATGTTAAATTTGGTTCATTAAATAAAAAACGAAATGCCTCCTAAAAAGAATGCCCTTTTGAAAAGGCATTTATCCTCTAAACTGTCAGTTATGACTTAATGACGTAGGTCCCCTAGTTGATTAGCATAGTAGCATACACATGCTTTAGCAGTCACGCAAAACAAACACTCATAAATTTTCTTGATCTATTAGGAATAAATCATTGTCAGAATCCTTCCATAAATTGGGGTAAAAATAATTATTCAGCCATTATGACCAACAGTGTAATTGTCTGTATTGCCAACAAGCCTTTTCGGATTGCTTCTCTGAAAGTTATATTGAAGATCAAAGCTGCTTGTTGTGGAGGCAATGATTAAATCTTAATCGGTCTAAATCGCTCTTACAAAATACAACACGGTCCAAAATACTCCGAATAGATGAACCCTAATACTCTTTCTCCGCCTTCAAACATTACGGCATCTCCTGATCAATATTATACATTTGGAGCTGTATGAACATTTTATAATTATATACATGTCGATTTTAGCTGTTTTTCTATCGGTCATGACAAATACCTTTACCGTATACGTCTTGAACAGAACTGACTCTTTACACGATACTGAAAGTCTCCTTTACAAAGCACTTGCTAAAGGTGACTTAAACGCTGCTGCAAGTCAGGCAAGCTTCACTATAATACGTATATTTGAAGTTACAACAAAGGATGCATACTTGTAGATATTTATACTGTGTTTGTAATCTATATATCCGTCGTTATTATAGTCTTCGTGAATATCACTCACTTCTGGATGATCATGTGGCCCTTCCATCATACGCGCTCAGTGACGTCAAGGAGACTCTATTTTGCTTTATTGGTAGGCATACTGAGTACGTTTGTCTTGATAATGGTGGTTTATGATCTAGGCATTCCTAGTACCTTTCGGCAAATATTATGTCCAAATGGTTCTCCAGGAAAAAACAAAATATCAGATTTAGCATCGAACATGATACCTAGTGCGCCAATTTGGCTGGGCCTTATTATCATTGACGGCAAGACCTGTTCTACGTGCAAGGAAACAGAATGGACAGCAAAAAATTACTTGTCGATTGGATATTCACAGCATCTTTTTGTTAAACAGGGGCTCATAAAATGTTTCTCCTTGTTATCTCTTTGAATTGTGTCATGTGTGCTTTGCTCTTGAAATTAGACTTTTTCACTCTTCATTAGTGTGCGTCAATCAAAACTCGGGGAGGCTCACGTATTTGGCAAGATCAGTTTTAATTTAGTGTCATCCCTGGCATATGGGTTTGCTGTCAATAGGTAAAGCTAATTGAAGTTGACATTTTGCTATCATGAGCGTTTTCACTCTTCATTCTAGACCAAGGCATGACAGAACTGACCATAATCCGGTGTAGTGTCCAGAGGCACAGAACCTCCGTTAATAGCTGCGAGAACATACTCGTCGTTCAGAGAATCACATCATCTTTTTTAACAGGGCCACATCAGGTTTAGATACACTCAGACGCATCTTGTCAAGCCAAAACACTCTACGACCGAGTAATTCCTACGAATACACATCGAGTTTCAGACAAAAATCACCTTTACTTCGTTATTTTCATCCGGGTTTTGAGTGAACTTCAGTAATCTGTATCTCCTCCTTCGCAGCAGTTAAACTAATTCATAACGATGACCACTATATCATCCCTTTCTCCGCCTGCAAACGTTACGGCCTCTTATGATCTCGATGTAATGTCTGAAGCAGAACTGAATTATCCTGTTTATATATGCATGTCAATTTTAGTTGTTGCTCTATCGGTCATGACAAATACCTTCACAGTGTATGTTTTGAACAGAACTTACTTTTTACACGAAACTGAAAGTCTCCTTTACAAAGCACTTGCTTTAAGTGACATCAACGCTGCTGTAAGTCAGGCAGGCTTCACTGTTATACTTATATTACGAATTACAAAAGGATGCGTACTGATATATCTTTACACTGTATTTGTAATCTATATATCCATCGTTATTATAGTCTTCGTGAATATCAATCGCTTCTGGATGATCATGTGGCCCTTCCATCATACACGCTCAGTGACGTCAGGGAGACTCTTTTTGGCTTTATTGGTAGGCATACTGAGTACGTTTGTCTTGATAATGGTGGTTTATGATCTAGGCATTCCTAGTACCTTTCGGCAAATATTATGTCCGAATGGTTTTCCAGGAAAAAAACAAAATATCGGATTTAGCATCGAACCTGATACCTAGTGCGCCAATTTGGCTGGGCCTTATTATCATTGTCTTCACCAGCAGTGGTATTTTATCCAAGTCCAGACAACAGGCCAGAAAGATCTCCCAAATACGACGTAATGTCCTTCAACACAATGGGCAACCCGATCAGAACAACCCTCAAGGAAATCATCAAGCCGTTGCTGCAAGTGCACTGCAAGGTCTCAGAACCGTTAGCGCCATTACCATCTCATATATCAGCGTATGGCTAGTACCTTTTGTTCAGCTTATGGACCAGTATAATTACTTTAGCTTGGCTTCAAAATATCGGTGTAACTCTCATGTTATGTAATACAATCTGGAACCGTTAATCCGTTAAGTTTGCTGTGAATCTTTATTAAAAAGCTGTCAATTGACATGTGTCCAAGATATTGCAAAATCCATACTAAAAGATTAAACGCTTCTCCTTTTTACTTCTAAGACTTGTGTCATGTATGCTTTGCTCTTGAAATCAGACTTTTTCACTCTCCATTAATTTGCATCAATCAAAGCTTAGGAAAGCTGATGTATTTGGCAAGATTAAAATCAATTCAGTTTTCATCCCTGGTAGCTGGGTTTGCTGTCAATATGTAAAGCTAATTAAGCCATTATGAAAGTTTCACTCTTCATTCTAGACCGCGGCATCAAAGAACTGAATATAATCCGATGAAGTGTCCAGAGGGAAGAGAACCTCCCAAACAAAACACGGCAAGACCTGTGCTACGTGCAAGGAAACAGAATGGACAGCAAAAAATTACTTGTCGATTGGATATTCACAGCATCTTTTTGTTAAACAGGGGCTCATAAAATGTTTCTCCTTGTTATCTCTTTGAATTGTGTCATGTGTGCTTTGCTCTTGAAATTAGACTTTTTCACTCTTCATTAGTGTGCGTCAATCAAAATTAGGGGAAGCTCACGTATTTGGCAAGATCAGTTTTAATTTAGTGTCATCCCTGGCATATGGGTTTGCTGTCAATAGGTAAAGAAAATTGAAGTTGACATTTTGCTATCATGAGCGTTTTCACTTTTCATTCTAGACCACGGCATGACAGAACTGACCATAATCCGGTGTAGTGTCCAGAGGCACAGAACCTCCGTTAATAGCTGCGAGAACATACACGTCGTTCAGAGAACCACATCATCTTTTTTAACAGGGCCACATCAGGTTTAGATACACTCAGACGCATCTTGTCAAGCAAAAACACTCTACGACCGAGTAATTCCTACGAATACACATCGAGTTTCAGACAAAAATCACCTTTACTTCGTTATTTTCATCCGGGTTTTGAGTGAACTTCAGTAATCTGTATCTCCTCCTTCGCAGCAGTTAAACTTATTCATAACGATGACCACTATATCATCCCTTTCTCCGCCTGCAAACGTTACGGCCTCTTATGATCTCGATGTAATGTCTGAAGCAGAACTGAATTATCCTGTTTATATATGCATGTCAATTTTAGTTGTTGCTCTATCGGTCATGACAAATACCTTCACAGTGTACGTTTTGAACAGAACTTACTTTTTACACGAAACTGAAAGTCTCCTTTACAAAGCACTTGCTTTAAGTCAGGCAGGCTTCACTGTTATACTTATATTACGAATTACAAAAGGATGCCTACTGATATATCTTTACACTGTATTTGTAATCTATATATCCATCGTTATTATAGTCTTCGTGAATATCAATCGCTTCTGGATGATCATGTGGCCCTTCCATCATACACGCTCAGTGAGGTCAGGGAGACTCTATTTGGCTTTATCGGTGAGCATACTGAGTATGTTTGTCTTGATAATGGTGTTATATGGTCTAGGTATTGCTACTAGCTTGCAGCAAAGTGTATGTATGGATATTTCTCCCGGAAGAAACAAAATATCCGATTTAGCTTCGAATCTGCTACTTAGTGCGCCAATGTCGCTAGGCCTAATTGTCATTGTCTTCACCGGCGTTGGAATTTTATTCAAGTCCAGACAACAATCCAGAAAGATCGCTCAAATACGACGTAATTTCCTTCAACACAATGGACAACCCGATCAGAACAACCCTCAAGGAAATCATCAAGCCGTTGGTGCAAATGCACTGAAGGGTCTCAGAACCGTCAGCGCCATTACCATATCATACATCATCGTGTGGCTAGTACCTCTTGTCAGCTTATGGACCAGTATATATACTGCAACTTGGCTTAAAATTATGATATTTTCTCTCACGTCATGTAATACAATCTGGAACCCTATAATCTTGTGTATTGCCAACAAGTCTTTCCGGATTGCTTCTCTGAAAGTGATATTGAAGATCAAAGCTGCTTGTTGTGGAGGCAGTGATTAAAGCTTAACTGGTCTAAATTGCGCCTACATATATAACACGATCAAAAAGACTTCCAAAAAATATTGAACCCTTGTGCTTTTTTAATTGTCATGTTCATCACCCTTTGAAGTAGCTTGAATTACTTGAAGAGCACAAAGCGTAACTGCAGGGTACCAAACGTCCGCTGTACAATAATAATAATAATAATAATAATAATAATAATAATAATAATAATAATAGTCATCATCATCATAATAATATACATAATCACACTTGTATAAAGTACAATACTACGTTTCAAAGCACTTTACACGATGACCTTTATCTGCGAAGTGAGAATAGGATGTTGGGTTTAATACGCATTGTTGGCAAGTTGACAATGATATGGCGCTGTGAAATAAGCAGTACGTAATTTCAGAAACTTTTTTAGGTATTTTCACATTGCCAACACAAAATAGTGTAAATATAATTAGGGTGATCACACTGCCTGTGCACACAGTCTGCCCCATGCACATACACACACACAACAGCAGTCAGTTGGTAGAAATAGCATTTTTCGTAAATTTATTTTAAAAAAACTGAACAATATTTTTAAATTTTTATTTCACATATCTTTTAGGCATACCTGTAACTACAATTCTGTGTAGTTTCATTGTTATAGGCATGTGGGAAATATGTTCAATTATTAATTAGAATATTGTCTTTTCAGCCATGTGTGACATGGCCCGCTGATCGCCCATTGACTGTTTATTTTCTGCGTGGTGAAAATGCACTTCAATGTATAAAACTTCCCTACAAAAATGCAATATTTTCATGTGTTTCACTCATTGAATCAATTTGTTATTTACACTCAAGGTAGCCTTAACTGTACTGGGGTCACCAAATTTTGTTTTTCTCTGAAATACAGTTCCTCTGGAATGTTATGGCCTGTTGAATTGAATAATTTCTCGGAAAATCGTCATAAATCCTCAAATCTGACATTTTTTTTAATGAAACTATACTGTGATGTAGCTGAAAGTCTGCAGATTCTTATCATTTGTTCGGTTTTTCTGAATAATTTGTGAAACATATGAGAAAATAGCTGTAACGGTGATCCAAGTAATTTCCATCGCCATATTTTATTGGCATTGCAAAAATATTTAGAATTTAAGGTTAATATTTGGTGTAAATATGATCTATAAATATATAATTAAAAAAAATGCCAACAAAATGAACAGTTTGACATTCTTTTCAAAAAAAATATATTTCCATACCTGTCTGATATACATAGGTTTCATTGATGTATCATGTTCGGTTTTGATTTGATTACATATGCGCATATTAATTAGACGGACTTAGTTATTTTCACAACTTTTTCATATCTGCAGATTCGCAAAAATGGCAAAAAATACTAATTTTGTTTGCTTCTGTTTTCAAAACGGTAATAGATATATGAATTTTCTTTTTTGTATTTTTTACCACAAAGATGATATTTTAGTGTCTGATAATTTAATTTATTATTTGTGTCCAAGAAAGTGATGAATTAAGTTGTCAACTTTGTCGAATTTTGCCAAATTGACCATTTCTGGCAGGTTTTTCGGTAATTTTGCGATATCCAAAAAATGGTATAAACTCACAATGCATTGACCGATTTCAATTCTGTTTTTTGTTTTTTAAAGCTTTCATAAAGCTTGATCATTTGCAATCATCAAATAACATGTGTTTGTTGTACTTATTTTTGGTGTGCTGTACCTAATATAATAGAGATAGGCTGTTCGAATTGTGAGTTGTTCCTGTCAGCTGGCAATAGGCATCTTATTGACCTATGTTGTATGAATCAATCATATTCATAATCAAAGGATTAATGTTTCGGATGTAGTTCAATTCATTCCTTTGTAGTAACCGAACTTAACTTCCTCTTATGTTGGAGTTAATGTTTTAATTTTGGTTTGATTGCGGAATTGGGTCCTGAAGTATGTATAATTCTGGTATGTTCATTTGCTTTCTTTTCTAGATATATTGTATTATGTACACACTTTAATATACCAATTCTCACAGTTGGGCCAGGAGTGTACATTTTCACACACAATATGGCGCATTACAGATGTTCACTATCATTAATATTATTATTACTACTATCATTATTCATATCCAATATTTGTAATATCATCATCATATTATCCATATTCTTTGTATTTTTTATTTATTTTCTTATATGTATAATGTATTGTTGAATGTAATTTTCACGAGAATTGGAAATAAATGAATGAATGAATCATCATCAAATATGTTTCTGTTTTTTTTTTCTGTTTTCTTTTTTTTATATTTGTGGAGACAACGACGTACCCGAGCCCCCGCTGGGTACAGTCATGATTCAGTGGCTAAGCAATGGCCTCGTTACTGTGAGCCCCCGGGATCAAAATCGTGTCGATGTGCTATATTAGTGCCCTTTTATGAGGCATTAACTCTCATCACTGTCAGTTATGACTTAATGACACAGGTCCCTAGTTGATTAGCAGTCACGCAAACCAAACACTCATAAATTATCTAGATCTATTAGGAATAAATCATTGTCAAAATCATTCCATAAATTGGGGTAAAAATAATTATTCAGCCATTATGACCAACAGTGTAATCATGTGTATTGCCAACAAGCCTTTTCGGATTGCTTCTCTGAAAATTATATTGAAGATCAAAGCTGCTTGTTATGGAGGCAATGATTAAATCTTAATCGGTCTAAATCGCTCTTACAAATGCAACACGATCCAAAATACTCTGAATAAATGAACCCTAAGACAATTTTAATTGCCATGTCAATCACCTTTAAAGTAGCGTATGAACAAAACCGATAAGGACTTGATGAGGACGAAGAGCGTACGTGCTGGAGACCGAAAGTTGGATGTGCAATAATGATGACATTATAATAATGATAATAGAAATAATAAAAATGGCATTTGTACAGCAATTTAAACTACGTTTCTAAGCGCTTTACTTAACAGTTATTATTACCCTGGTTATCAGATTCAATTGCTACTCCAAACGTGATAGCGCACACGCTCTGTTCTCCAGGTAGTACTACAAGCGCATTACAAATGTTCCCTATCATTGATTGTATTATTATTTTTTTATTACCATTATTATCATTAAATAGTTGAAGAAAGGGAAACATGAAGCTTGGGAGTCCAGCCGCAAATGGAAATATTAAGCTGTTAAGCTTATTTATTCGATCTGCAAAAACAGATAAGATAACAATGACAGATTTAGAATATCATTCATGTTACACAAGAATGCAAGATATAATACAAAATATCTGAATAAACCAAGTAGCAGTATCTATAAAGATTCATTTAAACACATTTTGCTTTTGTTCTATAGACTGTCAATCTTGACCTCGTCCTTTAACTAACAAAAATCCAGAATAACCAATAGCTACAAAACCGAATGCATTTTCTAATATGCATTACTTTGATGAACTCATATTTTCAGAGTTTCTCAAAATGACCCGACTCTCCTTTAAACAGATTACTTCCACTTTGCATTAACCAAAAATAACTGTAAACATCTCTATCTTGCATCCATGCACAAGCTTGATTATTCTCATTTATCTTCATAGTATAAATATGTGCTAAAAACGTCAATATTGGATTGTCACTTTAAATGTACTTGTTTCAGCGAAACATGAAAGTTATTTGTTTTTTCCAAGATTTTTGCAAGATACCGTATTGACCCTGACCTACTTCTAGGGTCAAGTAAGTGTATACGTTGCAGAGCACATTTTTCCACGGATGTGGTCTGACATAACATTTCAGATGCTTATTTAGAGGCCAGAATTCCGGGTTTAGGAAAATGGCAACGGTATTTCAGAGTCGCTAGCAATTTCCGCAAAACAAGTGAGTAAAGCTTGGATAAGATATTATAAAGTGTATGATAATGAATTGGTGGAAATTAATGATTATTTGGTGTCACATTCGAGTACGAAGATGTGTTAGTAATGTGCATGTTAATGTGTATAGAAGTGTGCAGCGTAATGTGTACGTTTACATTGAAAGTATGTGCGGTATTTAGGTAGTGTTTAATTCACACATTTATAAAGAGGGATTTTGTGCTTTTTAAATCACCGACTTATAATGACATTAGTCAGAGGTTGATTTAAGGTTGTTTTAGTTGACAAATTATAAATATTGGTATTGACATATGAAATAAGTGTCGGATAAATCAGAGTTATGAAAGAAAAAGACTGAATTACAGTCAGGTTTTTTTGGAATTTATAATGAAAGTTCAATGAGTCTAAATAAGAAAGACAGGTTTGACATACTTTGAGTAAGATGGGATTTATTTATTAAGCATATATTTAAAGGTAGTCTTGACTAGGAATTTATATAGGCTGGGGACCTTGGTTACTCGGGTTTTTATGAAAGCAGTATTTCTGTCAAGATATGTTATTTTGACATAGAGTTTAATGGGGGTTTAGGCCTTTTACAGAGTTTTTGGATATAGAGTCAAGACTTTTAATGAATGCTATTTAAGGCTTTTGATTATACATTTCCGGATAAATGCATACTGATTTAGTTCAGTACATTTTATGTGTTATAGACATGTATACTGAGGATGCTTATTTTTATTCTACTTTCAGGTTGAATAAAATAGCTCAACTGGCATATCGTTGAGTTCATATACAACCAAGCGGAAACCTAGTCCTGTCTTCATTTTTGAGCGTACCAACAATTCAACTTGTTTCAGAGCCGGTACATCGAGAACTGAAGCAATGCCGACTGATGACATGACAAGCCTAAGGTTGAAGAGGAGAGGGACCAAAGCCAAGTTCACCAGGTTGGGGAATGTGTTGGATTTCCTGATAGAGGAAAAGCGGCCGGTGGAAGAGGTGAAGGAAGCTTTCAAACAAGCCAACCAGGCTTACGTAGACCTCCAATCCAAACACGAGGCCTATACAGAGAAGATTGAGAACGATGAAGAATTCAACAAGGAGGAGCTATGGCTTGATGAGTGCCAGAATTATTTCTGCAAGCTCCAGATCCGAGAGAAGGATTATATCTCTCAGATGTCTTCGTCGCAAGAGCCTCAACAACCAACAGAGAGAGATGAGGAGAGCTCCCAGAGAACTGTTGTTCAAGCAGAGTCGAACCGGCCTCAAGCTCCTCGCTTCAACATGGAGAGGCCCAAGTTACCAACGTTCCAAGGAGACATAAGAGAATACAATGTATTCAAGGCTGATTTTCAGCATGTTATACATCCACACTACGATGGGAGGGATGCTTTGATGATCCTGAGGTCTTGCTTGAAGGGGAAGCCACTTCAACACATTAGAGGAATAGGGCGAGACTATGAAGCTGCTTGGGGTCAACTAGATCTGCTCTACGGAGACTCAAGGATGGTAGCTGATGCTATTGTTACGAATTTAGATATGTCTATATCATGTGCGTAGTCCATTATTATTTCGCTATAATAGTATGGCTTGCTGTGCAAGTCAAACTTGTCCTTCGGTAGATTTACGACGTTGTTTTTCGTCCTCGAGTAGTTCTTGAATTTCGATTGCGTAAGCCCAGGGCCACGCTCGTCTAGAGAATCTGTCCTCGTCTTACGTAACGGCAAGGACAGATACTCAGTCGCGTGCGGCCTCCGACTGACCCCGAGCGGAGGCCAGACTTTGTCCTCAGTTTGAGGACAGACTCTGCCCTTTAGCTCGAGGTCGGGTTGTGTCCTTGCTGCTACAAAACAGCTCCCTATATAAAGCCAGGGATTCTAAAATCGAGAGACTTCAATCTCCAGAGTTCAGACTTCTAGTTCAGACTTCAGACTTCTAGCTTAGACTTCTGACTGACTTCTTGAGACTTCTCCTCGTACTCCTTTCTGCCGTTTTTCGTAATTCACTGAACCTGACTGTATACCAAGTTGTCATTATTTGAAGTAATAAACATCGAATGGAACTGAAACTCACGAATACTCCATTTCTTCTGTTGAATTTATATTGCATACACGCATGAGCTCGAGTGAGAGAGATATTGAGCGAGAACTGAACGAGAGCAGATCGAATAAAACACTTGTAATCAAATTTCGTTACACTGGTGGCAGCGGTGGGATTTTGGACTTCAACACGCTAATCGAAATGGCAAGGAGGCGTAGAAAAACAGATTTAGAACAGGAGATCAGGGAGCTCCAATTGGAGCTTGATGAAGCACGACTTCAAATTCAACACTCTAGCGAGACAGATGCACAACCTTTGGAAGAGGAGGTTCAAATTCGCAGCCCCGCTCAACCAAGGGCTGCTATTCAGCTACCCCATCAGGAACATTTTGATGGAACACGCCCGTGGAAAAGCTTCATCTTTTCGTTCCAGAACATTGCAGAAGCGTGTGGATGGAACAAAAACGAAAAACGATTTCGAATACTGGCTTGCTTGCGAGGTAATGCAGCAGACTTCGCTTTCCAACAACTCTCCTCTGACGTCACAGGGGACTTCGATAACCTGGTAGCGGCGCTAAATGAGCGATTCGAAAATAGGAAAACACCGGCCTCATTCGTCTCCCAGTTGGAGGCAAGGCGTCTTGGACCGAAGGAGACTATTGCCGATTATGCCGCTGACGTAAGAAGACTGACAACTTTCGGTTATCCGAGTGCCGACGTCGACACAATAGAAACCATTAGCACAAGACATTTTCTACGAGGAATCGGAGACCAAAACATGACATTAACAGTGGGAATGCACGAACCTAAATCCCTGCAAGAGGCCCGTGAGATAGCCGAGCGGTATTTCAATCTGCGAGAGGAGAGTAGCTCCAATGCCTACCGGCCGATTAGGGCCCTGTCATCCTCGCAATCGGTTAGCGTTACCGAAGGCCGGCTTGCTGATTTTGAACGTCGCGTTATGTCCATTGACGAAAGACTGAACACACTCTCATCCCTCTTAAAGGATCAGGCCGAAAGAAACTCGAGAGATGCCAATACAACGGGAGATGGACGGCAAGGTAGGCGAGGGAATGATGACAGAGGACGTCAACCTCGAGGTGGTAGACCCATGCACAACAGATGTTACGAGTGTGATAGGGAGGGGCATTTAGCTAGGAACTGCCCTAATCCTCGTTATGACAACCGCCGCTATCAACAACAACAACCATTCGTCCCACAAGCCTGGGCACCTCCACAGTTTGTGCCGCCACAGCCCCAGCCAAAGCCACAGCAGCAAATGTGGGTACCACAGGCACCACCACCACCACAGCATCAACATCATGTACAACATCCCCAGCCTATGCATCAACGGCAGGCCAACCCCTTACCATCCGTGGATAATATCGAGGCGGGAAACTAGCTGGGGCCGATCCAATCGACCAGGTTTCGGCCCTTAAAACTACAGTGAGTAATGCATCGAGAATAATTAAACTCGTCAAAAGTACAGGGCTTTCGGCTTTTATTGGAGCAAATGTTCATGGTGCAAACGCTAAATTTTTGGTCGACTCGGGCGCAGCAGTGACTGTTATTTCATCTAAAGTTTACGAAGGTATAGACATAGATTTGCGTAAACATCTTAAAGAGCCGACAGAGGACATTCAACTTCAAGCAGCGAATGATGAAATACTACATATCTATGGGACTATTGATCTCGACATCACACTTGAGGACATGACATTCAAGTGGAATGTCTTCGTGGCTGATATAAGTGACGAGGGCCTTCTCGGATTTGACTTCATGCACCACTTTAACTTTATTCTTGAACCTAGACGTGGGCTTCGTTTGAATGATCGCTTGTTTCAATGCGAAATTATTTCTGACTCGAGCTGTAATGTGATAGCCAAGCATGACGTCATTATCCCTGCTAACTCTGAATTCATCATCGCCGGCAGTGCCAATGTCACTAATCTAAAAGGCGATCTTCCATACGGATTGATTGAACCCATGAATAGCGGAGAAACATTACAACCAATTCATGTAGCCAGCTGCGTGGTCGATATCAATAGGAATGATATCGATTTGCCTGTACGGGTAGCCAACACACTTGGGGTGGATATTCATGTGCATGCCGGAACCAAACTCGCAAACCTACAGCTTATAGACAAAGTGTACCATGAAGGCAATAACGGAGCTAAGCCTCTTCCTCGAAATATTAATGTTGTAAAAAGTAGCTCTGCATCAGGAAATCTTAGGTTTGAGGATTGGTCTGAAGACTTAAAGTCGTTGTATAATCGAAGCTGCGGAGAGTTGTCATCGACACATGAGAGGGACAAATTAGCTGAGCTACTCGATAAGCATAAATCGACATTTGCAGTTTCTCCAAATGACTTAGGACGAACATCATTGGTTCAGCATGCAATCGACACAGGTACTGCCTCACCCATTAAGCAGAGGCCAAGACGCCCGCCTCGAGCTTTTGTGGACGAAGAGGAGGAGATAATTCAGACACAGTTGCGATCAGGGGTTATCCGCGAATCCACGAGCGCCTGGTCGAGCCCGCTGGTGTATGTAAGGAAACGAGATGGATCAACAAGGCCATGCGTGGATTATCGCAAATTAAATGAAGTGACGACGAAAGATGCTTATCCACTTCCTCGTATAGAGGACTGTCTTGACTGCATAGGAGGTGCTAAAATCTTTAGCACCTTAGACTTACAATCCGGATACTGGCAAATAGAACTAAAGGAGGAGGACCAGCAGAAGACGGCATTTAGCACTAGAAGCGGACATTACGAGTACATCACGATGCCGTTTGGATTATGCAATGCCCCGAGCACGTTTGAGCGGGGTATGGAGCTTCTCATGAAAGGTTTGCAATGGAAAACCTTAATCCTTTATCTCGACGATATCATCGTTCTCGGTTCCACCTTTGAAGAGCATCTCGAGAGGCTCGATGAGGTACTCGATCGTCTTGGCCAAGCAGGGCTAAAACTAAAACCCAGCAAATGCAACCTAGTGAAGTCGGAAGTATGCTATCTTGGGCATGTAGTAAGCGCAAAAGGCATCAAGCCCGACCCCGACAAGATAGATAGGATTCACCAATGGCCTACACCTAAGACGGTAAGCGATGTTAGATCTTTTATCGGTCTTTGCTCTTACTACAGGAGATTTATCCGTGGATTCTCATTGATAACTATGCAAAAGAACGACCCCAATGTCGCGATCGTGCTCGATTGGCTCACCAAGTCACCTGACAGACCAGCACGCAATCTTGTGCAGGATAAGAGTCCTACTGTTCGAAACCTATGGTTGTCCTGGCAACAGCTGCAAATTGTTGATGGGTTGTTGTACAAACGCCATGACACTAATTCAAAACTCACAACAAGATTACAACTGGTTGTTCCGGAGAAGCTACAAGACCGTGTGATTGAAGCCAATCATGCCTCAATTTTCGCTGGACATTTGGGAGCTAAAAAGACATTAAGTAGAATATCACGCAGTTTTTTTTGGCTCAATATGAACGAAGCAGTCCGCCTATTCATAGCAAATTGCGTAATATGTGGTGCTAGAAAACGACCAACATCAAAGCCAAGGGCACCACTGGGAGAATATAATGTCGGGCACCCCATGGATCGAATTGCAATTGACATTATGGGCCCCCTTCCAGTTAGTGACAATGGAAATAGATACGTCATGGTTGTAGGTGACACTTTCACTAAATGGATTGAGGCATACGCCATCCCAGACCAGACCGCCGAGACAGTAGCCGAGAAACTTGTTAATCAATTCATATCTCGATTTGGAACGCCCTTAGAGCTTCATTCTGACCAAGGCAGGACATTCGAATCTAATCTATTTCAGGACGTCTGCAAATTACTCGGAATTACCAAGACAAGAACAACTCCATACCACCCCTCCTCAAATGGAATGATTGAAAGATTCAACCTGACTCTTGCCAACATGATCTCATCTTTCGTGGATAAAAACCAAAAAGACTGGGACAAGAATTTACCACTTTTGACGGCGGGGTACAGAAGTTCTACACACGAAACTATAGGATTTTCTCCTAATTTCCTTATGCTAGGTCGTGAAGTACGGACACCGTTAGAGTTTTCACTCGACATCGACCCGATTGACGAGGAACCGAGTGATATCGGAGGATATGCTAACCGGATGGCCAAAACAATGAAACAATCATGGAAGCTAGCTCGTGACAACATTGGGAGAAGTACGTCTAGGCAAAAGCGCAATTATGATTTGCGTACATCAGTCAACAACTATGAAGTCGGCGACCTAGTCTACCGTCTAGACTCCACTAGGCACAAGGGCCTATCTCCTAAACTAAAAAGTGCACGATGGATAGGCCCCTGTGTAATCACGAGAAAGCTAAGTGAATTAATATTTGAAATTCGCAGTAGCCCGAGAGGAAAAACGACGATTCTTCATCATGATAGACTCAAACCCTTCCTTTCAGCCAACGTGCCATCATGGGCACGAGAACTATCCCAACATGCACGAAATGTGTTTACTACTAGGAATAAACGACAGGCTGGAACACAGACTAATCCCAAGGACGGCATCGAACTGAGGAGGAGCGGCCGAAGGCCAAGACCACCCGTCCGGCTTAGTTTATAAACAAAGGATCTGGCCATCAGCGGTTTTTGGGACATTTCACACATTTCGTCATTCCATGCCAATAACTTCAACAAGACGAGACGCCTGCCATTCACTCCTATATTTCTACAATGGCTTACCACTCTTCATATCTGACAATGGGGATGCATAACTGTGATGGGGATATGGATAGCAGGTTCGCATCTCCATCGACCCCCAGTGTCGATGAGAGGACCTACTCCCCGGTTTCGGCGGCGGGTGACGAGGGCATCAACAAATTGTGCCATTTATTTGGATATTACTCTTCCGGATTATTTTCATCAGATGTTTAAACTGTGCCATTTATTTGGATATTACTCTTCTGGATTATTTTCATCAGATGTTTCACTCTCTGTCCCTTTTTTTTCTTCTGTTGTTTCGGTGGAGATTAATCATTCAACCTGTTAAGTCGTCCAGCATGACATGGTCATTTATTTTGAAATTGGTGTGTTGAGCCAATTGTATAATGTGTTTAACATGTATCTGCTCTTCGTTCACGAAAAAGGAAGCGTTCGTACTTCAGGATTTATCATAGATACGAGGAAATATACCGCATGACGAGTCGACGATTTCAAAGGGAAACCGAGTGCCTTTTTATTTATTTTTGACGGTTGCTGCATTGGGTGCCAGCCTCAGAAGGGGAGCACAGCAATGGCAACAAGAGGACGCAGTGCATGGCCATTTATTTAGTAGTAATAGTTTCGTATGTGTAGGGCCAATTTATTTTTGTTCATTTTATTTTTCGAGAGCATCGGTGCGGAAAACGGAGGCAGAGAGTCGTCATTTGGATAGCGTTAAACATCTCGACATCGTATTAGTTTTGTTGGCGAATTTTTGTGTATGCGTCGGAAGGAATGGGAAACCATTATATCAGTTTGGAAACCACAGGACAACCTCGAAGATATCGGAGCAACGTCAATCATTCATGTCCATGATATTGCGCCATGTAGAAGTGGAGGACCCGCCGTAGATACTTGATTGTCAATTGGTCATGTGTTGGGAGTATTGCGAAGTCGACATGCTGATTCAATTCTGTAACCTGATCCTTATGGAATATCCTGAAAATATTTTTATTTCTGATTGAGTTGTCTGAATTCAGTATAGAGGCGAGTTTACACAACCACGAGCTTTATCATGTTTATGGAAGCAGAATTATCATTAAAAATTTCTCGAATATAATGGAATATCAATGTGAAGCCAGGATTCCTACATAGAGTCACACCCGCTTAAACTTATATCAGCACGACAAGACTTGGATACTCGCGGATACTCGTCGACAGATCTGGACATTTACTCTAACATTTCAAGATGAACTGGGACTATATTGATCATCGACCGAAGAGACTTAAACCATTATTTGGAGAACTCTGTTGTCCGAATGAAGATTGCACGATTCTTTTACTGAATTTTGTTTCGTTGTTGAAACTGATGTTTTGAATCTATTTTGTACATGTTATCACTTGTATATTGCATTTGCATTCTATTAGTTACCTCTCCTTATTTCTAGCCCTCGGCAACAATATGCCTCCCTTTATACCTCTCGATCCTTATAATTATCTTTCTTCTCTTGTTCCTCTCTCCATCTATTTCCCTATCACTATGTCTTCTCTATTTTTCTGTTACATATTTCTATGATGTGATTGAGATGTTTTAAACTTTTAATCGATTTTTGTGCATATAGTTGAAACTTAATTCGTTAGCGGCCGCGTATATTATAGCCGTTTTCTTGGGAACGTATTTTGTGTGTTAAGTTAAGAATCTCTCGTTCACTGATATCTTTAAAAAAAAAAAAAAAAAAAAAAAAAAAAAAAAAAAAAATCAAACACGTGGCCACTGGATTTCCCTCGCTACAAACTTTGATACTGTTGAAGCGGCTTTCGTGTTGCTGCTTCAACAAATATTGCCTAGAGAAAGATGTCAGTGTACGAGGCAGTTGATTGTCGACAATTTTAGAGCATTTCAGTAACTTTTGTTTTTGTTATTTGTTGTTTAAATGTCATATATCTTTTTGCAACCTGAACGATTATGTAAATAGTTAAGTCTGCTTTGACGTTTTATTTTTTTTTTTTTTTAAACATTATATTAGTTCTCCTCAACTTTTCGACAGTTCCTTGCGTTGTATTATAGTAGCTTGTAAGGAATACTTTTAATGTCATACGTAGATTTTCGTTTTCCTTTAGGAGGTCGTGACTTCATGACCCCGAATTATATGTCATACTCACCAGAACTTTTGAAAACTAGATTACACTGTACCAGGCGATTAAGACTGTGCTGGTTTCTATCACAATGTTACGTATGGGTAGACAAACATATATGCCGTTTTGAAATTTACACATGTCGTCTGTTAAAGTGCTAATTAGCCAACTTCTGCAACGTGCTTTTATTTTGACCAAGTTTTCAGATTCAGATTTGATGTTTGCTATCCCTCATTCGCTTCATTACACGATATGTCAGGATTTTTTTTTCCTCTAAATTCGTTATATACATTGTAGTACAAATCTTTTGGTTTAACATGACTGTAATTCTATTTTTGTTTATCAATCACTGAGGACAGTGACTTTTTAAGGAGAGGGGGAATAGTGTTACGAATTTAGATATGTCTATATCATGTGCGTAGTCCATTATTATTTCGCTATAATAGTATGGCTTGCTGTGCAAGTCAAACTTGTCCTTCGGTAGATTTACGACGTTGTTTTTCGTCCTCGAGTAGTTCTTGAATTTCGATTGCGTAAGCCCAGGGCCACGCTCGTCTAGAGAATCTGTCCTCGTCTTACGTAACGGCAAGGACAGATACTCAGTCGCGTGCGGCCTCCGACTGACCCCGAGCGGAGGCCAGACTTTGTCCTCAGTTTGAGGACAGACTCTGCCCTTTAGCTCGAGGTCGGGTTGTGTCCTTGCTGCTACAAAACAGCTCCCTATATAAAGCCAGGGATTCTAAAATCGAGAGACTTCAATCTCCAGAGTTCAGACTTCTAGTTCAGACTTCAGACTTCTAGCTTAGACTTCTGACTGACTTCTTGAGACTTCTCCTCGTACTCCTTTCTGCCGTTTTTCGTAATTCACTGAACCTGACTGTATACCAAGTTGTCATTATTTGAAGTAATAAACATCGAATGGAACTGAAACTCACGAATACTCCATTTCTTCTGTTGAATTTATATTGCATACACGCATGAGCTCGAGTGAGAGAGATATTGAGCGAGAACTGAACGAGAGCAGTCTGATTTAAACACTTGTAAAGCAAATTTCGTTACACTATTATGGAAGACGTATCCCGATTTCGTCCTCTGAAAGATGGGGAAGATGAGAGATTCTGTGACTTTGTGAATCTCATACGCAGAAGTTTCAATACCTTGAAGGAGGTAGATAGAGCTGAGGATATGAACAATAGTCACATGCTAGCCATCATTGAGAAGAAGCTCTATGTCACAGATCGACAGATGTGGTTCCGAAAGCAAGGAGAAGGAACAACGGCGACATTAGAGGCACTGTTGAAGTGGATGGAGATTGAATTGAGAGCAAGGATAAGATCATCTGCTCCAGTGAGGAATGATGCAGCCTCTAAATCCAGATCCGCTGTTAGTCAGGTCACAGCATTTGAGGAAAGACAGCAAGACTATCGTTGCTGGATCTGCAAGAATAAGGATGGGCACTGGACTGACCAATGCAAGACTTTCCTTGATAAGTCTACAGCGGAGAGATTGGAGATGGTGAAGAGTAACCGAGCTTGTTATAGCTGTTTGAAGCAAGCCGGAAGAGAGCATCGAATGGCTACTTGCAAGAAAAGGAGACGGTGTCCAGAGAAATACAAGGGGCAACCTTACAAGTTCTTTCATCATCCTTTGTTACATCCCAGCATGGACAACAATGCGGTGGGAGTAGCCCTTGTAAGAGGTACTGAAGCCATGCTACCTGTCATCAGGGCAAGGTTTTCAGGTTCAGAGCTGAAGATCCAAGGAAACGTGCTGTTAGATTCAGGGGCCCAGATCAGCATCATCAGACAAGGGCTCGCTGAAGACTTGGGACTGACAGGAAAGAGCGTCAGTATCACAATAACAAAGGTGGGCTGTGTAGAGGAATCTGTGACAACATCCTTGTATAGAGTGCCGGTCAGTTCAGTAGATGGGAAGACAATCCATAAGATATTAGCTGTTGGATTACCGTGCATCAATGATGACATTGAGGAGGTGAACACTGATAATCTTGCCCGACAAGTAGGCCTCAACCCCAGAGAGTTACGTAGAGGTAGTGGGTCTATAGATCTTCTGATAGGAATTGACCACGCTATGATGCACGCAGGTGAAACGAGACAACGAGGCAACTTCATCTTTAGGAAGTCACCACTTGGATGGGTGGTGTTTGGAGCATCTAAGCTGAACCAGCAGTATCAGAATAGAGTGCTCAACGTGCAACTGAGTCCAGCAACTGACTTATCAGCGTTTTGGACTACAGAGTCGATGGGAGTTGATGTGGGTTGTCATTGTGAAGCCGAAAGGATGACTAAAGTAGAGAAAGATGAACATGATCTTATCTGGAACTCTGCCAAGAAAGTGGGTAAGCAGTGGCTTGTTCCTTACCCATGGAAGGATAACCCAGAGAAGCTGCCCGACAACAGAGTGCAAGCAGAGAGAATGCTTCAGGCGACGGAGAAAAGGCTTGCAAAGAACCCAGAGCATGCTGAAGTTTACAAACAGCAGATGCAAGAGATGGTCGAGATGGGGTTTTCGAGAAAGCTGACCGATGAAGAGAAGAAGAGGCATGATGGGCCTGTCCATTACATTGGTCATCATGCGGTTGTCAGGCCGGAAAAAAAGAGCACACCAGTGAGAATTGTGTTTAACTCATCAGCAGTTTTCAAGGGACAGTGTCTGAACGACTACTGGTTCAAAGGGCCAGACTTATTACAGAGTCTGTTCGGAGTACTCCTTCGCTTCAGAGAACACAGAGTTGCGATATGCGCCGACATATCCAAGATGTACCACCGAGTACTGATTCCAGAATCCGATCAGCACGTCCATCGGTACTTGTGGAGAGGATTAGATTCAGAGAGAGAACCGGATGTGTACGTGAAAACTGTAGTCACGTTTGGAGATAAGCCTGCTGCAGCAATGGCCCAGATAGCTCTGAGGAGGACAGCAGTAGAGGGAGAGTCTCAACATCCTAAGGCAGCAGAAGTACTGAAACGTGACACGTACATGGACGACATATGTACTTCAGTAAGAACGTCAGAGGAGGCGAAAGATCTTGTCAAGGACATAGATGAGGTGCTAGCTGACGGAGGCTTCAAGGTGAAGGGTTGGCAATCCAACGAACAGCTGAAAGATGAGACTTCTCAGATGAAAACCAACGTTCTTGAGAATCTGAGTGAGGAGAAGGTTCTGGGGATGGTATGGAACCAAAACACAGATGAATTTTCATACAGAGTGAAAAGAAGTATGATCCCAGATCTTCCAGACGAACAGAAAGACACCACCAGCAAATGGACGAAGAGACGGATACTAAGCCAGATTGCAAAGATCTTTGATCCCATAGGATTTGCTTCAGCATTACTGGTGAAGGCAAAGATAGGAATGCAACGCCTGTGGCAGCTTGGTTTAGATTGGGATGAAGAGCTACCCTCCAGAGAAAAGGCAGAATGGGTAAAACTCTTCAGAGAGATGGAGAACTTAGATGGAGTGTCCTTCCAGAGATGCTTAACACCACCCGGTGCAATGAGACGACCTACATTATGTGTCTTTTGTGATGCATCTGAAGAGGCGTTTGGAGCTTGTGTTTACATTCGCTGGGAGTTAGAGGATGGCAGCTATGATGTTAGATTTGTGACGGCGAAATCTAGAGTGGCACCACTAAAGAAGTTGACGCTGCCGAGATTGGAGCTACAAGCTGCATTGGTTGCTGTTAGACTCGATGCAACCATCAGAGATGAGACCACACTAGAGTTAAGAGAGACAGTGTTCATGACAGATAGTATGATAGTGCTTGGATGGGTTCGAAGTCAGGCAAGAAGTTTTAAGCCCTTTGTGTCAGCTCGAGTAGGAGAAATCCAAAGCAAGTCGAATCCCCAACAGTGGAGACATGTGAGTGGAGCAGAAAATCCAGCTGACGACATTTCGAGAGGTGTTACAGTAGAGAAGTTAGAGAGGTGTAGATGTGGTCCTCAATTTCTAAGATCGCCTGAGGAGGAGTGGCCACAGAGTGAGACGAAATCTGAGATTTCGTCAATGGACAGTGAAAGGCGTAAAGTTCAACAGGTGTCGAATGTAGTATTGGCATCAGACAGCATCGACTGTGAAAGAGTTTCCAGCTGGAGAAAACTGGTGAGAGTCACTGCATATGTACGGAGATTTACCCACAACATGAAGGCGAGGGTAAGATCAGGAGATGAGAGAGGGAAAGTGACGGCAGGACTACTTACAGCAGCTGAGCTAGGTGATGCAGAGATGTACTGGGTCAGAGAGGCTCAGAAACCGCTTCATGACAGACTGAAGAAAGGGGAGTTCAAGACTCTAACACCCTACATAGAGAATGGAATCATCAGAGTTGGAGGTAGAGTTGGAGAAGGCGTGATTTCGTATGACAGCAGGCATCCTGTGTTATTACCTCATCAGCATCGCATCTCTACGCTCATCACTAAGCATGTCCATGAATTGGGGCATGATGGAGTTGCGACAACGGCAGCGAAAGTGAGAAGCAACTACTGGGTGATTGGCATACATAGGCTTGCCAAGACTATCAAGCACAGGTGCGTGATGTGTCGTAAGATGCAGCACAAGGTCGAGTCGCAGTTTATGGCTGAGCTACCAGAGATACGTATGACACCGTTTTCGCCTCCATTCCTGTATACTTCGTGCGACTACTTTGGGCCGTACAGCGTGAAGGTGGGGCGGAATAAGGTTGCTAAGCACTATGGAGTGATCTTCACGTGTCTTAACACAAGAGCGGTACACCTTGACCTAGCGGTAGATGTTTCTACAATGGAGTTTCTTCAGGTTCTACGTAGGTTTTTCGCGTTTAGAGGTCAACCGAAGGTCATCCTGAGCGATAATGGTACACAATTTGTGGGAGCGGTACGTGAGCTACGTGAGATGGTAAAGGGATGGGATAGCGATCTACTACGCGAGTTTTGTGCGGAGAAAGGTGTAGAGTGGAGGTTTACAACCCCTTCAGCTCCTCATCAGAATGGATGTGCTGAAGCACTTGTGAAGAGTAGTAAGTCCGCGTTAAAGAAAGCTATAGGTGATCAGGTCCTCACTCCTTTTGAGTTATATACCTGTTTGGTAGAAGTAGCAAACCTCGTCAATCAGCGTCCAATAGGGAGGGTACCGAATGACCCCGACGATGGTAGTTATCTCTGTCCCAATGATGTTTTGTTAGGGAGAGCATCCAGTAGGGTACCCCAGGGTCCGTTCAGAGAAACGAAGAATCCGCGACATAGAGTCGAATTTGTACAACGAATCGTCGACTCATTCTGGAAGGCATGGAATCGCGATGTATTTCCAATCTTAGTACCGCGAAAGAAGTGGAATGTTGAGAGACGTAATCTTCGCGTAGATGACATAGTTATATTGTCAGATCAGAACGCCCTTCGAGGAAAATGGACATTAGGGAGAATTGTTGAAGTTTTTCCTGGAACTGATAATAAGATCAGAAACGTGACAGTAAAGACGGCAAATTCAGAGTATAGAAGGCCAATAAACAAAGTGGTCGTATTATATCCAGCAGAAGGATACGAAGAGTAGATTGAACAGAAATATGTCTGTCTATAGTATTCACAGAATAACAAATTTATTCACTTTCTATGTTCTTGTTCAAAATCAACTTTTTTCAGATAGATGATAACAAAGCTTTGTTGGTGCAAATTTCAATTTTTGCTATTGTTACATGGGAATTGACTTTTGGCACAGTTTACACTGAGAACAAAATTCAACAGTTTGAAATTATGTACAAAGTTTAGTACATTTTGAATACATTTTTTGAATTTGAAATTTTGAGTGATATTTGCCATTTATTAGCAAATTCAGCAAAGAAAGTTTGCAGAGAAAAGTTGATTTTTATGATTATGTATACAGGAAGCAAACTGGTATGGAATATCCATTTGATATTTTTGGACAGGAAATGTAAATTTATGTATTTTCATGCAACAATTGTTTTTTCAGGTTCGTGCAGGCTTGTAGATACTTTTCATTAGCCTTGCTAATAGTTTGGATGGTAATTTAGACTGTTAAAGTGTTAATTAAGTAGAGTGAGAAGAAGTATTTTTCACATCTTAGCTATGAGTCATTTACAGATTTTGGAGTGAAACACTGAAGAAAGTATTTTGTTCTATTTTAAATGAGAAACTTTGCGTACTTTTATGAAAATGATGTCAATTTTATTGTTGCCCTCATTGGGGGGAGGTTGTTTCAGCGAAACATGAAAGTTATTTGTTTTTTCCAAGATTTTTGCAAGATACCGTATTGACCCTGACCTACTTCTAGGGTCAAGTAAGTGTATACGTTGCAGAGCACATTTTTCCACGGATGTGGTCTGACATATCATTTCAGATGCTTATTTAGAGGCCAGAATTCCGGGTTTAGGAAAATGGCAACGGTATTTCAGAGTCGCTAGCAATTTCCGCAAAACAAGTGAGTAAAGCTTGGATAAGATATTATAAAGTGTATGATAATGAATTGATGGAAATTAATGATTATTTGGTGTCACATTCGAGTACGAAGATGTGTTAGTAATGTGCATGTTAATGTGTATAGAAGTGTGCAGCGTAATGTGTACGTTTACATTGAAAGTATGTGCGGTATTTAGGTAGTGTTTAATTCACACATTTATAAAGAGGGATTTTGTGCTTTTTAAATCACCGACTTATAATGACATTAGTCAGAGGTTGATTTAAGGTTGTTTTAGTTGACAAATTATAAATATTGGTATTGACATATGAAATAAGTGTCGGATAAATCAGAGTTATGAAAGAAAAAGACTGAATTACAGTCAGGTTTTTTGGAATTTATAATGAAAGTTCAATGAGTCTAAATAAGAAAGACAGGTTTGACATACTTTGAGTAAGATGGGATTTATTTATTAAGCATATATTTAAAGGTAGTCTTGACTAGGAATTTATATAGGCTGGGGACCTTGGTTACTCGGGTTTTTATGAAAGCAGTATTTCTGTCAAGATATGTTATTTTGACATAGAGTTTAATGGGGGTTTAGGCCTTTTACAGAGTTTTTGGATATAGAGTCAAGACTTTTAATGAATGCTATTTAAGGCTTTTGATTATACATTTCCGGATAAATGCATACTGATTTAGTTCAGTACATTTTATGTGTTATAGACATGTATACTGAGGATGCTTATTTTTATTCTACTTTCAGGTTGAATAAAATAGCTCAACTGGCATATCGTTGAGTTCATATACAACCAAGCGGAAACCTAGTCCTGTCTTCATTTTTGAGCGTACCAGTACTATCTGACCTTTTACTGACTTTGACAGGCAGTTAATTTGCATATTTCAGCTCGCCTAAGAAAAACTGTCTCATAAAATGTCTTCATTCAATTAAACACTGTTTAATGAATTAAACTTAAATATCTGACTTTCATAAAACTTCCCAGTAATAATCTAGATATTACACTTTATACAAAATAAACTATGTGACATTAAATGTAATTAACATCTGAAAAACTACTCCTGTATATGCTGTAATCCACACATGCCTTTCGAGTTACATTATTAACTCTTCAAATGAATAAACACTTTCTTTCAATTCTTAGTAAAAATACTATGCCAGAGGTGCAAAGCTTAACCTTTCACAAAGACAATAAATAGTGTCTTGCAACTTTTATGCAAGCTATTAAATTCCACAGACCAAATTTTGTCACTCAAACAAACTGCATAAAATCCAAGATTCTAGCATGTACAATAATAAACATCCTTTATCATCAGGACTTCTATCAATATATTCTATTTACCCTATTTACTTTGTAAATGACATAAAACAATATTTGCCTAATATTGTAATTATGTTTTGACAATTATTATTTAACTGGAAAAACACATGACTAAAAGTACGTCTCATGGGCGCGGCCATTTTAGGCGCATGCATTTTGGAATTAATGCCACACGTGCATTATGCTAATGAGTTACGGTTAATACAGTTCTTTAGAGTTTGACTTAAATCCATCTTATTTTCTGTTTTATGAGTTCATATTCCAGTTTATATTAATCTTAACAATCACTTCTGTGGCGGGACAAAACTTCGTCGGGAATACTTGTATGGCAACTGACGGGTTAACTGGGAAACTAGTCAAACTTGACTACATTTCTGACTGCTTGCTGCTTTGACTGAAGAACATGGCGACAGTGACGAACTTAACTTAAGGTAGCTTTTAAGAGCAAAAAAGAGAAAATCTAAACCAAGCAAAAATCATCGCTCGGCGAAACAATCATCATCATTATTATGATTATCATTACCATTATAATCATTATTATTGGCATTGACAAGGAGAAAGTCATGGCCGATTGAATTAGGCACTGTTAAAGAAATGGGTAAGGATAATGGCGAAAGCAAATGATACGGCTCCTTCCAATACCTTCCCCTCACTCGGAGGTACACTGTTTTACTGCCTTACATTTTGGTCTATATTTACTGAGACATCCTCTCTCTCTCTTTCTTTCTCTCTTTCAGGAAAACAAATGCTTGTTCAATGTTTGAATTCACGATAGGCAAGAGGCGGATGGCCAATAATAAAAGTGTCTGTTGCATTAACTAATCCGTGTTCTATACTGCTAATCGTTATCAAATACTTTTAGTTGACATGTGTCCAGGATATTCCCAAGCCATATTAAAATATCGAAGAGTTCTCCTTTTACCTATATGATAGGTGTCATGTGTGTTTGCTTTTGAAATCAGACTTCTTCACTCTTCATAAAGGTGCTTTAATTAAAGCACATGGAAACTGACGTGTTTGGCAATAATCACTATCAATTCAGTTTTCATCCTTGGCAGATGGGTTTACTTTTAATATAAACAGCTAAGTAAAGTCGATATTTTGCCGTCATTAGAGTTTCACTTTTCATTTTAGACCACGTCATAAATGAACTGTACATAATCCGGTGAAGTGTTCAGAGGCAGAGAAGCAACCACCCAAACCAAATACGAGGAGGCCTTCGTTGCTAGCTGTCCTAAATGCCAGGAAACAGAATAGACATCAAGAAAGTACTCGTCGATCAGAGATTCACAGCATGTTTTATCTAACAGGGTTCATAACGTTTAGATAATCTCAAACTCATCTTGTAAAGCAAAAATGCTTCTACCACCGGGTAATTACTACGAATACGCATCAACGTTTCAGATGTAAATATCCTCTACTTCGTCTTTTTCATCGTGATTTACACTGAATTTTAGTAAACTCCAACTTCTCTTTTGCATCATTCACTGATTCGTAACAATGATCAATATATCTTCTCTTGGTTCTACTCTTTCTCCGCCTTCAAACATAACGGCATTTCATGATCATGATGATATCTTTGAATCTGTATGGACATTTTATATGTGCATGTCGATCCTTGCTGTTCCTCTATCGGTCATGACAAATACCTTTACCGTGTACGTCTTGGACAGAACTGACTCTTTACACGAAATTGAAAGTCTCCTTTACAAAGCACTTGCTATCAGCGACATCAACACTGCTGCAGGTCGGGCAAGCTTTTCTATAATACTTATATTACGAATTGCTACAGGATGCATACTGGTATATCTTTATACTGTGTTTGTCATCTATATCCCTGTCGTTATTATAATCTTCGTGAATATCAATCGCTTCTGGATGATCATGTGGCCTTTCCATCATATACGCTCAGTGACGTCAAGGAGAATATATTTGGCTTTATTGGTGGGAATAATAAGTGCGTTTGTCTTGATAATGGTGGTTTATTATCTAGGCATGGCTACTATGTTACGGCAAAGTTCATGTCCCCGTGATTCTCCAGGAAGAAACAAAATATCAGATTTAGCTTCGAATCTGCTACTTAGTGTGCCAATTTCGCTTGGCCTCATTGTCATTGTCTTAACCAGCGGTGGTATTTTATCCAAATCCAGACAACAGGCTAGAAAGATCGCCCAAATACGACGTAATGTCTTTCAACACAATGGACAAATCGATCAGAACAACCCTCAAGGAAATCATCAAGCCGTTGCTGCAAGTGCACTGAAGGGTCTCAGAACCATCAGCGCCATTACTATCTCATACATCATCGTATGGATATTACCTTATGTCAGCTTATTGACCAAATTACATACCTCAAATTGGCTTCAATATATCAGTATTTCTCTCACATCTTGTAATACAATCTGGAACCCTATGATCTTGTGTATTGCCAACAAGCCTTTCCGGATTGCTTCTCTGAAAGTTATATTGAAGATCAAAACTGCATGTTGTAGAGGCAGTGACTAAAGCTTATTCGGTCTAAATTGCGCCTACATAATTATACCACGGTCGAAAAGCCTGCTGATAAAATAACGAACCCTTATGCAGTTTGAATTGCCATGTTCATCACCTTTGAAATAGCATATGACACAAACCGACAAGGACTTAAAGAGGACAAAGAGTGTACGTCACTGTGCAGGACACTTAAAGTCTGCTGTACAATAATCATATTAAAAATAACCATCATAATAATAACAATCATATTCACCATACTTGTATAACGTTTAATACTACAATTCAAAGCACTTTATATTGCAATTATTATAACCCTGGTCGTCAGATTAAATTGCTAATCGGCACATTATAGATCAGCAATAGACGAAAGGCTTCATGCATGGCTGATTTTTAATGAGACGGTGTGTCTTTTGTCAATTATGTTTGTTGCTACGCCATGCAGCCAGTACAAATGAATTTGTTTAATAAAATTATGGAAATGCAAGCAATTCTTAAAACGAACAGAATTTTGTTTTTCCTAGCTCATTTTTCCTGATTGAGGTCTCATATAAACGGACAGAAAATGAATCTTCTAGAAACGTGATTTTCTCTTCGAAATTCAGATACCGTCCGCCAAATGACTTATCGGTACACTTCCTTCAAATTGATTTTAATCACTCATGCGTGAAATATCGCATCATTTGAGTTGCATCGAATGAAAGAAGAGGATCTAAGCTTTACATATATGTGTCATTTATTAATCATAATTGTGATTAAGTTATGATAAAACATTGATAATTCTCTGTTTCGTTTTTTCTGGGACGCACTGTACAGATCGCTTTATGCCGTCTACAAAAATACAAATGGAGAACTTTGAGCAGTATTTTGAGGGAATTCCGATTTAAATTATTGCACGGAATTGAGTATACAAATTCCCACTTAGTTAAATTTAAGTTCATTGATATAAAAGGAGAAGAAACTTTTCATACGTGTGAATTTACTTGAAAGGTATGGGACAGGTACAGTAATTTTTTTTGATTTTGTGTTTTTTGCGAAAATTAAACTGGGAAAAGATACAATTTACCCATTAGAGAAAAAGAACAGTTAGTGAATCATGTATTAATATTAGCAAAATATTTGCTTTCGCTAAATAGGAGAGGAAAATACCGCCAACCGAATATAATATCATAAATTGGACAAGATAAATCAGATTGGACAAGATAAATTAGAAGAAAACGAGTTAGCACTTTTACTTTATTCCTTGGTACTTCACTTAGAAAAGTGGGGAAATTGGCATGTATAGTCGTTGTCATGTAGCAGTTTCGGAATAAGTTTTGTTAATAAAGCTTGGTATCATTTATGTTTTTATGTATTGCTTTTACAGGATTGGGGCATGTACAAATCTGTATGATTTTATTTTTATTGATATATCCCTTTTATTTTATGAACATAGTGATAATTGTGTTTGGTCATAGACTTGTTATATTTCATTGTAATGCTCTAGCGGTTAAAAAAAAAAGGTAAAGTAACGTTAGACTGCATTGTTATTTTGTTAAATATGTAAATACAAAACAAACAAGTTTCACATTCGTATATATTAACAAATGAACAACAGTCTTGCCAAAGAATTGAACTGCACTCGACTAGCACTTGTGCTAACTTCTATTTCCCATAAACAACTTCACCTATATTTGAGAAATACACATGTGTACGCGTATATATTTTGTACATTTAATAGTATGCAGATCTATGTCTAAATACATGTTTTGTTTTAAAAGCATTACTGTTCAATCAACATTACTCTTCTATTATGTATAAATGTATCGGTATCATTCTTTGCATTGTATGATTGTTCATATTCTGTTATTGTTGTGATATTTTGTTTTTAATAAATTTAAATTCAAATGTTAAAAGCTTAAAGGTTATATTTGTGTTTTCCACGTAGCAAATAAGGTAGTTCAGGGAGAGAGGAGGGGTTAGGAGGGGAGGAGGGTGGGGTACGAAGGGGGATAGGGAGGGAGACTAGGTTTCTTGGGCAGGGTGCACGGGGGGATCAGAGGGAACTTTTTTATTTTTATCTTATTCAATGTCATTAATTGTAATAAATTTGTTGTTGTTGCATTTTCAATGTATTGCTTGTAATTATTTTGTTATCAAAACCAATGATTTTATATGTAACAGTAATATCTTCTTCTTTTTTCCTCGATTATGTTAAAATTTGGTTCATTGAATAAAATATTAAATGCCTCCTAAAAAGAGTGCCCTTTTAAGAGGCATTAATCCTCATTACTGTCAGTTATGACTTAATGACGTAGGTCCCCTAGTTGATTAGCATAGTAGCATACCCATGGTTTAGCAGTCACGCAAACCAAACACTCATAAATTATCTAGATCTATTAGGTATAAATCATTGTCAAATTCATACCATAAATTGAGGTAAAAATAATTATTCAGCCATTATGACCAACAGTGTAATTGTGTGTATTGCCAACAAGCCTTTTCGGATTGCTTCTCTAAAAGTAATATTGAAGATCAAAGCTGCTTGTTATGGAGGCAATGATTAAATCTTAATCGGTCTAAATCACTCTTACAAATACAACACGGTCCAAAATACTCCGAATAGATGAACCCTAGGACAATTTTAATTGCCATGTCAATCACCTTTAAGCAGCATATGACACAAACCGATAAGGACTTGATGAGGACGAAGAGCGTACGTGCTGGAGACCGAAAGTTGGCTGTACAATAATGATGACATCATAATAATGATAATATAAATAATAAAAATGGCATTTGTATAGCGATTTAAACTACGTTTCTAAGCGCTATACATAACAGTTATTATTACAATGCTTATCAGATTCAATTGCTAATTCAAACGTAATAACGCACACACTCTGCTCCCCAGGTAGTACTACAAGCACATTACAAATGTTCCCTATTATTGATTGTATTATTACTTGTTATTACCATTATTATCATTATCATTATTATGATTATCATTATCATGATAATCATTATTATTTGCATTGACCAAGGGAAAGTCAAGGCGGAGTGAATTAGGCACTGTTGAAGAAATGGGTCAGGATAATGGCGAAAGCAAATGATACGGCTCCTTCCAATACCTTCCCCTCACTCGGAGGTACACTGTTTTATTGCATTATATTTTCTTCTATACTTACTGGGACATCTTCTCTCTCTTTCTTTCTCTCTTTCCGGACCAACAAATGCTTGTTCAATGTTTCAATTCACGCTGTCTGCATATTATAGGCAAGAGGCGGCTGACCAATAATAAAAGTGTCTGTTACATGAACTAATCCGTGTTGTTTGCTGATGGTCGTTATCAAAGACTTTTAGTTGGCCTGTGTCCAGAAAATTGCCAAGCCATATTAAAAGATCAAAATCTTCTTTTCCTAATAACTATGACTTGTGTCTGCTCTTGAAATTAGACTTGTTCACTCTTCATTAATGTGCTTCAATTAAAGCTCAGGGAAGCTCGCGTAATTGGTAAAATTAATATTTATTCAGTTTTCATCCCTGGCAGATGAGTTTGCTGTCTATAGGTATAGCTAATTTAAGATGACATTTGCAATTATGGGAGTTTCACTCTTCATTCTAGACCACGGCATGAAAGAACTGAACATAATGTGGTGAGGTATCCAGAGACAAAGAACCTCCAAAACCAAACACGGGAAGACCTTCGTTGCTAGCTGTCCTACATGCCAGCAAACAGAAAACATACTCGATCAGAGATTAACATCATCTTTCTTAAGGGGGCACGTGAGTTTAAGATACACTCAAACCCATCTTGTAGAGCAAAAATCACCCTCTACCGAGTAACTGCTACGAATACACATCAAAATTTCAGACAAAAATCCGCTCTACTTCATTATTTTCATCCAATTTTTGACTGAACTTCAGTAATCTTTATCTTCTTTTTCGCATTATCGTTGATAGCTGTCCTACATGCCAGAATACAGAGTGGACAGCGTGAACGTACTCATCGATTAGAGAGTTACAACATCTTTTTCAACAGGGGTACAAAAGGTTTAGATACACTTAAATAAATCTTGTAAATCAAAAATCACTCTACCACCTAGTAATTGCTACAAATGCGCATCAAAGGCTCAGATAAAAATGTGCTTTACTTCGTTATTTTCATCCAGGTTTAGACTGAGCTTCAGTAAGCTCTAACTTCTATTTCTCATCATTAACTGATTCATAACAATGGGTACTACATCTTTACTTGGTTCAACTCTTTCTCCGCCTACAAACATTACGGTATCTCATGATCTCAATCATATATATAAAGCTGTATGGACTTTTTATACATGCATGTCGATTTTAGCTGTTGCTCTATCGGTCATGACAAATACCTTCACCATGTACGTCTTGAACAGAACTGACTCTTTACACGAAACTGAAAGTCTCCTTTACAAAGCACTTGCTGTAAGTGACATCAACGCTGCTGTAAGTCAGGCAAGCTTCACTATAATACGTATATTACGAATTACAAAAGGATGCATACTGATATACCTTTATACCGTGTATGTAATCTATATGTCCATCGTTATTATAGTCTTCGTGAATATCAATCGCTTCTGGATGATCCTGTGGCCCTTCCATCATACACGCTCAGTGACGTCAAGGAGACTCTACTTTGCTTTATTGGTAGGCATACTGAGTACGTTTGTCTTAATAATGGTAGTTTATGATTTAGGCATTCCTACTAGCATATGGCATAGAGTTTGTCGGGGTGGTTCTACAGGAAGAAACAAAATGTCAGATTTAGCTTTGAATCTGCTACTTAGTGCGCCAATTTGGCTAGGCGTTATTGTCATTGTCTTCACCAGCAGTGGTATTTTATACAAGTCCAGACAACAGGCCAGGAAGATCGCCCAAATACGACGTAATGTCTTTCAACACAATGGACAGCCCGATCAGAACAATCCTCAAGGAAATCATCAAGCCATTGCTTCAAGTACACTGAAGGGTCTCAGAACCATCAGTGCTATTACCATCTCATACATCATCGTATGGCTAGTACCTCTTGTCACCTTATGGACCAGTAAATATGCTATAACTTGGCTTCAAATTATTAGTATAGCTCTCATGTCATGTAATACAATCTGGAACCCTATAATCTTGTGTATTGCCAAAAAGCCTTTCCGGATTGCTTCTCTGAAAGTTATATTGAAGATTAAAGCTGCTTGTTGTTGAAGCAATTATTAAAGCTTAATCGGTCTAAATTGAGCCTACATATATATAACACGATCGAAAAGAAAATAGTGAACCCTTATGCATTTTTCATGTGCCATGTTCATCACCGTTTGAAGTAGCATATGACACAAACCGATAAGGACTTGATGAGGACGAATAGCGTACGTCACCGTCGGCACGTGCAAGATACTAAAAGTCTGCTGTACAATACTAAAAATGATCATAATAATCATCTTCATCATAATCGTAATAATAATCACATTTGTATAACGTTTAACATTACGTTTCAAAGCAATTTACATTGCAGTTATTGTTACCCTGGTTATCAGATTCAATTGTTAAACCACATGTGATAGCGCACACGCTCTGCTTCCCTGGTGGTAGTGGAGTTAACTTCTTACTTATATATTAAGCGGATTTAACCTTGCTTTTATGGTCAATGTGACGTTTTAATTCTTTCTTTGCAAAATTGTGTCGTGGAGTAAGATTTTAAAAAAATATGTGTATTTGCTTTCTTTTCTTAAATCAATGTACAGATGTTTGCCTACAAATGTGCCATTTTCTCACAGTTGTGCCAAGAGTTTAGATGTTGAGAGACAATATGGCCCAATAAAAATGTTCAATATTGTTATAAATCAAATTTATCATCATCATTATTATTATTATTATCATCATCATTATCACTATCTTGATAATCATTATTATTGTCATTATCATCTATACTTAATGAGACATCCTATACATCTATCTCTCTTTCTTTCTCTTTGTCCTGACCCACGATTGATTGATCAATGTTTCCGTTCACCCTCCCGGGGTACGCCAATGTTATAGGCAAGAGGCGGATAGCCAATAATAAAAGTTGCAAATAAGTAATGTTGCAAGAACTAATCCGTTTTGTTTGCTCTGAATCGTTATCAAAAGCTTTATATTGACATGTGTCCGGTATATATTGCCGAGCCATATTAAACATTCAAACGCTTCTTCTTGTAATCCCTTTGACTTGGGGCATGTGTGTTTGCTCTTGAAATTAGACTTGTTCACTTTTTATTAATGTGCATCAATCAAAGCTCGGGGAAGCTGACATGTTTGGCAAAATTAATATCAACTCAGTTTTCATCCCAGGCCGATAAGTTTGCTTTCAATAGGTAGAGTTAATTGAAGTAGACATTTTGCCAATAGGAGAGTTTCGCTCTTCATTCTACACCACGTCACGAAAGAACTACACATAATCTGTTGAAGTGGCCAGAGACAGAGAACCTCCCAACCCAAACACGGGAAGACCTTCGTTGATATTTGTCCTACATGCAGGGAAACTGAATGGACATCAAGAAAGTACTCGTCGATCAGAGATTCACAGCATGTTATTTTTATCAAGGGCTCATAACGTTTAGATAAACACAAACTCATCTTGTCAAGCTAACATCCTTCTACCACTGGGAAATTGCTACGAATACGCATCAAATTTTCTGATAAAAAATATACTCTACTTCGTCTTTCCCATCCGGATTTAGACTGAACTTCGCTAAGCTGTAACTTAGCATCATTAACTGATTCATGACGATGGCCACTATATCTTCACCAGGTACTACTCTTTCTCCGCTTATAAACATAACGGTCTCTTATGATTTTGATAATATGTATGAAGCGGAAGTGAATCATCCATTTAATATATGCATGTCATTTATAGCTGTTGCTCTATCGGTCATGACAAATACCTTTACCGTATACGTCTTGAGCAAAACTGACTCTTTACACGAAACCGAAAGTCTCCTTTACAAAGCACTTGCTATAAGTGACATCAACGCTGCTGCAAGTCAGGCAAGCTTCTCTATAATACTTATATTACGAATTACAAAAGGATGCGTACTGATATATCTTTATACTCTGTTTGTGATCTATATTTCCGTTGTTATTATAGTCTTCGTGAATATCAATCGCTTCTGGATGATCATGTGGCCCTTTCATCATATTCGTTCGGTGACGTCAAGGAGACTCTTTTTTGCTTTATTTGTGGGCATACTGAGTACGTTTGTCTTGATAATGGTGGTTTATGATCTAGGCATGGCTACTAGCCTACGGCAGGGTGTATGTCCGGGTGATTCTCCACGAAGAAACAAAATATCAGATTTAGCTTCGAATCTGCTACTTAGTGCGCCAATGTCGCTTGGTCTAATTATCATTGTCTTCACCAGCGGTGGTATTGTATACAAGTCCAGACAACAGGCCAGAAAGATCGCCCAAATACGACGTAATGTCCTTCAATACAATGGACAACCCGATCAGAACAAACCTCAAGGAAATCATCAAGCCATTGCTGCAAGTGCACTAAAGGGTCTAAGAACAATCGGCGCCATTACCATCTCTTACATCATCATATGGCTAGTACCTTTTATCAGCGTATTGACCAGAATACATACTATAAACTGGTTTCAATACATCAGTATTTCTATCATATCATGTAATACAATCTGGAACCCTATAATCTTGTGTATTGCTAACAAGCCTTTTCGGATTGCTTCTCTGAAAGTGATATTGAAGATCAAAGCTGCTTGTTGTGGAGGCAATGATTAAAGCTTAATCGGTCTAAATTGCTTCTACGTATATAACACGATCGGGGGGGAATCCAATAAATGAAGTATAAGGCAATTTTAATTGCCATGTCCATCACCTTTTGAGGTTGCACATTACATACACCGATAAGGACTTGATGAGGACGAAGAGTGTACGTGCAGGAGACCGAAAGTCTGCTTTACAATAATGATGATAATACTGATAATAATAATAATAATGATCATAATAATAAAAATAATCACATTTTATAACGTTTAATTCTACCTGTCTTACGCTTTACATTGCAATTATTATTACCCTGGTCATCAAGTTCAGTTGCTAATCCACTCAAAATAGTGCATACGCTCAGCTCGCCTGGACGTACTCCGGCCATGCACCATTTAACAAGCACCCATACGCTTGCGAATCCTACCGGGTACCCATATAACGCTTGGGTGGAGAGTGGCACATGTATATTAACAAATTGCCAATGGACATTGCTGCTGAAGTGGGACTCCAACTGCCAACCATGTAATTCAAAGTCCGGGAACATCTCCACTAGATCTCGGCACCTTAACAAAGCACTTGCTGTTAATGTTATCAGTGCTATGACCCAATAAAGGGGCCTGCACTTTTGCATTCCCATTTCAAATAAAAGAGTACGTCAGGGCAGAAAGTCGGTTAATTTTTCAGTTCATTTTATTTCCATTTCTCGTAAAAAAAAATACATTTAACAATACATTATACATATAAGCAAATATAAATATAAATAATACAAAGAATAATACAAAGGCTGGGCTCCAATGTCCTCAGATAATAATACAAAGTAAAGAGTAAAGAAACAATGAGTAGTAAATAAATAAACAAATGAGTACCGGCTAATTAAAGAAAACATACGACAGAAATTCCTTCATCAAATAGTTTTTGTATTTATGTTTAAGTCAATCTGTTTAGTATCTAATTTTAGTATGTATTTTTACATTACACAACAATACGTTTGAATATAATAGAGATATATTGCTGGAATTGTGAGTTTTTTTTGGGTCAGGTGGAAATAGACATCATCTTGATCTTTGTTGTATGAAAATGTCATATTCACAATCAGAAAATATATGTTCCGGACGTATTTGCATGTATACCTTTATATCAAACAGATTAAACGTCGCTCTCATGATAAGTATGATGTCTAAATTCTTTTATTGTGAAATTATGTTTTTTTGGTCAGGTGGAAATAGACATCATCTTGACCTTTGTTGTATGAAAATGTCATATTCACAATCAGAAAATATATGTTTCGGACGTATTTGCATTTATACCTTTATCTATCAAACAGATTAAACGTCGCTCTCATGATAAGTATGATGTCTAAATTCTTTTATTGTGAAATTATGTTTTTTTGGTCAGGTGGAAATAGACATCATCTTGACCTTTGTTGTATGAAAATGTCATATTCACAATCAGAAAATATATGTTTCGGACTTATTTGCATTTATACCTTTATATCAAACAGATTAAACGTCGCTCTCATGATAAGTATGATGTCTAAATTCTTTTATTGTGAAATTATGTTGTGCAGCATGTTTAAATGATTGACTTTCTTTTAGTAAATTAGGTTATAGATGAATGCCAACAATTGTTATCATTTTTCACGGTTTGACCAGTAGAGTACATTTTGGCAGACAATATGACGCAATGCAAATGATCTCTATGGTTAATTTACATTCAATTATGACATACATTCTCATGAAATTCGTAATGCGTGTAATTTTCATTGTCTAAAATCCGTACAAATGTTTCAAAAATGCAGTTTTTTTCAAAGGGCCATTTTTATGGAAAAAATATCCCGTTTAATATGACAAAATCTAATTCATTATATATTTTTAAACGATTGTATACATCCAATATGTTATCATTGTATTCAATATCAAATTAATTGACGTTACGTTTCAGCAAATGCACTTTGTAATTTATTTCCCCTCCCCTTCCCTTCTCCTTCCCTTCTTTTTTTCTTCTTTTGTATTGATGTTCAGGTTTTCTCTGCTTTCTTTTCCTTTTTTTCCTTTTCTCAACAATACAGTGAATAGTTTTAAGGGATTGACGTTCATAAGGTTAATTGCCTTTTTGTTAGTCCCACATTCCCATAACATTTTGTTTGCTCCTTCCGTTTGTATTTTGTCCTTGTAATCGATCTTTTCATCTGTATATCATGTTTGTGTGTTTAACGTTTTTATTGTTTTGTATGGAGAATGAAATAAAAATGAATATTGAATTCATAATGATATTCTTGTTCCTATTCTTTTTCTTATTCGTATGATCATTATTATCATCGCGTGGCTACTACCTCTTGTCTCCTTATGGACCGAAATAGATAAGATAACTTGGCTTTTGAACGTTAGTATAGCTTTCACGTCATGTAATATAATCTGGAACCCTGTATAATCTTGTTTATTGCCAACAAGCCTTTCCGGATTGCTTCTCTTAAAGTTATTTTGAAGATCAAAGCTGCTTGATGTAGTGGCAATGATTAAAGCTAAATCGATCTAAATCGCGCCTACATATAAAACACAATCGAAAAGACTTCCAATAAAATAATGCACCCCATATGAAATTTTAATTGCCATGTTCATAAACTTTGAAGTAGCATATGACGCAAACCGATAAGGACTTGATGGGCAGAGAGCGAACATGCAGGAGAAAGAACGTCTGCTGTTCAATAATAATAATGATAGTGAACATTTGTATGCACCGTTTTGAGATATTTTGAAAATTGGGTGGAATATTTACACCAAATATTAACATTAAATTCCAAATATTTTTGCAATGCCAATAAAAAATGGCGATGGAAATTACTTGGATCACCGTTACAGCTATATCCTCATATGTTTCACAAATTATTCAGAAAAACCGATCAAATTATAAGAATTTAAAGACTTTCAGCTACATCACAGTATAGTTTTCTTTTTTTTTAAATGTCAGATTTGAGGATTTATGACGATTTTCCGAGAAACCATTCAATAGGCCATAACATTCCACAGCGACTGAATTTTAGAAAAAAACAAAGTTTGGTTATCCCAGTACAGTTGTGGCTACCTTTAGTGTAAATAACAAATATATTTAATGAGTGAAACACATGAGGATATTGCATTTTTGTAGGGGAGTTTTATACATTGAGGTGCATTTTCACCACGCAGAATAACAGTCAATGGGCGATCAGCGGGCCATGTCACACATGGCTGACAAGACAATATTCTGGAGAAGAAATTGGTAAAGAAAAATGACGAGAGCAATTAAAACGGCTCCGCGCCGTACGCGCATATTTTTTTTTACACAACCGTTTAGCCATTTTCGCGAAAAAATTCCTAAAAGTGCTCTGGTGAAAGAGTCTGTAAGTCGTCAGCGCACTACATTTGAAAGCACGTACACCCAGGGAAGAGAAGATGTTAGAAAAGGGAAAACAAGGATAGTGGAGAGGGTTTGGAGAAGGAAAAACAAGGAAATATAAAAGGAAAGAGAAGAGGATAAGTCGAAGGAAGAACATAGGAATACATAACGGAAAGAGAAGAGGATAAGTCGAAGGAAGAACATAGAAATACATAACGGAAGAGCCAGGAAGATTATACATACGGGAGACTAAGGAAAAACAAAGCACATAAGGAAGGCGAAAAGGATTGAAGGAAAAAATAGATTACGAAGGAGAAAAGGATAGATAGAAGGAGAGACAAAGAAATACATCAAACGATAGAGAAAGAGGATAGAATAAATTAGGAGAACAAAAGAAATACATAACAAAGGAGGACGAAGGATAGATAGAAGGAAAAACAAAGAAATACATGACCAAAGAGAAGAGGATAGATTAAAGGAGAAACAAAGAAATACATAACGAAAGAGAAGAGGATAGATTTAACGAGAAACAAAGACATAACGAGTACTACATGTACCGGGAGCTCCACCAATCCAAAGATACTGCCAAGGGTAATGTTAGACTCTGTATCTAGTCGTTTCCACAGTATATTTGGCTGAACTGGCTAAAAAGTTGTGTAACAAAAATATGCGCATCCCGTACACCCCCTCACTCGGAGACACCGTTTTACCGCATTCCAATTTTTTCTGTACTTAATGAGACATCCCCTCCCCTCCCCCCCCCCCCTCTCTCTCTCTCTCTCTCTCTCTTTCTCTCTTTCATGACCCACAATTCCTTGTTCAATGTTTCTATTCACGCTACCTGGCTATGCTAATGTTATAGGCAAGAGGCGGATGGCCAACAATAAAAGTGGATGTTGCATGAACTAATGCGTTAAGTTTGCTGTGAATAATTATTAAAAAACTTTAAATGACATGTGTCCAGTCAAATGCCAAGCCATACTCAAAGATCAAGATCAAACACTTTTCCTTTTTACCTCTTTGATATGTGTCATGTGCGTTTGCTTTTGAAATTAGACTTCTTCACTCTTCATAAAGGTGCTTTAATTAAAGCAAATGGAAGCTGACGTGTTTGGCAATAATCACTATCAATTCAGTTTTCATCCCTGGCAGATGGGTTTAATTTCAATATATACAGCTCATTAAAGTTGTTATTTTGCCGTCATTAGACTTTGATTCTTCATTTTAGACCACGTCATGAAAGAACTGTACATAATCCGGTGAATTGTAAAGAGGCAGAGAGGCAATCACCAAAACCCAAACCAAACACGGGAAGACCTTCGTTGATATCTGTCCTACTTGCCAGGAAACACAATGAACGGCAAGAAAGTATTCGTCGATCACAGATTCACAGCATCTTTGTTTTAAACGGGGGCTCATAACGTTAACATAAACTCAAACTCATCTTGTCAAGCGAAAATCATTCTACCACCAAGTTATTGCTACGAATAAACATCAAAGTTTTAGATAAAAATGTGCTCTACTTCGTCTTTTCTATCCTAATTTAGACTGAACTTCAGTAAGCTCTAATTTCTCTTTCGCATCCTTAACTGATTCATTACGATGGCCGCTAAATCTTCACCTGGTTCTACTCTTTCTCCGCCTACAAATATAACGGACTCTTATGATCTTGATCAAAATTAATGTCTGAAGCGGTACTAGATTATCCATTTTATTTGTGCGTGTCGATCCTAGCTGTTGCTCTATCGGTCATGACAAATACCTTTACCATGTACGTCTTGAACAGAACTGACTCTTTACACTACACTGAAAGTCTCCTTTACAAAGCACTTGCTATAAGTGACATTAACGGTGCTGCAAGTCAGGCAAGCTTCTCTATAATAATTATATTACGAATTACGAAAGGATGCATACTGATATATCTTTGTTCTGTGTTTGCAATCTATATATCCATCGTTATTATAGTCTTCGTGAATATCAATCGTTTCTGGATGATCATGTGGCCTTTCCATCATATACGCTCAGTGACGTCAAGGAGACTCTGTTTAGCTTTATTGGTGGGTATACTGGGTATGTTTGTCTTGATAGTGGTGATTTATGACCTAGGGATGACTACTAGCATACGGCAAATTGTATGTATGAATGGTTTTCCAGGAAGAAACAAAATATCAGATTTAGCTTCGATTCTGCTATTTAGTGCGCCAATTTCGCTGGGCCTAATTGTGATTGTCTTTACCAGCAGTGGCATTTTATACAAGTCCAAACAACAGGCCAGAAAAATCGCCCAAATACGATGTAATGTCCTTCAACACAATGGACAACCCGATCAGAACAATCCTCAATGAAATCATCAAGCCGTTGCTGCAAGTGCACTGAAGGGTCTCAGAACCATTAGCGCCATTACCCTATCATACATCATCGTATGGCTACTACCTCTTGTCACCTTTTGGGCCGAATTAGATAATAAACCTTGGCTTCTAAATATTAGTATAGCTCTCATGTCATGTAATACAATCTGGAACCCTATAATATTGTGTATTGCTAACAAACCTTTCCGGATTGCCTCTCTTAAAGTTATATTGAAGATCAAAGCTGTTTGTTGTGGAGGCAGTGATTAAAGCTTTATCGGTCTAAATTGCGCCTACATATAACATGTTTGAAAAGACCTTCATTTATATTATGAACCCTAAATGCAATTGCAATTGCCATGTCCGTCACCCTTTCAAGTAGCATATAACAAAAACTGATAAGGACTTGATGGGGACATGAAGTACTCCGGCCAGGTACCGTTATACAAGAACCCGAACGCTTGCAAATCCTACCTTGTACCCATATAACGCTTGGGTGGAGAGTGGCATATGTACCAACGACTTGTCAATGAAAATTACTGCTGAAGTAAGACTCCAACTGCCAACCGTGTGATTCAAAGTCAGGGTACATATCCACTAGATCTCGGCACCTACCTCTACAAAGCACCGTGCAATTATCATGCACAAAAACCCGGCTCAGGCAAACGGGGACGTTATAACTGTTCTTGCCGTGACTTGAGTGTCTTACGTCACGTGGGGCGCTGAGGTGACTTCAAGCATTTTGAGCGTGATGACCAGAATTCGAATCCATTGCATCGCTGGAGACATCCTCCTGGTACTAGTTATCAGCAACAGTTTCTGGAAAGTGCTGATTAACCTTCTGATAAACCTTTTAGGGAGACTGTTTCAGAAATACTCCGCTGGTGGACACGTTTAATAGTGAAAGTAATACATTATGACATTAAAAGATAACACTTGACAGATATTATTAACAAACAGTTGTAAGGCACTTACTCTGGCAACAACTGAATCAGCGAATAACTAACTTCAACCATGGATAATTACGAAAGCAATTATTACGGCTCCATCCCATATAAAAAAAGATTAGTTAGAAATGTTATGACAGTAAAATATATTTCTATATAATATTAATACCCATTTATGATTGTCAATTTAACTGTTTATTGTTCTTTGTAATATACACGGGAGGACTAGGAGGGGGTAGCATGAGGGGTTGGTGAGGTGCAAGGGGTCGATAAGCGGAATTACTATGATTGAAAATTGATATTGTATGTTGATTGCTTTTTTGCTTTTGGGCCCTATTGTCATGTGCCCAGGAAATTGTCAAGCCATATTAAAATATCAAACCCTTCTTCTTTTTATCTTTATGACTTGTGTCATGTGTGTTAGCTCTTGAAATTAGACTTGCTCACTCTTCATTAATGTGCATCAATCAAATCTTGGAGAAGCTGATGTATTTTGCAAGATTATTATCAACTCAGTTTTCATCCCTGGCAGATATGTTTACAGTTAATTAAAGTTGACATTTTGCCATTATTAGGTTTCGCGCTTCATTCAAGACCACGGCATGAAAGAACTAAACATAATCCGGTGAAGTGTCCAGAGGCAGAGAAGCTCCCAAACCAGATACAAGAAGACCTTCGTTGTTAGCTGTCCTACATGCAGGGAAACAGGACGGACCGCAAGAAATTACTCGTCGATCAGAAATTCACAGCATCTTTTTTAACAGGGGCTCATAACGTGTAGATATAGTCAAACGCATCTTGTCAAGCTAATTTCATTTTAAAAACGTGTATTTGCTACAAATACGCATCAAAGTGCCAGATGAAAATGAGCTTTACTTCATTTTTTTCAATCGGGATCTAGACTTCAGTAATCTCTAACTTCTCTTTGGCATCATTCACTGATTAACAACGATGGCCGCTATATCTTCACCTGGTTCCACTCTTTCTCCGCCTCCAAACATAACGGCCTCTGATGATCCCGATCATATGTATGAAGCGAAACTAGATCATCCATTTTATCTATGCATGTCAATTTTAGTTGTTGCTCTATCGGTAATGACGAATACCTTTACCGTGTACATCTTAAACAGAACTGACACTTTACACGAAACCGAAAGACTCCTTTACAAAGCACTTGCTGTTAGTGACATCAACACTGCTGCAAGTCGGGCAAGCTTATCTATAATAATCATATTACGAATTGCTACAGGATGCATACTGATATCTCTTTATACTCTATTCGTAATATATATATCCGTCGTTATTATAGTCTTTGTGAATATCAATCGCTTCTGGATGATCATGCGGCCCTTCCATCATATGTGCTCAGTGACGTCAAGGAGACTCTATTTTGCTTTATTGCTGGGCATGCTAAGCACATTTGTTTTAATAATGGTGGTTTATGATCTAGGCATGGCTATTAACTTAAGGCAACTTTTATGTCCGCATGATTCTCCAGGAAAAAACAAAATATCAGATTTAGCTTCGAATCTGCTACTTAGTGCACCAATTTCGCTTGGCCTAATTGTCATTGTCTTCACTAGCAGTGGTATTTTATATAAGTCCAGACAACAGGCCAGAAAGATCGCCCAAATACGACGTAATGTCTTTCAACACAATGGACAACCCGATCGAAACAACCCTCAAGGAAATCATCAAGCCTTTGCTGCAAGTGCACTCAAGGGTCTCAGAACCATCAGCGCCGTTACCATCTCATACATCATCGTATGGCTAATACCTTTTGTCAGCTTATTAACCAAATTACATACTTCAAATTGGCTTCAATATATTAGTATTTCTCTCATATCATGTAATACAATCTGGAACCCTATGATATTGTGTATTGCCAACAAACCTTTCCGGATTGCTTTTCTGAAAGTTATATTAAAGATCAAAACTGCATGTTGTAGAGGCAGTGACTAAAGCTTAATCGGTCTAAATTGTGCCTATATATACCACAGTCGAAAAGCCTTCTGATAAAATAACGAACCCTTATGCGGTTTTAATTGCCATGTTCATCACCCTTTGAAGTAGCATATGACACAAACCGATAAGGACTTGATGAGGACGAAGAGTGTACGTCACCGTGCAGGACACTGAAAGTCTGCTGTACAATAATGATATTAAAAATAACCATCAAAATAATAACCATCATAATCATCATACTTGTATAACTTTTAATAGTACAATTCAAAGCACTTTATGTTGCAGTTATTAAAACCGTGGTCGTCAGATTATATTGCTAATCGGCACATTATAGATCAGCCATAGACGAAACACTTCATGCATGGCTGGTTTTCAACGAAACGGTGTTAAGTCTTTTGTCAATTATGTTTGTTGCTACGCCATGCAGCCAGTACAAACGAATTCGTTTAATGAAATTATGGAAATGCAAGCATTTCTTAAAACGAACAGAGCTTTGTTGTTCCTAGCTCTCTTTTCCTGATTGAGGTCTCATATAAACGGACAGAAAATGAATCTTCTAGAAACGTGATTTTCTCTTCGAAATTCAGATACCGTCCGCCAAATGACTTATGTGTACCTTTCCTTCAAATTAATTTTAATCGTTCATATGTGAAATATTGCATCATGTGAGTTGCATCGAATCATGGACTTATTACGGATGGACATTCAACGTGATTCTTAGTCGCCGCCTTCTGAGTATGTGCATCTTAATGAGAACATTCAGCTGTTTTAACAATAATGACTGCGTAAGCATTTTCGGTCATTGACAAAGAAGCAGTTTCCCTCTCTTGGGTTTTGTTTGGATGGTGTGCTCTGTAAGAGTGTGTCTTAAAAAGAAGCATCTCCAATGGGGAGCAGCAAAGTTGAAAAGCAGATGATTTTGGTGATATAAAATGTATCATTACTGATTCGCAAACTTTCGCACACACCTATGACCTTATAAAACAATTAGAAGGCCATGATCTGTATCAGCCCTGTGCGTTGTAACTCTGGAATATTATGAGGAAATAGGGGGAAACGGGATTTTAAATCACAACCAAAAAATCAAAAAAATTACCTCTATCTAGTAATATCAACATGTTTTTCAAAATAAAATACATGTACAGTACACGGAACAACAATTTCCGATTATAAGCCAGAACTGCACATCTATTTTCCATGATTAAGGCGAGTTATTATCTTCTGCGCATGTAGATTAACATGTGTAAAATCACTATCTTGATTCTGTCCCGGCTTTTTGGCGGTGACCATGATGAGATCAAAGTGAAGAAACATGTAGGGGATGTTATTGAGAAGACATTGACGGAGAAAATCACAATGAATTCGTTAAGAAGACGATGAATGTCCATCCGTAATAGGTTCATGATCGAATGAATAAAGAGGATCTATGCTTTTAACATATGTGTCATCTATTAATCATAATTGTGATTAAAGATAAACTCGAGTTCTAGTAATGCGATTGCATTGTGAAAGAAAAGGTGTGGAATGGATCAGAAATGTTGATCATATTGCGTGTAATGCAAGGTTCTGGAGTCATCAAAATCATCATAAATTTGGCAGAGTCTTGGTAAAGTAACAATCACTTACACAGAAAGATGTATATGGGACAACACACATGGTGTCGGGGCTAGTACTACCCTGATTTCCTTATCTTTCTATGCTCATTACTCAGCCAGTATACATTTTCTTCCAAAATTGTTTGGCACATGACATTTATTTGTAATCTTGAACATTCAGTGTAAGTTTCGTTAGATTCTGTGAGAATTCATTTTCTTTTTTTACCAGAACTCAAGTTTATCTTTAAGTTATGATAAAACATCGATAATTCTCGGTTTCGTTTTTTCCGGGCCGCATTGTATAGATCGCTTTATGCCTACAAATAGACATACAGATGGAGAACTTTGAGCAGTATTTTTGGGGGGAATTCCAATTTAAATTATTGCACGGAATTGAGTATACAGATTCTCGCTTAAAGGTACTATGTCCCATTTGCAGGCCAAAAAAAATGAAAAGGTTAAATTCCAACGGCATTTGAAAGATAATAGTAATTTAGAACTTCCCTAAAAAAAGTGGGGCTTGAAAATGTCTTCAAGTGGGAAAATAACGACTATTAGTTGTCAAATCGACTTAGGAGCTATAGAGCCAATAAGTAATAGTCTTGATTTTCAGACCATTGTACCGAATGGTCATACGTTTTATGCTGCGGAAAGATTCAATCAGTTTACTTTTGGCAATCACAAGAAGTGGGTTATTGATGTAGACAAATGCTCATGTACCCTTTACTGCTCATTTTATGTATGTTATTACCAAAGAAGAAAAAAGCCAGTCAGTCACTCAATAGTGTCTGACAGTGAAGTCTAGCAAGTAAACGGGTTTCCTTGCATAATTTGAATATTAGGACACTGCTGACGTTTAAATTTCACAAATAGGACATACATGACATATTCATACTGCAAAGTTCTACAGAATTTGAGGTTGGCTGCAAAAGGGACATTTAAGTAAATTTAAGTTCATTGATACCAATTGATGTTTATTTGTTTTTAAAAAGAAGAAGAAATTTATGAGCATTTCTTCATTGATACCAATTTATGTTCATTTTGTTCATTATGTTCAAAAAGAAGAAGAAACTTATAAGCATTTTTTCATACGTGTAAATTTACTCGGAAGGTATGGTAAAGGTGCAGTACTTTATTTGATTTTCTGTTTTGTTTTCCGAAAATAAAATTGGGAAAAGATACAGTTCGGAATAGATTTACCCAATAGAGAAAAAGGACAGTTATTGTATGTATGTATTTATATTAGCAAAATATTTACTGTTGCTAAGTAGGAGAGGAAAATACCGCCAACCGAACATAATATTATAAACCAGATTAACAAGATAAATTAGAAGAAAACGAGTTAGCACTTTTACATTATTTATTAGTGATTCATTTAGAAAAGTGGGGAAATAGGCATGTATAGTGGTTGTCATGTAGCAGTTTCGGAATAGGTTTTGTTAATATAGCTTGGTATTATTTTTGTTTTCATGTATTGCTTTTACAGGATTGTATTTTTTAACTGCTCTAGCAGTTAAAAGAATTAATGTAAAAAAAGTAACGTGAGACTGTATTGTTATTTTGTGTTATATAATTATATAAATACAAAAAAAATGAGTTTAACATATATTAACACATGAATAAAAACCTTGCCAAAGAATTTAACTACGATCGACTAGCACTTGTGCTAACTTCTATTTCCCATAAACAACTTCACCTAAATTTGAGAAATACACATGGTACGTGAATATATTTTGTACATTTAATAGTATGCAGATCTATGTCTAAATACATGTTTCGTTTTAAAACCATTACTGTTCAATCAACATTACTCTTCTACTATGTATAAATGCATCGGTATCATTCTTTGCATTGTATGATTGCTCATATACTGTCATTATTGTGAGGTTTTGTTTTTAATAAATTTAAATTAAAATGCTAAACGCTTAAAGGCAATATTTGTGTTTCCCCGTCGCAAATCAGGTAGTTCCGAGAGAGAGGAGGAGTTAGGAGGGGAGGATGGTGGGATACGAAGGGGGATAGGGCGAGAGACTAGGTTTCTTGGGCAGGGTGCACGGGGGGATCAGAGGGAACATTTTTATTTTGATCTTATTCAATGTCATGAATTGTAATAAATTTGTTATTGTTGCATTTTCAATGTATTGCTTTTAATTATTTTGTTATCAAAACCAATGATTTTATATGTAACAGAAATGTCTTCTTTTTTTTTCTTCTCGATTATGTAAAAATTTGGTTCATTGAATAAAATATTAAATGCCTCCTAAAAAGAGTGCCCTTTTAAGAGGCATTAATCCTCATTACTGTCCGTTATTACTTAATGACGTAGGCCCCCTAGTTGATTAGCATAGTAGCATACACGTGCTTTAGCAGTCACGCAAACCAAACACTCATAAATTATCTAGATCTATTAGGAATAAATCATTGTCAAAATCATTCCATAAATTTGGGTAAAAATAATTATTCAGCCATTATGACCAACAATGTAATTGTGTGTATTGCCAACAAACCTTTCCGGGGTGCTTCTCTGAAAGTGATATGGAAGATCAAAGCTGCTTGTTGTGGAGGCAATTATTAAATCATAATCGGTCTAAATCGCTCTTACAAATACAACACGAGGACGTTAACCCCCCCCCCCCCCCCACCCCGAGGACAACGACCCCTGACGACAATTACCCCCGAGTAAAATACCCCCCCCCCCCATAAAAAAATACCCCCCACCCCCTGAGGACAATTACCCCCGAGGCAAATGACCCCCCCCCCCCCTGAGGACAACTACCCCCAAAGACAACGACTTCCTGAGGACAATTACCCCTCGAGGATAATGACCCCCCCCCCCCCCCGAGGACAGCTACCCCCCGAGAACAATTACCCCTCGAGGACATCTACCCCCTAGGAAAATTTCCCCCGAGGACAATGACCCCTCGAGGACAACTACCCCCCGACAACAATTACCCCTCGAGGACATATACCCCCCTAGGACAACTACCCCCGAGGGAAATTACCCCACGAGGACAACTTCTCCCATCGACAATCACCCCGAGGAATTTGTAAAGCTGTGACGTATAATGCGAGCTTCTCTCCAAATTGCTATTTACAGAAAATTTCATTCACCTTAATTTTCTTTGTTATTTATGAGGTTCATTTCAGTTTTATCAAATTAATCAATTCGATGGGGAGGGGGTGGAAGTTGCCCAATTCCCCCGTAGTTTTGCTACTGAGTAAAGAACTGAAATTACATTTCTTCGAAATTTTACAATATATTGCGCGCAGATTAGTACGCGTAACAGCCTCTCTCACGAACAATGGCACAGCAAAGAAATTAGGATGTAAGGTTTCATTTATTCATCCTCTGCAACTCATCATCAGCTGATCATGTATTTGTCTTTTTATGTAGAATGGGCCCTCATCCAGGATCCAAAACTAAGGTTTTCTTCACGTTATCTATATATTTCTGTTGTCATGCTAAAGCATAATATAATTTATTGTACGTTAAATTGTTTTGAATTAGAAATTGCCTTCAAGTTATATGTCGGTGCCATGTCAAAAGTATACAATTTTCGCTCTCTGGTAAATCATCTCATTTGATTTTTTAACTCCGGCGCGAGCGTTTTTCAACCCGGGTGCCGCAAAAGAATGTTAGTTACATTTGGAAAACATTGATTTTGTGAGAAAAAAATGTCAGAAACGGTTATAGTATGTAATTACAACAGAAAATAAAAATTTAAAGATAATAAAGTGTCTTCCTTCCTCGCTCGCTGACAATATTTTGACAGCAACGGGTCCGAATATATGTTATATCTTTTATTTCGAGATTACATTGTTACCACACTTATTACGTTTAAAAACATGATAATAAGGGCAATGAGAGGCCCGAATAGTCTCATATTCGTGTACCAATGTCATGACCGAATACATCACTTCTTATTCATGAACATTCGGCGGCAAGGTGCGTACTTTAAATCTTTTCTAGTGTGTTGATTACAAACGAATTTTTTTTACCAGTTTGAAAATGTCTACTCCATTTTTATTCTTAAATGTGCCCATACGTGTGTACATAGCAGTTGACGAGTGCCAGAGTCATGCAAAATAAAAAGTCTGTGAAGACTTTGGGATTTGGGAGAAACTTTTCATTTCTTAAGAGGATACCGTGACTAACAATAATTGGATATAACGCTGCTCATTCTAGAGAAATGTATATTTATGCATTTTGAGAAGCGCTGGACAATTAACTAAAACTTACATCCTTCGTGGAAATCAGCAACCGCACTAGCGTTGCTTAATTATAATTAGAGGGAAATATGTAGTAAACAGGAAGACAACGTGCTATAGTATTTGAACGAATATGGGTTCATGCAGGGGATCTTATGGGCTTGTGGCCATTTCTCAATGTGTCAGATCGTCTTTTGCTATTGAATCCTGACATTCAATGGGGGGTAGTTGTCCTCGGGGTAGTTGTCCTACAGGGTAGTTGTCCTCGGGGATAATTGTCCTCGGGGGTAGTTGTCCTCAGGGGCGGGGTAGTTGTCCTAGGGGGTAGTTGTCCTCGAAGGGTGTCTATTGGGGGTAATTGTCCTCGGGGGGTATTGGCCTCGGGAGTAATTCGCCGGGGGATAATTTTCCAGGGGTAATTGTCCTTGTGGGTAGTTGTCCTATGTGGGTAATTCTCCGTGGGGTTGATTGTCCAGGGGGTAATCGCCCTAGAACCTGGAGAAGAAATGGGAAAAGATAAAGAGGAAAGCAAATAATACGGCTCCATCTAATACCCTCCTCTAACTCGGAGAAGCATTTCATTTTCATCTATGCTAAATGAAATATCCTATCTCTCTCTCTCCCTCTCTCGTCCATCACCCACAATTGCCTGTTTAATTGCTTGTTTAAAAGCAAGAGGCGAATGGCCAATAATAAAAGTGTCTGTTCATTAACTAATCCTTGTTGTTTGCTGTGAATCGTTATCAACAAAATTACATTGACTTGTGTCCAGGATATTGCCAAGCCATATTAAAAGAATAACAAAACTTCTTCTTTCCACCTCCATGACTTGTGTTGTGTGTGTTTGCACTTGAAATTTACACTTTTTCACTCTTCGTTTAAGTGCCTCAAAGCTTAGGGAAACTGATGTAATTTGCAAAATGATTAGTAATTTAGTTTTCATCACTGGCAGATGGGTTTGGTGTCTATATGTACAGCTAATTAAAGTTGACATTTTGTCATTATGAGAGTTTCACTCTCCATTCTTCGTTTAAGTGCCTCAAAGCTTAGAGAAACTGATGTAATTTGCAAAATGATTAGTAATTTAGTTTTTATCACTGGCAGATGGGTTTGGTGTCTATATGTACAGCTAATTAAAGTTGACATTTTGTCACTAAGAGAGTTTCACTCTCCATTCTAAACCACGGCATGAAAGAACTGAACATAATCCGGTGAAGTGTCCAAAGGCAGAGAAGCTCCAAAACCAAATCGGGAAGACCTTCGTTGCGATCTATCATACTTGCCAAGGAAACAGAATTGACAGCATCTTTATTAATAGGGGCTCATAACGTTTAGATAAAGTGGAAACCAACTTGTCAATCAAAAATCATTCTACCACCGAGTTAATTGCTACGAAAACGCATCATGGGTTCAGATTAAAATGTGCTCCAACTACCTCGTCTTTTCCATCCTGATTCAGACTGAACTTGAGCAAGCTCTAACTTCTATTTCGCATCACAAACTGATTCATAACGATGGCCACCATATCCTCTCTTGGTTCAACCCTCTCTCCACCCACAAATATAACGTCATCTTATGATCTCGATAATATATATGTAGCAGTGTGGACATTCTATATATGCCTGTCAATTATAGTTGTTGCTCTATCGGTCATGACAAATACATTTACAGTATACGTCTTGAACAGAACTGACTCTTTACACGAAACCGAAAGTCTCCTTTACAAAGCACTTGCCATAAGCGACATCAACGCTGCACTTAGCTTCTCTATATCAAGTTTATATCAAATGCCAAAAGGATGCTTACTGATATATCTTTATAGTCTATTTGTAAACTATATTTCCGTCGTTATTATAGTCTTCGTGAATATCAATCGCTTCTGGATGATCATGTGGCCCTTCCATCATATGCGCTCAGTGACGTCAAAGAGACTCTATTTTGCTTTATTGCTGGGCATGCTGAGTATGTTTGTCTTGGTAATGGTGTTATATGGTCTAGGTGTGGCTACTAGCTTAAGGCAAAGTGTATGTCCGGATGGTTCTCAAGGAAGAAACAAAATATCAGTTTTAGCTTTGAATCTGCTACTTAGTGCGCCAATGTCGCTAGGTCTAATTGTCATTGTCTTCACCGGCTTTGGTATTTTATACAAGTCCAGACAACAGTCCAGAAAGATCGCCCAAATACGACGTAATGTCCTTCAACACAATGGACAACCCGATCAGAACAACCCTCAAGGAAATCATCAAGCCGTTGGTGCAAGTGCACTGAAGGGTCTCAGAACCGTCAGCGCCATTACCATCTCATACATCATCGTGTGGCTAGTACCTCTTGTCAGCTTATGGACCAGTATATATACTACAACTTGGCTTAAAATTATGATATTTTCTCTCATGTCATGTAATACAATCTGGAACCCTATAATATTGTGTATTGCCAACAAGCCTTTCCGGATTGCTTCTCTAAAAGTTATATTGAAGATCAAAAACTGCATGTTGTGGAGTCAGTGACTAAAGCTTAATCGGGTTTAATTGCGCCTACATATACACGATCGAAAAGCCATCTGATAAAATAATGAACCCATGTTCATCACCCTTTTAAGTAGCATATGACACAAACCGATAAGAACTTGATGAGGACAAAGTTTGTACGTCACCGTGCAGGACACTTAAAGTCTGCTGTACAATAATAATAATGATAATACAAAATAATCATCATAATAATAACAATTATATTCCTGATACTTGTATAACATTTAATACTACTTTTCAAAGCACTTTATGTTGCAGTTATTATATCCCTGGTCGTCAGATTGAATTGCTAATCGGCACATTATAGATCAGCCATAGACGAAAGACTTCATGCATGGCCTATTTTCAACGAAACAGTGTTAAGTCTTTTGTCAAATATGTTTGTTGCTACGCCAGGGAGCAAGTAAAAACGAATTCATTTAATGAAATTATGGAAATGCAGGCATTTCTTTAAACAAACAGAACTGTGATATTCCTAGCTCATTTTTCCTGATTGAGGTCTCATATGAACCGGGAAGAAAATGGATTTTCTAGAAACGTGATTTTTTTTCTTCGAAAGTCAGATACTGTCCGTCAAATGACTTTTTGGTACCCTTCCTTTCAATTAATTTTAATCACTCATGCGTGAAATATTGCATCGAATGAAAGAATAGGATCTAAGCTCTACACATATGTGTCATTTATTAATCATAATTGTGATTAAGTTATGATTAAACATTGATAATTCTCTGTTTCGTATTTTCTGGAACGCACTGTATAGATCGCTTTATGCCTACAAATATACATACACATGGATAACTTTGAGCAGTATTTTGGGGGAATTCCAATTTAAATTATTGCATGGAATTGAGTATACAAATTCTCACTTAAGTAAAGCATTTTTTCTTACGTGTGAATTTACTCAGAAGGTATGGGAAAGGTATAGTACTTTATTTGATCTTGTGTTTTTTGGAGGGGAAATTAAACTGGGAAAAGATACAATTCGGAATAAATTTACCCAATAGAGGAAAATGACTGTTAGTGAATCAGGTATTAATCTTAGCAAAATATTTACTTTCGCTAAATAGGAGAGGAAAATCCGCCAACCGAATATAATATTATAAACCAGATTGGACAAGATTAATTAGAAGAAAACGAGTTAGCACTTTTACTTTATTCCTTTAATAGTGCTTCACCTAGAAAAGTGGGGAAAGTGGCATGTATAGTGGTTGTCATGTAGCAGTTTCGGAATAAGTTTTGATAATAGCTTGGTATTTTTTGTTGTTTTTATGTATTGCTTTTACAGGATTTGTGCATTTACAAATCTGTATGATTTTATTTTTATTGATACATCCCTTTTATTTGATGAATATAGGGATATTTTTATTTAGTCATAGACTTGTTATATTTCATTGTAATGCTCTAGCGGTTAAAAAAAAAGGTAAAGTAACGTTAGACTGTATTGTTATTTTGTTAAATATGTAAATACAAAACAAACAAGTTTCACATTCGTATATATTAACAAATGAACAACAGTCTTGCCAAAGAATTGAACTGCACTCGACTAGCACTTGTGCTAACTTCTATTTCCCATAAACAACTTCACCTATATTTGAGAAATACACATGTGTACGTGTATATATTTTGTACATTTAATAGTATGCAGATCTATGTCTAAATACATGTTTTGTTTTAAAACCATTACTGTTCAATCAACATTACTCTTCTATTATGTATAAATGTATCGGTATCATTCTTTGCATTGTATGATTGTTCATATTCCGTTATTGTTGTTATTTTTTGTTTTTAATAAATTTAAATTCAAATGTTAAAAGCTTAAAGGCAATATTTATGTTTTCCACGTAGCAAATAAGGTAGTTCAGGGAGAGAGGAGGGGTTAGGAGGGGAGGAGGTTGGGGTACGAAGGGGGATAGGGAGGGAGACTAGGTTTCTTGGGCAGGGTGCACGGGGGGGATCAGAGGGAACTTTTTTATTTTTATCTTATTCAATGTCATTAATTGTAATAAATTTGTTGTTGTTGCATTTTCAATGTATTGCTTGTAATTATTTTGTTATCAAAACCAATGATTTTATATGTAACAGAAATATCTTCTTCTTTTTTCCTCGATTATGTTAAAATTTGGTTCATTGAATAAAATATTAAATGCCTCCTAAAAAGAGTGCCCTTTTAAGAGGCTTTAATCCTCATCACTGTCAGTTATGACTTAATGACGTAGGTCCCCTAGTTGATTAGCATAGTAGCATACACATGGTTTAGCAGTCACGCAAACCAAACACTCATAAATTATCTAGATCTATTAGGTATAAATCATTGTCAAATTCATTCCATAAATTGAGGTAAAAATAATTATTCAGCCATTATGACCAACAGTGTAATTGTGTGTATTGCCAACAAGCCTTTTCGGATTGCTTCTCTAAAAGTAATATTGAAGATCAAAGCTGCTTGTTATGGAGGCAATGATTAAATCTTAATCGGTCTAAATCACTCTTACAAATACAACACGGTCCAAAATACTCCGAATAGATGAACCCTAGGACAATTTTAATTGCCATGTCAATCACCTTTAAGCAGCATATGACACAAACCGATAAGGACTTGATGAGGACGAAGAGCGTACGTGCTGGAGACCGAAAGTTGGCTGTACAATAATGATGACATCATAATAATGATAATATAAATAATAAAAATGGCATTTGTATAGCGATTTAAACTACGTTTCTAAGCGCTATACATAACAGTTATTATTACAATGATTATCAGATTCAATTGCTAATTCAAACGTAATAACGCACACACTCTGCTCCCCAGGTAGTACTACAAGCACATTACAAATGTTCCCTATTATTGATTGTATTATTACTTGTTATTACCATTATTATCATTATCATTATTATGATTATCATTATCATGATAATCATTATTATTGGCATTGACCAAGGGAAAGTCAAGGCGGAGTGAATTAGGCACTGTTGAAGAAATGGGTCAGGATAATGGCGAAAGCAAATGATACGGCTCCTTCCAATACCTTCCCCTCACTCGGAGGTACACTGTTTTATTGCATTATATTTTCTTCTATACTTACTGAGACATCTTCTCTCTCTTTCTTTCTCTCTTTCCGGACCAACAAATGCTTGTTCAATGTTTGATTCACGCTATCTGCATGTTATAGTCAAGAGGCGGCTGACCAATAATAAAAGTGTCTGTTACATGAACTAATCCGTGTTGTTTGCTGATGGTCGTTATCAAAGACTTTTAGTTGGCCTGTGTCCAGAAAATTGCCAAGCCATATTAAAAGATCAAAATCTTCTTTTCCTAATAACTATGACTTGTGTCTGCTCTTGAAATTAGACTTGTTCACTCTTCATTAATGTGCTTCAATTAAAGCTCAGGGAAGCTCGCGTAATTGGTAAAATTAATATTTATTCAGTTTTCATCCCTGGCAGATGAGTTTGCTGTCTATAGGTATAGCTAATTTAAGATGACATTTGCAATTATGGGAGTTTCACTCTTCATTCTAGACCACGGCATGAAATAACTGAACATAATGTGGTGAGGTATCCAGAGACAAAGAACCTCCAAAACCAAACACGGGAAGACCTTCGTTGCTAGCTGTCCTACATGCCAGCAAACAGAAAACATACTCGTCGATCAGAGATTAACATCATCTTTCTTAAGGGGGCACGTGAGTTTAAGATACACTCAAACCCATCTTGTAGAGCAAAAATCACCCTCTACCGAGTAACTGCTACGAATACACATCAAAATTTCAGACAAAAATCTGCTCTACTTCATTATTTTCATCCAATTTTTGACTGAACTTCAGTAATCTTTATCTTCTTTTTCGCATTATCGTTGATAGCTGTCCTACATGCCAGGATACAGAGTGGACAGCGTGAACGTACTCATCGATTAGAGAGTTACAACATCTTTTTCAACAGGGGTACAAAAGGTTTAGATACACTTAAATAAATCTTGTAAATCAAAAATCACTCTACCACCTAGTAATTGCTACAAATGCGCATCAAAGGCTCAGATAAAAATGTGCTTTACTTCGTTATTTTCACTTAGCTTCAGTTTAGACTGAGCTTCAGTAAGCTCTAACTTCTATTTATCATCATTAACTGATTCATAACAATGTGTACTACATCTTTACTTGGTTCAACTCTTTCTCCGCCTACAAACATTACGGTATCTCATGATCTCAATCATATATATAAAGCTGTATGGACTTTTTATACATGCATGTCGATTTTAGCTGTTGCTCTATCGGTCATGACAAATACCTTTACCATGTACGTCTTGAACAGAACTGACTCTTTACACGAAACTGAAAGTCTCCTTTACAAAGCACTTGCTGTAAGTGACATCAACGCTGCTGTAAGTCAGGCAAGCTTCACTATAATACGTATATTACGAATTACAAAAGGATGCATACTGATATACCTTTATACCGTGTATGTAATCTATATGTCCATCGTTATTATAGTCTTCGTGAATATCAATCGCTTCTGGATGATCCTGTGGCCCTTTCATCATACACGCTCAGTGACGTCAAGGAGACTCTACTTTGCTTTATTGGTAGGCATACTGAGTACGTTTGTCTTAATAATGGTAGTTTATGATTTAGGCATTCCTACTAGCATATGGCATAGAGTTTGTCGGGGTGGTTCTACAGGAAGAAACAAAATATCAGATTTAGCTTTGAATCTGCTACTTAGTGCGCCAATTTGGCTAGGCGTTATTGTCATTGTCTTCACCAGCAGTGGTATTTTATACAAGTCCAGACAACAGGCCAGGAAGATCGCCCAAATACGACGTAATGTCTTTCAACACAATGGACAGCCCGATCAGAACAATCCTCAAGGAAATCATCAAGCCATTGCTTCAAGTACACTGAAGGGTCTCAGAACCATCAGTGCTATTACCATCTCATACATCATCGTATGGCTAGTACCTCTTGTCACCTTATGGACCAGTAAAGATGCTATAACTTGGCTTCAAATTATTAGTATAGCTCTCATGTCATGTAATACAATCTGGAACCCTATAATCTTGTGTATTGCCAAAAAGCCTTTCCGGATTGCTTCTCTGAAAGTTATATTGAAGATTAAAGCTGCTTGTTGTTGAAGCAATTATTAAAGCTTAATCGGTCTAAATTGAGCCTACATATATATAACACGATCGAAAAGAAAATAGTGAACCCTTATGCATTTTTCATGTGCCATGTTCATCACCCTTTGAAGTAGCATATGACACAAACCGATAAGGACTTGATGAGGACGAATAGCGTACGTCACCGTCGGCACGTGCAAGATACTAAAAGTCTGCTGTACAATACTAAAAATGATCATAATAATCATCTTCATCATAATCGTAATAATAATCACATTTGTATAACGTTTAACATTACGTTTCAAAGCAATTTACATTGCAGTTATTGTTACCCTGGTTATCAGATTCAATTGTTAAACCACATGTGATAGCGCACACGCTCTGCTTCCCTGGTGGTAGTGGAGTTAACTTCTTACTTATATATTAAGCGGATTTAACCTTGCTTTTATGGTCAATGTGACGTTTTAATTCTTTCTTTGCAAAATTGTGTCGTGGAGTAAGATTTTAAAAAAATATTTTTATTTGCTTTCTTTTCTTAAATCAATGTACAGATGTTTGCCTACAAATGTGCCATTTTCTCACAGTTGTGCCAAGAGTTTAGATGTTGAGAGACAATATGGCCCAATAAAAATGTTCAGTATTGTTATAAATCAAATTTATCATCATCATTATTATTATTATTATCATCATCATTATTATTATTATCATCAGCATTATCACTATCTTGATAATCATTATTATTGTCATTATCATCTATACTTAATGAGACATCCTATACCTCTATCTCTCTTTCTTTCTCTTTGTCCTGACCCACGATTGATTGATCAATGTTTCCGTTCACCCTCCCGGGGTACGCCAATGTTATAGGCAAGAGGCGGATAGCCAATAATAAAAGTTGCAAATAAGTAATGTTGCAAGAACTAATCCGTTTTGTTTGCTCTGAATCGTTATCAAAAGCTTTATATTGACATGTGTCCCGTATATATTGCCGAGCCATATTAAACATTCAAACGCTTCTTCTTGTAATCCCTTTGACTTGGGGCATGTGTGTTTGCTCTTGAAATTAGACTTGTTCACTTTTTATTAATGTGCATCAATCAAAGCTCGGGGAAGCTGACATGTTTGGCAAAATTAATATCAACTCAGTTTTCATCCCAGGCCGATAAGTTTGCTTTCAATAGGTAGAGTTAATTGAAGTAGACATTTTGCCAATAGGAGAGTTTCGCTCTTCATTCTACACCACGTCACGAAAGAACTACACATAATCTGGTGAAGTGGCCAGAGACAGAGAACCTCCCAACCCAAACACGGGAAGACCTTCGTTGATATTTGTCCTACATGCAGGGAAACTGAATGGACATCAAGAAAGTACTCGTCGATCAGAGATTCACAGCATGTTATTTTTATCAAGGGCTCATAACGTTTAGATAAACACAATCTCATCTTGTCAAGCTAACATCCTTCTACCACTGGGAAATTGCTACGAATACGCATCAAATTTTCGGATAAAAAATATACTCTACTTCGTCTTTCCCATCCGGATTTAGACTGAACTTCGCTAAGCTGTAACTTAGCATCATTAACTGATTCATGACGATGGCCACTATATCTTCACCAGGTACTACTCTTTCTCCGCTTATAAACATAACGGCCTCTTATGATTTTGATAATATGTATGAAGCGGAAGTGAATCATCCATTTAATATATGCATGTCATTTATAGCTGTTGCTCTATCGGTCATGACAAATACCTTTACCGTATACGTCTTGAACAGAACTGACTCTTTACACGAAACCGAAAGTCTCCTTTACAAAGCACTTGCTATAAGTGACATCAACGCTGCTGCAAGTCAGGCAAGCTTCTCTATAATACTTATATTACGAATTACAAAAGGATGCGTACTGATATATCTTTATACTCTGTTTGTGATCTATATTTCCGTTGTTATTATAGTCTTCGTGAATATCAATCGCTTCTGGATGATCATGTGGCCCTTTCATCATATTCGCTCGGTGACGTCAAGGAGACTCTTTTTTGCTTTATTTGTAGGCATACTGAGTACGTTTGTCTTGATAATGGTGGTTTATGATCTAGGCATGGCTACTAGCCTACGGCAAGGTGTATGTCCGGGTGATTCTCCACGAAGAAACAAAATATCAGATTTAGCTTCGAATCTGCTACTTAGTGCGCCAATGTCGCTTGGTCTAATTATCATTGTCTTCACCAGCGGTGGTATTGTATACAAGTCCAGACAACAGGCCAGAAAGATCGCCCAAATACGACGTAATGTCCTTCAATACAATGGACAACCCGATCAGAACAAACCTCAAGGAAATCATCAAGCCATTGCTGCAAGTGCACTAAAGGGTCTAAGAACAATCGGCGCCATTACCATCTCTTACATCATCATATGGCTAGTACCTTTTATCAGCGTATTGACCAGAATACATACTATAAACTGGTTTCAATACATCAGTATTTCTATCATATCATGTAATACAATCTGGAACCCTATAATCTTGTGTATTGCTAACAAGCCTTTTCGGATTGCTTCTCTGAAAGTGATATTGAAGATCAAAGCTGCTTGTTGTGGAGGCAATGATTAAAGCTTAATCGGTCTAAATTGCTTCTACGTATATAACACGATCGGGGGGGGGGGAATCCAATAAATGAAGTATAAGGCAATTTTAATTGCCATGTCCATCACCTTTTGAGGTGGCACATGACATACACCGATAAGGACTTGATGAGGACGAAGAGTGTACGTGCAGGAGACCGAAAGTCTGCTTTACAATAATGATGATAATACTGATAATAATAATAATAATGATCATAATAATAGAAATAATCACATTTTATAACGTTTAATTCTACCTGTCTTACGCTTTACATTGCAATTATTATTACCCTGGTCATCAGGTTCAGTTGCTAATCCACTCAAAATAGTGCATACGCTCAGCTCGCCTGGACGTACTCCGGCCATGCACCATTTAACAAGCACCCGTACGCTTGCGAATCCTACCGGGTACCCATATAACGCTTGGGTAGAGAGTGGCACATGTATATTAACAAATTGCCAATGGACATTGCTGCTGAAGTGGGACTCCAACTGCCAACCATGTAATTCAAAGTCCGGGAACATCTCCACTAGATCTCGGCACCTTAACAAAGCACTTGCTGTTAATGTTATCAGTGCTATGACCCAATAAAGGGGCCTGCACTTTTGCATTCCCATTTCAAATAAAAGAGTACGTCAGGGCAGAAAGTCGGTTAATTTTTCAGTTCATTTTATTTCCATTTCTCGTAAAAAAAAATACATTTAACAATACATTATACATATAAGCAAATATAAATATAAATAATACAAAGAATATGGAGGAGCCAGCAGAGGCCATTGGCCTTTCAAAGGCTGGGCTCCAATGTCCTCAGATAATAATACAAAGTAAAGAGTAAAGAAACAATGAGTAGTAAATAAATAAACAAATGAGTACCGGCTAATTAAAGAAAACATACGACAGAAATTCCTTCATCAAATAGTTTTTGTATTTATGTTTAAGTCAATCTGTTTAGTATCTAATGTTAGTATGTATTTTTACATTACACAACGATACGTTTGAATATAATAGAGATATATTGCTGGAATTGTGAGTTTTTTTTGGGTCAGGTGGAAATAGACATCATCTTGACCTTTGTTGTATGAAAATGTCATATTCACAATCAGAAAATATATGTTTCGGACGTATTTGCATGTATACCTTTATATCAAACAGATTAAACGTCGCTCTCATGATAAGTATGATTTCTAAATTCTTTTATTGTGAAATTATGTTTTTTTGGTCAGGTGGAAATAGACATCATCTTGACCTTTGTTGTATGAAAATGTCATATTCACAATCAGAAAATATATGTTTCGGACTTATTTGCATTTATACCTTTATATCAAACAGATTAAACGTCGCTCTCATGATAAGTATGATGTCTAAATTCTTTTATTGTGAAATTATGTTGTGCAGCATGTTTAAATGATTGACTTTCTTTTAGTAAATTAGGTTATAGATGAATGCCAACAATTGTTATCATTTTTCACGGTTTGACCAGTAGAGTACATTTTGGCAGACAATATGACGCAATGCAAATGATCTCTATGGTTAATTTACATTCAATTATGACATACATTCTCATGAAATTCGTAATGCGTGTAATTTTCATTGTCTAAAATCCGTACAAATGTTTCAAAAATGCAGTTTTTTTCAAAGGGCCATTTTTATGGAAAAAATATCCCGTTTAATATGACAAAATCTAATTCATTATATATTTTTAAACGATTGTATACATCCAATATGTTATCATTGTATTCAATATCAAATTAATTGACGTTACGTTTCAGCAAATGCACTTTGTAATTTATTTCCCCTCCCCTTCCCTTCTCCTTCCCTTCTTTTTTTCTTCTTTTGTATTGATGTTCAGGTTTTCTCTGCTTTCTTTTCCTTTTTTTCCTTTTCTCAACAATACAGTGAATAGTTTTAAGGGATTGACGTTCATTAGGTTAATTGCCTTTTTGTTAGTCCCACATTCCCATAACATTTTGTTTGCTCCTTCCGTTTGTATTTTGTCCTTGTAATCGATCTTTTCATCTGTATATCATGTTTGTGTGTTTAACGTTTTTATTGTTTTGTATGGAGAATGAAATAAAAATGAATATTGAATTCATAATGATATTCTTGTTCCTATTCTTTTTCTTATGCGTATTATCATTATTATCATCGCGTGGCTACTACCTCTTGTCTCCTTATGGACCGAAATAGATAAGATAACTTGGCTTTTAAACGTTAGTATAGCTTTCACGTCATGTAATATAATCTGGAACCCTGTATAATCTTGTTTATTGCCAACAAGCCTTTCCGGATTGCTTCTCTTAAAGTTATTTTGAAGATCAAAGCTGCTTGATGTAGTGGCAATGATTAAAGCTAAATCGATCTAAATCGCGCCTACATATAAAACACAATCGAAAAGACTTCCAATAAAATAATGCACCCCATATGAAATTTTAATTGCCATGTTCATAAACTTTGAAGTAGCATATGACGCAAACCGATAAGGACTTGATGGGCAGAGAGCGAACATGCAGGAGATAGAACGTCTGCTGTTCAATAATAATAATGATAGTGAACATTTGTATGCACCGTTTTGAGATATTTTGAAAATTTGGTGGAATATTTACACCAAATATTAACATTAAATTCCAAATATTTTTGCAATGCCAATAAAAAATGGCGATGGAAATTACTTGGATCACCGTTACAGCTATATCCTCATATGTTTCACAAATTATTCAGAAAAACCGATCAAATTATAAGAATTTAAAGACTTTCAGCTACATCACAGTATAGTTTTCTTTTTTTTTAAATGTCAGATTTGAGGATTTACGACGATTTTCCGAGAAACCATTCAATAGGCCATAACATTCCACAGGGACTGAATTTTAGAAAAAAAACAAAGTTTGGTTATCCCAGTACAGTTGTGGCTACCTTTAGTGTAAATAACAAATATATTTAATGAGTGAAACACATGAGGATATTGCATTTTTGTAGGGGAGTTTTATACATTGAGGTGCATTTTCACCACGCAGAATAACAGTCAATGGGCGATCAGCGGGCCATGTCACACATGGCTGACAAGACAATATTCTAATTAATAATTTAACATATTTTCCACATGCCTAAAACAATGAAACTACACAGAATTTTAGTTAAAGGTAAGCTTGAAAGATTTTAAAATATAAAAATATTGTTCAGTTTTTTTTAAATAAATTTACGAAAATTGCTATTTATACCAACTGACTGCTGTGGTGTGTGTGTGTGTGTGTGTGTGTGTGTGCGTATGTGTGTGTGTGTGTGTGTGCGTGTGTGTGTGTGTGTGTGTGTGTGTGTGTGTGCATGGGGCAGACTGTGTGCACAGGCAGTGTGATCACCCTATTATTATTATAACCATCATCACATTTATTATTATTATTATCATTATTATTTTCATTGACTAGGGGGTTTTCATGGCAGAGTGAAATAGACCCTGGAGAAGAAATTGGTAAAGAAAAATGACGAGAGCAATTAAAACGGCTCCGCGCCGTACGCGCATATTTTTTTTTACACAACCGTTTAGCCATTTTCGCGAAAAAATTCCTAAAAGTGCTCTGCTGAAAGAGTCTGTAAGTCGTCAGCGCACTACATTTGAAAGCACGTACACCCAGGGAAGAGAAGATGTTAGAAAAGGGAAAACAAGGATAGTGGAGAGGGTTTGGAGAAGGAAAAACAAGGAAATATAAAAGGAAAGAGAAGAGGATAAGTCGAAGGAAGAACATAGGAATACATAACGGAAAGAGAAGAGGATAAGTCGAAGGAAGAACATAGAAATACATAACGGAAGAGCCAGGAAGATTATACATACGGGAGACTAAGGAAAAACAAAGCACATAAGGAAGGCGAAAAGGATTGAAGGAAAAAATAGATTACGAAGGAGAAAAGGATAGATAGAAGGAGAGACAAAGAAATACATCAAACGATAGAGAAAGAGGATAGAATAAATTAGGAGAACAAAAGAAATACATAACAAAGGAGGACGAAGGATAGATAGAAGGAAAAACAAAGAAATACATGACCAAAGAGAAGAGGATAGATTAAAGGAGAAACAAAGAAATACATAACGAAAGAGAAGATGATAGATTTAACGAGAAACAAAGACATAACGAGTACTACATGTACCGGGAGCTCCACCAATCCAAAGATACTGCCAAGGGTAATGTTAGACTCTGTATCTAGTCGTTTCCACAGTATATTTGGCTAAACTGGCTAAAAAGTTGTGTAACAAAAATATGCGCATCCCGTACACCCCCTCACTCGGAGACACCGTTTTACCGCATTCCAATTTCTTCTGTACTTAATGAGACATCCCCTCCCCTCCCCCCCCCCCCCCCCTCTCTCTCTCTCTCTCTCTCTCTCTTTCTCTCTTTCATGACCCACAATTCCTTGTTCAATGTTTCTATTCACGCTACCTGGCTATGCTAATGTTATAGGCAAGAGGCGGATGGCCAACAATAAAAGTGGATGTTGCATGAACTAATGCGTTAAGTTTGCTGTGAATAATTATTAAAAAACTTTAAATGACATGTGTCCAGTCAAATGCCAAGCCATACTCAAAGATCAAGATCAAACACTTTTCCTTTTTACCTCTTTGATATGTGTCATGTGCGTTTGCTTTTGAAATTAGACTTCTTCACTCTTCATAAAGGTGCTTTAATTAAAACAAATGGAAGCTGACGTGTTTGGCAATAATCACTATCAATTCAGTTTTCATCCCTGGCAGATGGGTTTAATTTCAATATATACAGCTCATTAAAGTTGTTATTTTGCCGTCATTAGACTTTGATTCTTCATTTTAGACCACGTCATGAAAGAACTGTACATAATCCGGTGAATTGTAAAGAGGCAGAGAGGCAATCACCAAAACCCAAACCAAACACGGGAAGACCTTCGTTGATATCTGTCCTACTTGCCAGGAAACACAATGAACGGCAAGAAAGTATTCGTCGATCACAGATTCACAGCATCTTTTTTTTAAACGGGGGCTCATAACGTTAACATAAACTCAAACTCATCTTGTCAAGCGAAAATCATTCTACCACCAAGTTATTGCTACGAATAAACATCAAAGTTTTAGATAAAAATGTGCTCTACTTCGTCTTTTCTATCCTAATTTAGACTGAACTTCAGTAAGCTCTAATTTCTCTTTCGCATCCTTAACTGATTCATTACGATGGCCGCTAAATCTTCACCTGGTTCTACTCTTTCTACGCCTACAAATATAACGGACTCTTATGATCTTGATCAAAATTAATGTCTGAAGCGGTACTAGATTATCCATTTTATTTGTGCGTGTCGATCCTAGCTGTTGCTCTATCGGTCATGACAAATACCTTTACCATGTACGTCTTGAACAGAACTGACTCTTTACACTACACTGAAAGTCTCCTTTACAAAGCACTTGCTATAAGTGACATTAACGGTGCTGCAAGTCAGGCAAGCTTCTCTATAATAATTATATTACGAATTACGAAAGGATGCATACTGATATATCTTTGTTCTGTGTTTGCAATCTATATATCCATCGTTATTATAGTCTTCGTGAATATCAATCGTTTCTGGATGATCATGTGGCCTTTCCATCATATACGCTCAGTGACGTCAAGGAGACTCTGTTTAGCTTTATTGGTGGGTATACTGGGTATGTTTGTCTTGATAGTGGTGATTTATGACCTAGGGATGACTACTAGCATACGGCAAATTGTATGTATGAATGGTTCTCCAGAAAGAAACAAAATATCAGATTTAGCTTCGATTCTGCTATTTAGTGCGCCAATTTCGCTGGGCCTAATTGTGATTGTCTTTACCAGCAGTGGCATTTTATACAAGTCCAGACAACAGGCCATAAAAATTGCCCAAATACGATGTAATGTCCTTCAACACAATGGACAACCCGATCAGAACAATCCTCAATGAAATCATCAAGCCGTTGCTGCAAGTGCACTGAAGGGTCTCAGAACCATTAGCGCCATTACCCTATCATACATCATCGTATGGCTACTACCTCTTGTCACCTTTTGGGCCGAATTAGATAATAAACCTTGGCTTCTAAATATTAGTATAGCTCTCATGTCATGTAATACAATCTGGAACCCTATAATATTGTGTATTGCTAACAAACCTTTCCGGATTGCCTCTCTTAAAGTTATATTGAAGATCAAAGCTGTTTGTTGTGGAGGCAGTGATTAAAGCTTTATCGGTCTAAATTGCGCCTACATATAACATGTTTGAAAAGACTTTCATTTATATTATGAACCCTAAATGCAATTGCAATTGCCATGTCCGTCACCCTTTCAAGTCGCATATAACAAAAACTGATAAGGACTTGATGGGGACATGAAGTACTCCGGCCAGGTACCGTTATACAAGAACCCGAACGCTTGCAAATCCTACCTTGTACCCATATAACGCTTGGGTGGAGAGTGGCATATGTACCAACGACTTGTCAATGAAAATTACTGCTGAAGTAAGACTCCAACTGCCAACCGTGTGATTCAAAGTCAGGGTACATATCCACTAGATCTCGGCACCTACCTCTACAAAGCACCGTGCAATTATCATGCACAAAAACCCGGCTCAGGCAAACGGGGACGTTATAACTGTTCTTGCCGTGACTTGAGTGTCTTACGTCACGTGGGGCGCTGAGGTGACTTCAAGCATTTTGAGCGTGATGACCAGAATTCGAATCCATTGCATCGCTGGAGACATCCTCCTGGTACTAGTTATCAGCAACAGTTTCTGGAAAGTGCTGATTAACCTTCTGATAAACCTTTTAGGGAGACTGTTTCAGAAAAACTCCGCTGGTGGACACGTTTAATAGTGAAAGTAATACATTATGACATTAAAAGATAACACTTGACAGATATTATTAACAAACAGTTGTAAGGCACTTACTCTGGCAACAACTGAATCAGCGAATAACTAACTTCAACCATGGATAATTACGAAAGCAATTATTACGGCTCCATCCCATATAAAAAAAAGATTAGTTAGAAATGTTATGACAATAAAATATATTTCTATATAATATTAATACCCATTTATGATTGTCAATTTAACTGTTTATTGTTCTTTGTAATATACACGGGAGGACTAGGAGGGGGTAGCATGAGGGGTTGGTGAGGTGCAAGGGGTCGATAAGCGGAATTACTATGATTGAAAATTGATATTGTATGTTGATTGCTTTTTTGCTTTTGGGCCCTATTGTCATGTGCCCAGGAAATTGTCAAGCCATATTAAAATATCAAAACCTTCTTCTTTTTATCTTTATGACTTGTGTCATGTGTGTTAGCTCTTGAAATTAGACTTGCTCACTCTTCATTAATGTGCATCAATCAAATCTTGGAGAAGCTGATGTATTTTGCAAGATTATTATCAACTCAGTTTTCATCCCTGGCAGATATGTTTACAGTTAATTAAAGTTGACATTTTGCCATTATTAGGTTTCGCGCTTCATTCAAGACCACGGCATGAAAGAACTAAACATAATCCGGTGAAGTGTCCAGAGGCAGAGAAGCTCCCAAACCAGATACAAGAAAGACCTTCGTTGCTAGCTGTCCTACATGCAGGGAAACAGGACGGACCGCAAGAAATTACTCGTCGATCAGAAATTCACAGCATCTTTTTTAACAGGGGCTCATAACGTGTAGATATAGTCAAACGCATCTTGTCAAGCTAATTTCATTTTAAAAACGTGTATTTGCTACAAATACGCATCAAAGTGCCAGATGAAAATGAGCTTTACTTCATTTTTTTCAATCGGGATCTAGACTTCAGTAATCTCTAACTTCTCTTTGGCATCATTCACTGATTAACAACGATGGCGGCTATATCTTCACCTGGTTCCACTCTTTCTCCGCCTCCAAACATAACGGCCTCTGATGATCCCGATCATATGTATGAAGCGAAACTAGATCATCCATTTTATCTATGCATGTCAATTTTAGTTGTTGCTCTATCGGTAATGACGAATACCTTTACCGTGTACATCTTAAACAGAACTGACACTTTACACGAAACCGAAAGACTCCTTTACAAAGCACTTGCTGTTAGTGACATCAACACTGCTGCAAGTCGGGCAAGCTTATCTATAATAATCATATTACGAATTGCTACAGGATGCATACTGATATCTCTTTATACTCTATTCGTAATATATATATCCGTCGTTATTATAGTCTTTGTGAATATCAATCGCTTCTGGATGATCATGCGGCCCTTCCATCATATGTGTTCAGTGACGTCAAGGAGACTCTATTTTGCTTTATTGCTGGGCATGCTAAGCACATTTGTTTTAATAATGGTGGTTTATGATCTAGGCATGGCTATTAACTTAAGGCAACTTTTATGTCCGCATGATTCTCCAGGAAAAAACAAAATATCAGATTTAGCTTCGAATCTGCTACTTAGTGCACCAATTTCGCTTGGCCTAATTGTCCAGACAACAGGCCAGAAAGATCGCCCAAATACGACGTAATGTCTTTCAACACAATGGACAACCCGATCGAAACAACCCTCAAGGAAATCATCAAGCCTTGGCTGCAAGTGCACTCAAGGGTCTCAGAACCATCAGCGCCGTTACCATCTCATACATCATCGTATGGCTAATACCTTTTGTCAGCTTATTAACCAAATTACATACTTCAAATTGGCTTCAATATATTAGTATTTCTCTCATATCATGTAATACAATCTGGAACCCTATGATATTGTGTATTGCCAACAAACCTTTCCGGATTGCTTTTCTGAAAGTTATATTAAAGATCAAAACTGCATGTTGTAGAGGCAGTGACTAAAGCTTAATCGGTCTAAATTGTGCCTATATATACCACAGTCGAAAAGCCTTCTGATAAAATAACGAACCCTTATGCGGTTTTAATTGCCATGTTCATCACCCTTTGAAGTAGCATATGACACAAACCGATAAGGACTTGATGAGGACGAAGAGTGTACGTCACCGTGCAGGACACTGAAAGTCTGCTGTACAATAATGATATTAAAAATAACCATCAAAATAATAACCATCATAATCATCATACTTGTATAACTTTTAATAGTACAATTCAAAGCACTTTATGTTGCAGTTATTAAAACCGTGGTCGTCAGATTATATTGCTAATCGGCACATTATAGATCAGCCATAGACGAAACACTTCATGCATGGCTGGTTTTCAACGAAACGGTGTTAAGTCTTTTGTCAATTATGTTTGTTGCTACGCCATGCAGCCAGTACAAACGAATTCGTTTAATGAAATTATGGAAATGCAAGCATTTCTTAAAACGAACAGAGCTTTGTTGTTCCTAGCTCTTTTTTCCTGATTGAGGTCACATATAAACGGACAGAAAATGAATCTTCTAGAAACGTGATTTTCTCTTCGAAATTCAGATACCGTCCGCCAAATGACTTATGTGTACCTTTCCTTCAAATTAATTTTAATCGTTCATATGTGAAATATTGCATCATGTGAGTTGCATCGAATCATGGACTTATTACGGATGGACATTCAACGTGATTCTTAGTCGCCGCCTTCTGAGTATGTGCATCTTAATGAGAACATTCAGCTGTTTTAACAATAATGACTGCGTAAGCATTTTCGGTCATTGACAAAGAAGCAGTTTCCCTCTCTTGGGTTTTGTTTGGATGGTGTGCTCTGTAAGAGTGTGTCTTAAATAAAAGCATCTCCAATGGGGAGCAGCAAAGTTGAAAAGCAGATGATTTTGGTGATATAAAATGTATTATTACCGATTCGCAAACTTTCGCACACACCTATGACCTTATAAAACAATTAGAAGGCCATGATCTGTATCAGCCCTGTGCGTTGTAACTCTGGAATATTATGAGGAAATAGGGGGAAACGGGATTTTAAATCACAACCAAAAAATCAAAAAAATTACCTCTATCTAGTAATATCAACATGTTTTTCAAAATAAAATACATGTACAGTACACGGAACAACAATTTCCGATTATAAGCCAGAACTGCACATCTATTTTCCATGATTAAGGCGAGTTATTATCTTCTGCGCATGTAGATTAACATGTGTAAAATCACTATCTTGATTCTGTCCCGGCTTTTTGGCGGTGACCATGATGAGATCAAAGTGAAGAAACATGTAGGGAATGTTATTGAGAAGACATTGACGGAGAAAATCACAATGAATTCGTTAAGAAGACGATGAATGTCCATCCGTAATAGGTTCATGATCGAATAAATAAAGAGGATCTATGCTTTTAACATATGTGTCATCTATTAATCATAATTGTGATTAAAGATAAACTCGAGTTCTAGTAATGCGATTGCATTGTGAAAGAAAAGGTGTGGAATGGATCAGAAATGTTGATCATATTGCGTGTAATGCAAGGTTCTGGAGTCATCAAAATCATCATAAATTTGGCAGAGTCTTGGTAAAGTAACAATCACTTACACAGAAAGATGTATATGGGACAACACACATGGTGTCGGGGCTAGTACTACCCTGATTTCCTTATCTTTCTATGCTCATTACTCAGCCAGTATACATTTTCTTCCGAAATTGTTTGGCACATGACATTTATTTGTAATCTTGAACATTCAGTGTAAGTTTCGTTAGATTCTGTGAGAATTCATTTTCTTTTTTTACCAGAACTCAAGTTTATCTTTAAGTTATGATAAAACATCGATAATTCTCGGTTTCGTTTTTTCCGGGCCGCATTGTATAGATCGCTTTCTGCCTACAAATAGACATACAGATGGAGAACTTTGAGCAGTATTTTGGGGGGGAATTCCAATTTAAATTATTGCACGGAATTGAGTATACAGATTCTCGCTTAAAGGTACTATGTCCCATTTGCAGGCCAAAAAAAATGAAAAGGTTAAATTCCAACGGCATTTGAAAGATAATAGTAATTTAGAACTTCCCTAAAAAAAAGTGGGGCTTGAAAATGTCTTCAAGTGGGAAAATGTTTATTTATTTATTTATTTATTCAAGTCTTCTTTATACAGGGTGGCCCTTTCAATAACGAGTATTGCTCTTCCAAGGGGCCCTGTCTATACAATTAAAAACATGTAAAACATTGCACATTAATATGGTATACATACAGATAAAACCGATATACAAAGTAACTAAAATTACAACAAGAAATACGAATACAATATATGAAATATTAAAAAAAAAAAAAAAAAAAAAAAAGTTTAAGAATAAATATTGCAAATGAAAGAAGAAGAAGGAAAAAAAAAAGTGTGTTTGTCAGAGGGCGTTTTGGATACTGAGAAGCTTGCATTGCCTCTTAAAGGACAATAGGGACACACTAACACGTACATTAGGAGAGAGGTTATCCCACATGAGTGACCCTTGGTAGTGAAGGGATCTTTTGAAATAATCTGTTCGGGGAGTTTTAATGAAGAGTGGAGATTGTGCAGAATGCCTGGTATAAATAGAAATCTTTCTCGGGATAACTATTGGCTTGAGATATAAAGGCGTGAGATTATTTTGAATTTTGTACATATTTAAACAAATTTGGTAATTAATTCTTTGACGTACTGATTGCCAGGAAAGTTCAGTCAACATAGTGATGTGAGGGGTAAAAAAATCAGCTTTAAGTATGAGTCTTGCAAAACGGTTTTGTAGTTTTTGAATTCTTGAAATATGACACATTGCACTTTGTCCCCAGATAATATTGCAATAATCGATGTGCGGTAAAAACAAACTATTATAAATCATTAACAAAATACGTTTCGGTAAAAGATATTGAATACGTCTGATATAACCAATAGTTCTTGAAAACTTATTACATAATGTATTAATGTGGCAGTTCCACCGTAAGCAAGAGTCAATTATCAAACCAAGATATTTAAATTCATTAACCTGTTCGAGTTTGTTGGTGTTTACATACATTTCTAGTTTCTTATTTTTCACTTTAGATTGAGTTCCAATTAACATGCATTTTGTTTTCTTTACATTAAGGGTTAACCGATTATCATCAATCCATGCAAGGATTTTATTCAGTGCTAGCTGTAACTCTTTCTGGACAAGAGAACATGATTTCCCTCGACAAAATATAGCGGTATCGTCAGCGTACACACATAGTTTAAAAGAATTACCAAATTTAATATTACATGCATCATTAATGAATATAGAGAACAATAGAGGCGATATCATACTCCCTTGCGGGACACCTTTCGATATAGGTCTAAAATTGGAAAGACTATCGTTCACCTTAACACATTGTTCACGGTCATGTAAATAATTAGAAAACCAAATAGCCTCTGTTTCTTTTACACCATACGTTGATAATTTAGATAAAAGTAGTTCATGAGAAACAGAATCGAATGCACTTTTCAGATCAATGAAAACAACTCCGGTCACCAAGCCTTCTTCTATGTTACGTAACAAGTATTCATTTACATCAATTAAAACGCTATTTGTTGAGTGCAGTGGGCGAAAGCCAGATTGGAGTGAACTCAATAGTTCATTGTCAATAAAATACTTGTATAGTTGAGAATGTACAGCCTTTTCTAGAATTTTCATTATATGCGGAAGAACCGATATAGGTCTATAGTTAAAAATCTCTTGTTTACTCCCGTTTTTATATAAAGGGGTAACTCTTGCTTTTTTCCATTCTTTCGGAATACAACCTGTACGAAGGGAGGTATTAAAGATATGAGTGATTACTTCACAGATAAAAGCACCCCCTTCTTTCAAGAGGAATGGGTGTAAGGAGTCAAGGCCCGGTGATTTCTTTGTACTTAGACTATTCAGTTCTTTAAACACGTAATCTTCCGTCACATATTTAAACTTGAACGTTTCAAAAGTGCAGTGACTTTCTTCAGACGTATCACTGGATGAATCATCACTTTGAGGTGTAAAATGTTCATTAAACAAATTAGCAACTTTAAACGGTTCAGTTTCTATTTTATCAGTGACTGTATCGTGAATTGCTAACCGATTGTTATTAACAGAGGGGGAAAATTCTCTCAAAGTTTTCCAAGTATTTTTAGAGTTAGATTTATTGATATCGAATTGATGTAGATAATAGTCTTTCTTAAGTTTTTTATTCCAATTATTTAATTTATTCCTAGCAACTTGAAAACGTTTCCAGATGGACATATCATTTTTATCTTTGTTACCATGTTTACCATCAAATCGCTCTTTAAGATAATCTCGTTCTCTTGAGAGAGAAATGTAATCATCAGTTATCCATGGGGAAGGGTTCTGTCGTTGCCTAACGGAAACTATAGGTGCATGCTTATCACAAAGTTTCACAAACAAATTTACAAATATACTCCATTTGCTATCAATATTAGTGGTATCATAAATATCATTCCAATTCAGTAATCCACCTTCATCCAAAAACTTTTCCCGGTCGAAGTTACGAAATGAACGAAACCGTTTGATAGTTGGGGTAGTATGTACTTTCTGAGTTTTAACATCAACGAAAATAACGACTATTAGTTGTCAAATCGACTTAGGAGCTATAGAGCCAATAAGTAATAGTCTTGATTTTCAGACCATTGTACCGAATGGTCATACGTTTTATGCTGCGGAAAGATTCAATCAGTTTACTTTTGGCAATCACAAGAAGTGGGTTATTGATGTAGACAAATGCTCATGTACCCTTTACTGCTCATTTTATGTATGTTATTACCAAAGAAGAAAAAAGCCAGTCAGTCACTCAATAGTGTCTGACAATGAAGTCTAGCAAGTAAACGGGTTTCCTTGCATAATTTGAATATTAGGACACTGCTGACGTTTAAATTTCACAAATAGGACATACATGACATATTCATACTTCCTGCAAAGTTCTACAGAATTTGAGGTTGGCTGCAAAAGGGACATTTAAGTAAATTTAAGTTCATTGATACCAATTGATGTTTATTTGTTTTTAAAAAGAAGAAGAAACTTATGAGCATTTCTTCATTGATACCAATTTATGTTCATTTTGTTCATTATGTTCAAAAAGAAGAAGAAACTTATAAGCATTTTTTCATACGTGTAAATTTACTCGGAAGGTATGGTAAAGGTGCAGTACTTTATTTGATTTTCTGTTTTGTTTTCCGAAAATAAAATTGGGAAAAGATACAGTTCGGAATAGATTTACCCAATAGAGAAAAAGGACAGTTATTGTATGTATGTATTTATATTAGCAAAATATTTACTGTTGCTAAGTAGGAGAGGAAAATACCGCCAACCGAACATAATATTATAAACCAGATTAACAAGATAAATTAGAAGAAAACGAGTTAGCACTTTTACATTATTTATTAGTGATTCAATTAGAAAAGTGGGAAAATAGGCATGTATAGTGGTTGTCATGTAGCAGTTTCGGAATAGGTTTTGTTAATATAGCTTGGTATTATTTTTGTTTTCATGTATTGCTTTTACAGGATTGTATTTTTTAACTGCTCTAGCAGTTAAAAGAATTAATGTAAAAAAAGTAACGTGAGACTGTATTGTTATTTTGTGTTATATATATATAAATACAAAAAAAATGAGTTTAACATTCATATATATTAACACATGAATAAAAACCTTGCCAAAGAATTTAACTACGATCGACTAGCACTTGTGCTAACTTCTATTTCCCATAAACAACTTCACCTAAATTTGAGAAATACACATGGTACGTGAATATATTTTGTACATTTAATAGTATGCAGATCTATGTCTAAATACATGTTTCGTTTTAAAACCATTACTGTTCAATCAACATTACTCTTCTACTATGTATAAATGCATCGGTATCATTCTTTGCATTGTATGATTGTTCATATACTGTCATTATTGTGAGGTTTTGTTTTTAATAAATTTAAATTAAAATGCTAAACGCTTAAAGGCAATATTTGTGTTTCCCCGTCGCAAATCAGGTAGTTCCGAGAGAGAGGAGGAGTTAGGAGGGGAGGATGGTGGGATACGAAGGGGGATAGGGCGAGAGACTAGGTTTCTTGGGCAGGGTGCACGGGGGGATCAGAGGGAACATTTTTATTTTGATCTTATTCAATGTCATGAATTGTAATAAATTTGTTATTGTTGCATTTTCAATGTATTGCTTGTAATTATTTTGTTATCAAAACCAATGATTTTATATGTAACAGAAATGTCTTCTTTTTTTTCTTCTCGATTATGTAAAAATTTGGTTCATTGAATAAAATATTAAATGCCTCCTAAAAAGAGTGCCCTTTTAAGAGGCATTAATCTTCATTACTGTCAGTTATGACTTAATGACGTAGGTCCCCTAGTTGATTAGCATAGTAGCATACACATGCTTTAGCAGTCACGCAAACCAAACACTCATAAATTATCTAGATCTATTAGGAATAAATCATTGTCAAAATCATTCCATAAATTGGGGTAAAAATAATTATTCAGCCATTATGACCAACAGTGTAATTGTGTGTATTGCCAACAAACCTTTCCGGGGTGCTTCTCTGAAAGTGATATGGAAGATCAAAGCTGCTTGTTGTGGAGGCAATTATTAAATCATAATCGGTCTAAATCGCTCTTACAAATACAACACGATCCAAAATACTCCGAATAGATAAACCCTAAGGCAATTTTAATTGCCATGTCAATCACCTTTAAAGTAGCATATGACACAAACCGATGAGGAGTTGACGAGGACAAAGAGCGTACGTGTAGGAGACCGACAGTTGGCTGTACAATAGTGATGACATCATAATAATAATAATAGAATTAATAAAAAATGACATTTGTATAGTGAGTTATACTACGTTTCTAAGCGCTTTACATAACAGTTATTATTACCCTGGTTGCTAATCCACACGTACTCCGCACCAGCTAGGCACTATTTTACAAGCCCCGGTACTCTGCCCAATCCTATCGGGTACCCATCTAACGCTCGGATGGAGAGTGGCACATGTATATTAATTACTTGCCAATCGACATAACTCCTGAAGTGAGACTCCAGCTGCAAACTATGCGATTCAAAGTTCAGGGACATATTCACAAGATCTCAGCAACTGGATGTACAAAGCACTTCATGTTAGCGATATCATCAGCACTATGACCAAAGGAGCCTGCACTATTGCATTCCCATTTCAAATTATTTTGAAACGTTCTCAGCAATTAATGTCGAATCACAATAAAAGCCTCGTCAAATAAAACAAGATTTTTGTCTTGCGGTTCGAAGGGAGTAAAAATATCAATCGATTAATGAACACTCTCGTCACTGAATGCTGTTTGTATTGACAAGGCATTTCTTTTCTCGTAATTCTTTTATTGCGAAATTGTGTGTTTGTTTGCTTTTTTTTCTTAAATTACTTTATACGAATTAGATGTATGCCTATAAATATACCATTTTATCAAAGTTGCGCCAGGAGTGTAAATTTTGACTTACAATATGGCGCAATATAAATGTTCATTAAAACTATTAGTAAAAAAAATTATCATCAATTGTGTTATTATTATTATTATTATTATTATTATTATTATCATTATAATCATTATCATTATTATTGTCATTGACTATGTGTAGTCATGGCGGTGTGCTGGTGCTGAAGAAATAAAGGTTAAAGATAATGACGAAAGCAAATAATCCCGCAAATAATACAACTCCTTCAAATAAACCCACTCTCTCGGAGTCACCCTTTTACCGCATTTCATTTTCATCTATACTTATTGAGACATCCTGTCTTTCTTTTTCTTTCTCTCGTTCCTGACCCACAATTGGTTGTTCAATGTTTCCATTCACGCTACCTAGCTACGCCAATATTATAGGCAATGAGAGGCGGATGGTCAACAATAAAAAGGGCTGTTGTTTGAACTAATCCGTTAAGTTTGCTGTGAATCGTTATTAAAAAACTTTCAAATGACATGTGTCCAGGATATTGCCAAGCAATACTCAAAGATCAAAAGCTTTTTCTTTTTACCTCAATGACTTGTGTCATGTGTGTTTGCTCTTGAAATTAAACTTTTCACTCTTCATTAAGGTGGGTCAATTAAAGCGCATAGAAGCTGACGTACTTGGCAGAATTAATATCAATTCAGTTTTCATCCCTGGCAGATGAGTTTACTGTCTTTAATTGCAGTTAAATGAAGATGACAAATTGCCATTATGTCAGTTGCACTCTTCATTCTAGACCATGTCATGACTGAACATAATCCGGTGAAATGTCCAGATGGAGAGAAACTCCCAAACCAAACACGGGAAGATCTTCGTAGCTACCTGTCCTACATTCAAGGAGACGGAATGGACAGCAAAAAAATTGCTTGTCGATTAGAGATTTACATCATCTTTTTTTAACAGGGGCACATAAGGATTGGAACTCGGACGCATCTTGTAAAGTAAAATCACCCCCTACCAAGTAGTCTAAAGCAGAACTGGAGTATCCCTTTTATATATGCATGTCGAGTTTAGCTGTTGCTCTATCGGTCATGACAAATACCTTCACAATCTACGTCTTAAACAGAACTGACACCTTACACGAAACTGAAAGACTCCTTTACAAAGCACTTGCTATAAGTGACATCAACGCTGCTGCAAGTCAGGCAAGCTTCACTATTATATTTATATTACAAATTCCAGCAGGATGCATACTGATATATCTTTATACTGTGTTTGTAATCTATATTTCCATCTTCATGATAGCCTTCGTCAATATCAATCGCTTCTGGATGATCATGTGGCCCTTCAACCATACACGCTCAGTGACGTCAAGGAGACTCTATTTTGCGTTATTGGTAGGCATACTGAGTACATTTGTCTTGATAATGGTACTAGCTTACGGCAAAGTGTATGTCAGGATCGTTCTACAAGAAGAAACAAAATATCAGATTTAGCTTTTAATATTCTGCTTAGCGCGCCAATGACATTGGGCCTACTTGTGATTGTCTTCACCAGCAGTGGTATTTTATACAAGTCTAGACAACAAGCCAGAAAGATCGCCCAAATACGACATAATGCCCTTCAACAAAATGGACAACCCGATCGGAACAACCCTCAAGGAAATCATCAAGCCATTGCTGCAAGTGCACTGAAAGGTCTCAGAACCGTCAGCGCCATTACCATCTCATATATCATCGTATGGCTAGTACCTCTTGTCAGCTTATGGACCAATATAAGTACAATAACTTGGCTTCAAATTATTAGTATAGCTCTCATGTTATGTAATACAATCTGGAACCCTATAATCCTGGGTATTGCCAACAAGCCTTTCCGGATTGTTTTTTTAAAAGTGGTATTGAAGATCAAAGGTGCTTGTTGTGGAGACTGTGATTAAAGCTTTATCGGTCTAAATTGCGCCTACATATGTAACACGATCGAAAAGACTTCTAATAAAATAATGAACCCTTATCCATTTGTAATTGCCATGTTCATCACCCTTTGAAGTAGCATATGACAAAAAACGATGAGAACTTGATGAGCAGAGAGCGTACTTGCAGAATACCGAACGTCTGCTGTACAATAATAATATTAATGATAATATTTATAATCACACTTGTATAACGTTTAACATTATGTTTCAAAGCACTTTACATTGCTGTTATCATTACCCTGGTTATTAGAGTCCATTGCTAAACCACACTTGATAGCGCACACGCTCTGCTCCCCTGGTGGTAGTGGAGTTAACCTCAGACCTTTATATTAAGCGGATTTTAAGTTGCTGTTATGGTCAATATGACGTTTTAATTTCTTTCATTGTGAAATTGTGTCGTGAAGTATGATAAAATTATGGTTATTTTCTTTCTTTGGTTAAATTAATATATAAATGTTCGCCTACAAATATGTCATCTTCTCACAGTTGCGCCAGGAGTGTAAATGTTAAGAGACATTAGGCCCAATACAAATGTTCAGTTTTGTTATTAGTTAAAATGACCATCATCGTTATTATTATCATCTTAATTTCATTATCCTTATAATCATTATTATTATCATTATTATCATTTTCATTATTATCATTATTATTGTAATTGATCAGGGGGTAGTCGTGGCCGAGTGAATAAGGCACTGGGAAAGAAAAGGGTAAGGATAATGACGAAAGCAAGTGATACGGCTCCGTCCCATACCCTCCTATAACTCTGAGAAACTGTTTTACCGCATGTCATTATAATTTATATTTAATGAGACATTCTATCTCTCTCTTTCTCTCTCTTTCTTTCATTCTCTTTTTTCAGACCCACAATTCCTTGTTCAATGTTTCGATTCACCCTACCTGGCTACGCCAATCTTATAGGCAAGAGATGGATAGCCACAAAAAAAGTTACAACTAAAAAAAAACTGCATTAACTAATCAGTTTTGTTTGCTCTGAATCGTTACCAAAAAAATTAAATTGACATGTGTCCACGATATTGCAAGATCCATACTAAAATATGAAACTCTTCTCCTTCTTGCCTCTTTGACTTGTGTCATGTGTGCTTTGCTCTTGAAAATAGACTGTTTCGCTCTTCATTAATTTGGGTCAATCAAAGCATAGGAAAGCTGATGTATTTGGCAAGATTAAAATCAATTCAGTTTTCATCCCTGGCAGATGGGTCTGCTGTAATTATGTAAAGCTAATTAAAGTTGACATTTTGAAAGGTGCGAGCTTCACTCTTCATTCAAGACCGCGGCATGAAAAAACTGAACATAATCCGGTGAAGTATCCAGAGGCATAGAGGGAAGAGAACCTCCCGAACCAACACGAAAAAACCTGTCCTACATGCAAGGAAACAGAATGGACAGCAAGAAATTACTTGTCGATTAGATATTCATAGCATCTTTTTGTTAAACAGGGGCTCAGCACGTGTAGATATACTCGAACGCATCTTGTCAGGCAAAATTTATTTACAATCGGGTATTCGCTACAAATTTCAGATGAAATTGTGCTTTACTTCGTTTTTTCAATCCGGATTTAGACTTCAGTAATCTCTAAATTCTCTTTCGCATCTTACACTGATTCGTAACAATGACCAATATATCTTCACTTGGTTCTTCTCTTTCTCCGCCTACAAACGTAACGGCCTCTTATGATCCCGATCATATGCTTGAAGCGAAAATGGATCATCCAGTATATGTATCCATGTCAATTCTAGTTGTTGCTCTATCGGTCATGACAAATACCTTTACCATGTACGTCTTGAACAGAACTGACTCTTTACACGAAACCGAAAGTCTACTTTATAAAGCACTTGCTATAAGCGACATCACCACTGCTGCAGGTCGGGCAAGCTTGTCTTTAATAATTATATTACGAATTGCTACAGGATGCATACTGGTATATCTCTATACTCTGTTTGTAATCTATATTTCTGTCTCTATTATAGTCTTCGTGAACATCAATCGATTCTGGATGAACATGTGGCCTTTCCATCATATACGCTCAGTGACGTCAAGGAGATTATATTTTGCTTTATTGTTTGGAATTCTGAGTGCGTTGGTCTTGATAATGGTGGTTTATTTTCTAGGCATGGCTACTATCTTACGGCAAAGTTCATGTCCACATGGTTCTTCAGGAAGAAACAAAATATCAGATTTAGCTTCGAATCTGCTATTTGGTGCGCCAATGTTGCTGGGCCTCATTGTCATTATCTTCACCAGCAGTGGTATTTTATACCAGTCTAGACAACATGCCAGAAAGATCGCTCAATTACGACGTAATTTCCTTCAACACAATGGACAACCCGATCACAACAACCCTCAAGGAAATCATCAAGCCGTTGGTGCAAATGCACTGAAGGGTCTCAGAACCGTCAGCGCCATTACCATCTCATACATCATCGTGTGGCTATTACCTGTTGTCAGCTTATGGACCAGTGTATATACTACAACTTGGCTTAAAATTATGATATTTTCTCTCATGTTATGTAATACATTCTGGAACCCTATAATCTTGTGTATTGCCAACAAGCCTTTCCGGATTGCTTCTTTAAAAGTTATATTGAAGTTCAAAGCTGCTTGTTGTGGCGGCAATGATTAAAGCTTAATCGGTCTAAATTGAGCCTACATATATAACATGATCGAAAAGAAAATAGTGAACCATTATGCATTTTTCATGTGCCATGTTCATCACCCTTTGAAGTAGCATATGACACAAACCGATAAGGACTTGATGAGAACGAATATCGTACGCCACCATCTATGGCGCGCCATTTGACCAATAACCCCGATAAACACGGTTTATCGCCGATAAACAAGGTTTATCGACGAAAAACAAGGTTTATCGAGCGAAAAACAAGGTTTATCGAGCGATAAACATTGTTTATCATGAGAAACTCTGTATATCGACTGATAAGCACAGTTTCTCTCGATAAACAAGGTTTCTCTCGATAAACAAGGTTTATCGACGATAAACAAGGTTTATCGAAAAACACGGTTATTCGTATTTCGTCAGGAGAGGGCGCTTTTTAAAGTTGCACCGAGCTCAGAGCACTGCTCCGCACGTGCGCTTTACACCGTAGAATATACCAACACCGTAACACTTGTCTTGCTCGCGCTCATGACCACGATCGACATTTTCTGAGTGGAGGTATGGCGAAGTATTCCAGGCTTTTTCCCCAATTTTTGAAATGTTATGTTTATATATCTCTCTCTCTCTCTTTCAAACTTTCTAGGTTTTCTCCTTCTCTTATCTCACTCTCCCCCTTTCTTTCTCTCACTCTCTCTTTCTCCTACCCTCTCAATATAACCCTTCTGTCTTCCTTTTCTTCTAATTCTCTCTTTCCCTTTCTCTTTCCTTTTTCTTTCTCTGCACTCCCTCTCTGCCTCCTCCCCTTTTATCTCTTTCCCCCGGTATGAGAAATAGGGTAGAGATAGATGGTTGGAGAGAGAGGAGAGATAAATGAGAGATAGAGGAGAGATAGAGCAGGGGAAAAGGAGAGATAGAGCGGGGATAGATGGATGGATATAGATGGAGAGAGAGAGAGAGAGAGATGAGAGATAGAGGAGAGATATTTTAAAGATAGATGGATGAAGATAGAGGAGAGGTAGAGCGGGGATAGATGGATGGTTATTGAGGATAAATAGAGGAGAGATAGAAGAGAGATCGAGCGGGTGAAAGATGGATAGAGATAGATGGAGAGAGAGAGAGAGGGAGAGAGAGGGGAGAGATATAGAGCAGGGATATATGGATGGAGATTAATTTTGAGAGAGAGAGAGAGAGAGAGAGAGAGAGAGAACAGATAGAGCAGGGAAAGATGGATGGTGAATAAGGGTAAATAGAGGAGAGAAAGGATAGAGATAGAGGAGAGATAGAGCAGGGATAGATGGATGTAGAGATAGAGAAAGAGGAGATTATAGGGTAGAGATAGATGGATGGAGAGAGAGGAGATATAAATGAGAGATGGAGGAGATAGAGGAGAGATAGAGCAGGGAAAGATGGATGGAGATAGACGGAGAGAGAAAGAGATAGAAGAGATAGAGCAGGGATAGAGGAGAGATAGAGCGGGGATAGATGGATATAGATGGAGAGAGAGAGATATATATATATATAGAGGAGAGATAGACGAGAGATAGAGCGGGGATAGATCGATATCTCTCCTCTATCTCTCCTCTATCTCTCCTTTATCTCTCCTCTCTTTCCATCCATCTACCCTGCTCTATCTGTTCTCTCTCTCTCTCTCTCTCTCAAAATTAATCTCCATCCATATATCCCTGCTCTATATCTCTCCCCTCTCTCTCCCTCTCACTCTCTCTCTCTCCATCTATCTCTATCCATCTTTCACCCGCTCGATCTCTCTTCTATCTCTCCTCTATTTATCCTCAATAACCATCCATCTATCCCCGCTCTACCTCTCCTCTATCTTCATCCATCTATCTTTAAAATATCTCTCCTCTATCTCTCATCAAAGAAAAAGGAAAGAGAAAGGGAAAGAGAGAATTAGAAGAAAGAGAGGGAAAGACAGAAGGGTTATATTGAGAGGGTAGGAGAAAGAGAGAGTGAGAGAGATAAGAGAAGGGGAAAACCTAGAAAGTTTGAAAGAGAGAGAGAGATATATATAAACATAACATTTCAGAAATTGGGGAAAAAGCCTGGAATACTTCGCCATACCTCCACTCAGAAAATGTCGATCGTGGTCATGAGCGCGAGCAAGACAAGTGTTACGGTGTTGGTATATTCTACGGTGTAAAGCGCACGTGCGGAGCCCTCTCCTGACGAAATACGAATAACCGTGTTTTTCGATAAACCTTGTTTATCGATAAACCTTGTTTATCGATAAACCTTGTTTATCGTCGATAAACCTTGTTTATCGAGAGAAACTGTGCTTATCAGTCGATATACAGAGTTTCTCACGATAAACAAGGTTTATCGCTCGATAAACCTTGTTTTTCGCTCGATAAACCTTGTTTTTCGTCGATAAACCTTGTTTATCGGCGATAAACCGTGTTTTTCGGGGTTATTGGGCATATGGCGCGCCATAACCATCGGCACGTGCAGGATATTAAAAGTCTGCTCTACAATACTAGTAATGATCATAATAATCATCTTCATAATAATAATAATAATAATAATAATAATCGCACTTGTATAACGTTTAACACTACGTTTCAAAGCACTCTATATTGCAGTTATTGTTACCCTGGTTATCAGATTCAATTGCTAAACCACACATGATAGCGCACACGCTCTGCTACCCTGGTGGTAGTGGAGTTAACTTCTGACCTTTATATTAAGCGGATAAACCTTGCTTTTATGGTCAATATGACGTTTTAATTGTTTCATTGCAAAATTGTGTCGTGAAGTAAGATAAAAATATGTTTATATGCTTTCTTTTCTTAAATCAATGTACAGATGTTTGCCTACAAATATGTCATTTTCTTACAGTTGTGCCAGGAGTTTATATGTTGAGGGACAATATGGCCCAATACAAATGTTCGGTATTGTTATAAATTAAATTGATCATCATCATTATTATTATTATTATTATCATCATTATCACTATCTTGATAATCATTATTATTGTCATTATCATCTATACTTAATAAGACATCCTATACCTCTATCTCTCTTTCTTTCTCTTTGTCTTGACCCACAATTGATTGATCAATGTTTCCGTTCACCCTCAAGGGGTACGCCAATGTTATCGGAAAGAGGCGGATAGCCAATAATAAAAGTTGCAAATAAGTAATGTTGCAAGAACTAATCCGCTTTGTTTCCTCTGAATCGTTATCAAAAGCTTTATATTGACATGTGTCCAGTATATATTGCCAAGCCATATTAAAAGATCAAACGCTTCTTCTTTTAATTGTTCACTCTTCATTAATGTGCATCAATCAAAGCTCGGGGAAGCTGACATGTTCGGCAAAATTAATATAAATTCAGTTTTCATCCCAGGCAGATAAGTTTGCTTTCAATAGGTAGAGGTAATTGATGTAGACATTTTGCCAATATGAGAGTTTCGCTCTTCATTCTAGACCACGTCACGAAAGAGCTGAACATAATCTGGTGAAGTGGCCAGAGACAGAGAACCTCCCAAACCAAACACGGGAAGACCTTTGTTGCTAGCTGTCCTACATGCCAGGAAACTGAATGGACATCAAGAAAGTACTCGTCGATCAGAAATTCACAGCATGTTATTTTTAACAAGGGCTCATAACGTTAAGATAAACACAAACTCATCTTGTCAAGCTACAACATTCTACCACTGGGAAATTGCTACGAATGAGCATCAAAGTTTCATATTAAAATATACTCTACTTCGTCTTTCCAATCCAGGTTTAGACTCAACTTCAGTAAGCTTTATCTCCTCTTTCGCATCATTTAACTGATTCATGACGATGGCCACTATATCTTCACTTGGAACTACTCTTTCTCCGCCTGCAAACGAAACGGCCTCCTATGATCTCGATAAAATGTCTGAAGCAGAACTGGATTATCCTGTTTACATATGCATGTTGATTTTAGCTGTTCCTCTATCGGTCATGACAAATATTTTCACCATGTACGTCTTGAAAAGAACTGACTCTTTACACGAAACTGAAAGTCTCCTTTACAAAGCACTTGCTTTAAGTGACATCAACGCTGTTGTAAGTCAGGCAAGCTTCACTATAAAAGGAATATTACAAATTACAAAAGGATGCATAATGATTTACCTTTACACTGTGTTTGTACTCTATATATCCATCGTTATTATAGTCTTCGTGAATTTCAATCGCTTCTGGATGATCATGTGGCCCTTTCATCATACACGCTCAGTGACGTCAAGGAGACTTTATTTTGCTTTATTGGTGGGCATACTGAGTACATTTGGCTTGATTATTGTAATTTATCATCTAGGTGTGGCTACTAGCATACGGCAAATTGTATGTATGGATGGTTCTCCAGGAAGAAACAAAAAATCAGATTTAGCTTCGAATCTGCTACTCTGTGCGCCAATGTGGCTGGGCCTAATTGTAATTGCCTTCACTACCAGTGGTATTCTATACAAGTCTAGACAACAGGCCAGAAAGATCGCCCAAATACGACATATTGCCCTTCAACACAATGAACAACCCGATCGGAACAACCCTCAAGGGAATCATCAAGCCATTGCTGCAAGTGCACTGAAGGGTCTCAGAACCATCAGTGCCATTACCATATCATACATCATTGCATGGATATTACCTTTTGTCAGCTTATTGACCAGAAGACAGACTACAAATTGGCTTCAATATATTAGTTCTTTTCTCATATCAGTTAATGCAATCTGGAACCCTATTATATTGTGTATTGCCAACAAGCCTTTCCGTATTGCTTCGATGAAAGTGATATTGAAGATAAAAACTGCTTGTTGGAGAGGCAGTGATTAAAACTTACTCGGTCTAAATTGCTCTTACAAATATAACATGATCCAAAATACTCCGAATAGATGAACCCCAAGGCTATTTTAATTGTCATGTCAAACACCTTTGAAGTTGCATATGACACAAACCGATAAGGACTTGATGAGGACAAAGAGCGTACGTGCAGGAGACCGAAAGTTCGCTGTACAGCAATTAGTATAACAACAATAATTATGGTAATAAAACAAATTATAATGACATTTGTATAGCGATTTATATAACGTTTTTAAGGGCTTTAACATGACAGTAATTATTAGTAGTAGTAGGCCTATGATAAAATTATGTTTATTTGCTTTTCTTTTCTTAAATTAATGTATAGATGTATGTCTACAAATATGTCATTTTCTCACAGTTGCGCAAGGAGTGTAAATGTTGAGAGACATTAGGCCCAATACAAATTTTCAGTATTCTTGTTTTTTAAAATGACCATCATCGTTAATATTATTATTATCATCATTATCCCCATCATTATAGTCATAAGGCACTGGGAAAGAAAAGGGTTAAGATAATGACGAAAGCAAAAAATACGACTCCATCCCATATATCCTCCTCTAAATCGGAGACACTGCTTTACCACATTTCATTGTCATGTATACTTAATGCGACATCCTATCTCTCTCTTTCTTTCTCGGTTTCCTGACCCGCAATTCCTTGTTCACTGTTTCCGTTCACACTACCTGGCTAAGCCAATCTTATGCTACGTTTACACTATGTTCCCGGCGGCCACGGCAGCCCCGTTTGCCCGAAACGTAGTGCGCCGTGGGATTTAGGCCAATTTTATCTCTGGATTCAAGTTTTGTTACGTCTTGCCAAGTTTTCTCACGGTCTACCACGGTATCCGTGACGGGCCGTGGGGGGAAGGGGATGCTGAGTCCCGGAGGCTCCAAGGCGCACTACGGTTCGGACCGCGTTCTACCACGGATGCCAGAACGTTCCCTTCCGGCCCGTCACGTTCTGATGGGGTCCCTCACGTTTTCCACGTTCTGATCAAGGTCTGACACGTTTTTCACGTTCTGTCAAGGCTTTGTACGGATGAAACGTGGACGCAGGGCAGCTTTGGAGCACGTTTGTGCCGGCGGTATAAAAAGAAGGTCTCCCAAGCAATAGCAATCACGGTATCCTGAGACCTCGCGTTGTGTCAGACCGTAGTAGAACGCAACGCGCCGTAGCGTGCCGGGCGCTTAAACCGTCCCACTACGGACCACCCCCAAGTTTTGTTACGGCCTATTACGGACTGTCACGTTTTGTTACGTTCACCCCGGTTTATTACGGCCTACTAGGTTTCTCATCCGTACCGTGACTGCCGTGGCAAATTTTTTGACAGTTTAAAAATCTGAGACGGTATCCACGGCAATCACGGGCTGTCACGTTTGCCCATACGGTCCCCCGCGTTGTGTCACGTCAATCACGTTTCGTCCACGGTGGCCTGAAACGTGGTTGCCGTGGCCGCCGGGAACATAGTGTAAACGTAGCATAATAGGCAAGAGATGGATAGATGGAGAACAAAAGTTGCAAATAATAAAATGTTGCATGAACTAATCTGTTTAGTTTACTGTGAATCGTTACCAAAAACTTTCAATTGACAATTGTGTCCAGGATATTGCAAAATCCATACTAAAATATCAAACGCTTCTCCATTTTACCTCTTTGACTTGTGTCATGTGTGCTTTGCTCTTGAAATTAGACTTGTTCACTCTTCATTAATTTGGGTCAATCAAAGCTTAAGAAAGCTGATGTATTTGGCAAGATTAAAATCAATTCAGTTTTCATCCCTGGCAGATGGGTCTGCTGTAAATATGTAAAGTTAATTAAATTGACATTTTGCCAGTATGCGAGCTTCACTCTTCATTCAAGACCGCGGCATGAAAGAACTGAACATAATTCGGTGAAGTGTCCATAGGGAAGAGAAACTCCCAAACCAAACACGGCAAGATCTTTCCTACGTGCAAGGAAAAAGAATGGACAGCATGAAATTACTTGTCGATTAGAGATTTACATCATCTTTTTTTAACAGGGACACATAAGGTTTGGAACTCAGACGCATATTGTAAAGTTAAAATCACCTTCTACCGAGTAATTGCTACGAATACACATCAAAGTCTCAGACAAAAATCTGCTCTACTTCGTTATTTCCATCCTGGTTTTGACTAAACTTCAGTAAGCTTCATCTCCTCTTTCGCATCTTTAACTGATTCATAACGATGGCCACTGTATCTTCACTTGAAACTACTCTTTCTCCGCCTGCAAACATAACGGCCTCTAATGATCTCGAGGCACAACTGGATTATCGTGTTTATATATGCATGTCGATTATATTTGTTGCTCTATCGGTCATGACAAATACCTTTACCGTGTACATCTTGAACAGAACTGACTCTTTACACGAAACTGAAAGTCTCCTTTACAAAGCACTTGCTGTAAGTGACATCAACGCTGCTGCAAGTCAAGCAACCATCGCTATACTCCGTATATTACGAATTACAAAAGGATGCCTACTGATATATCTTTATAATGTGTTTGTTATCTATATTTCCATCTTTATGATAGTCTTCGTGAATATCAATCGCTTCTGGATGATCATGTGGCCCTTAAATCATATGCGCTTAGTAACGTCAAGGAGACTCTATTTCGCTTTATTGGTAGGCATACTAAGTATGTTTGTCTTGATAATAGTAGTTAATGATCTAAGCGTTCCTACTGGCTTACGGCAAAGTATTTGTCGGGATGGTTCTCCAAGAAAAAGCAAAATATCAGATTTAGCTTTTAATATTCTGCTTAGTGCGCCAATGACGTTGGGCCTAATTGTGATTGTCTTCACCAGCAGTTGTATTTTATACAAGTCCAGACAACAGGCCAGAAAGATCGCCCAAATACGACGTAATTTCCTTCAACACAATGGACAACCCGATCAGAACAACCCTCAAGGAAATCATCAAGCCGTTGCTGCAAGTGCACTAAAGGGACTCAGAACCATCAGCGCCATAACCATATCATACATCATCGCGTGGCTACTACCTCTTCTCACCTTATGGACCGAAATAGATACTATAACTTGGCTTCTAATTCTTATTTTAGCTCTCATGTCATGTAATACAATCTGGAACCCTATTATCTTGTGTATTGCCAACAAGCCTTTCCGGATTGCATCTCTAAAAGTTATATTGAAGATCAAAGCTGTTTGTTGTGGAGGCAATGATTGAAGCTTTATGGTTCTAAATTGCGCTTACATATATAACGCCATCAAAAAATACTTCTAAAAATAGTGAACCCTTATGCATTTTAATTGCCATGTGCATCACCCTTTGAAGTAGCATATGACACAAACCGAGAAGGACTTGATGGGCAGAAAGCGAACGTGCAGGATACCGAACGTCTGGTGTACAATAATGATAATAATAATAATAATAATAATCTTTATGATAATCACACTTATAGGTGAGGTGTCGTGGTCGAGTGGATAAGTCACCGGACTGTGGATCACAAGGTCCGCGGTTCAAGTCCCGCCGCGGCACTAATGTCCTTTGGCAATACATTGATCTACATTTGCCACTCTCCACCCAGGTGTTAAAATGGGTACCCGGTAGGATGCGAAAGCTAATGTGGTTTGATTAGCAAGTGGCGCTTGTAAAATGGCGACTGGCTGGAATGCTCCCCAGGGAGTGGAGAATGTGCATACCTTGTGTGCGGGTAAGCCTGAATCCGATGACCGGGGTAATAATATGTTCCGCGCCTAGAAACGTAGTATTAGGCGCATTATAAATGTGAGCTATTATTATTATTATTATATAACGTTTAATACTACGTTTCAAAGCACTTTACATTGCAGTTATTATTACCCCGGTTATTAGATACAATAATTGCTTAACCACTGGTGGTACTGTAGTTAAATTCGTACCTTTATATTAAGCGCATTTAACCTTGCTTTTATGTTCAATATGACGTTTTAATTTTTCATTGCGAAATCGTGTCGTGAAGTATGATAATATTATGTTAGTTTGCTTTCTTTTCATAAATTAATGTATAAAATTATGCCTACAAATATGCAGTTGCGCCAGGAGTGTAGATGTAGAGAGACATTATGGCCCAATACAACTGTTCACTTCTGTTATTATTTGAAAAGACCATAATCGTTATCATTATCATCATTATTATCGTTATCATTATAATCATTATGGGGTAGTCATGGCCGAGTGAAATAGGCCCTGGAGAAGAAAAAGGCTAAGATAATGTCATGACTATAGGTTTTAAAAATAATGAGTTTGGAGATTTGTTTCCAAGTAAGAATGATTCATATGAGACATTAACAGGTGGAATATTTTGGGTGATATTCTTACACCCTCACTCTCTTTTTTTCTTCTATATTTTCTGAACCACAATTGCTTGTTCAATGTTTCCATTCACACTATTTGGTTAGGCAAATATTGTAGGCAAGAGGCGTATATGACCAATGATAAAAGTGGATGTTCCATGAACTAATCCGTTTTGTTTGCTCTGAATCGTTATCAAAAGCAATCTATTGTCATGTGTCCAGGAAATTGCCAATCCATATTAAACGATCAAACGCTTCTCCTTTTTATCTCTATGACTTGTGTCATGTGTGTTGGCTCTTGAAATTAGACTTGTTCACTCTTCATTAATGCATTAATCAAATCTTAGGGAAGCTGATGTATATGGCTAGATTAATATCAATTCAGTTTTTATCCCTGGCAGATATGTTTACAGCTAATTAAAGTTGACATTTTGCCATTATGACGTTTCGCTCTTCATTCTAGACCAGGGCATGAGAGAACTGAACATAATCCGATAAAGTGTCCAGAGGCAGAGAAGCTTCCAAACCAAACACAAGAAGGCCTTCTTTGCTAGCTTTCCTACATGCCAGGAAACAGAATGGACCGCAAGAAATTACTTTTTGATTAGAGATTCACAGCATTTTTTTTTAACAGGGGCTCATAACATGTACATACAGTCAAACGTATCTTGTCAAGCAAAATTCATTTTAAAAACGTGTATTTGCTACAAATACGCATCAAAGTGCCAGATGAAAATGAGCTTCATTTCGTTTTTCCAATCCGGATTTAGACTTCAGTAATCTCTAACTTCTCTTTGGCATCATTCACTGATAAACAACGATGGCCGCTATATCTTCACCTGGTTCTACTTTTTCTCCGCCTCCAAACATAACGGCCTCTGATGATCCCGAGCATATGAATGAAGCGAAACTAGATCATCCATTTTATCTATGTATGTCAATTCTAGTTGTTGCTCTATCGGTAATGACAAATACCTTTACCGTGTACGTCTTGAACAGAACTGACACTTTACACGAAACTGAAAGACTCCTTTACAACGCACTTGCTGTTAGTGATATCAACACTGCTGCAAGTCGGGCATGCTTATCTATAATACTTATATTACGAATTGCTAAAGGATGCATACTGATATCTCTTTATACTCTATTCGTAATCTATATATCCATCGTTATTATAGTCTTCGTGAATATCAATCGATTCTGGATGATCATGTGGCCCTTTCATCATACTCGCTCAGTGACGCCAAGGAGACTCTTTTTTGCTTTATTGCTGGGCATGCTGAGCACATTTGTTTTAATAATGGTGGTTTATGATCTAGGCATGTCTAATACCTTACGGCAAATGTTATGTCCGCATGATTCTCCGGGAAAAAACAAAATATCAGATTTAGCTTCGCATCTGCTACTTAGTGCGCCAATTTCGCTTGGCCTCATTGTCATTGTCTTCACCAGCGGTGGTATTTTATCCAAGTCCAGACAACAGGCTAGAAGGATCGCCCAAATACGACGTCCTTTCCTTAAACACAATGGACGACCCGATGAGAACAACCCTCAAGAAAATCATCAAGCCGTTGCTGCAAGTGCACTGAAGGGTCTCAGAACCATCAGCGCCATTACCATCTCATACATCATCGTATGGCTAATACCTTTTGTCAGCGTATTAACCCCAATACATACTACACATTGGCTTCAATACATTAGTATTTCTCTCATATCTTGTAATACAATCTGGAACCCTATGATCTTGTGTATTGCTAACAAACCTTTCCGAATTGCTTCTCTGAAAGTTGTATTGAAGATCAAAACTGCATGTTGTAGAGGCAGTGACTAAGGCTTAATCGGTCTAAATTGCGCGTACATATGTAACACGATCGAAAAGACTTCCAAAAAAATAATGAACCATTTTGCAGTTTTGATTGCCATGTTCATCACCTTTGAAGTAGCATATGATACAAACCGATAAGGACTTGAAGAGGACAAAGAGTATACGTCACTGTGCAGGACACTGAAAGTCTGCTGTACAATGATGACATTATAATAATAACAATCATATTCATCATACTTGTATAACGTTTATTATATCCCTTCTATGAATATTCATGAGTTTTCTAAATACATGATATGTCAATTGGTGGTCACGTGATAAAATATAATTTCACTATTTTAAACAAATCTCTGCCAGAGCTCCGAATATTTTCCACTTTTTTTTCATTGGCAGAAATGCGCATGCTTTATGAGATTTTCAGGTAGATAAGCATTGTGACATCACATCATGTTCAGTCAAAAGTAATGCACAATTGGCGCGTCTCATTAAATGCGCGTTAATATAATTGCGCGCAGGTTAAATTCAAACTTCTCCAATACCCGGCCCAATGTGGTCGACATAAGAATGAGGTTAAAAACCATAATTATGCCAGCCATTCATTAAGTCAAACGTTCGGATCGTAACGAAGTGATATAAAACAAATATACCAAGCATTTAGTTCGTAAGAATAGTGGAAATTATATATCTTCGGAGGGACTAGCAATAGTTACTATTTTTCCTCGGGGCTTCGCCCCTCGGAAAAATTAGTACTATACCAGTCCCTCCTATGATAAATAATTTCCACTATTCTTACTCACAGCTTGGTATATTTGTATAATACTACAATTCAAAGCACTTTATATTGCAGTTATTATAACCCTGGTCGTCAGATTCAATTGCTAATCGGCACATTATAGATTAGCCATAGACGAAAGACTTCATGCATGGCTGATTTTAATGACACGGTGTTAAGTCTTTTGTGAATTATGTTTGTTGCTACGCCATGCAGCCAGTACAAACGAATTCGTTTAATGAAATCATGAAAATGCAAGCATTACTTAAAACGAACAGAACTTTGTTGTTCATAGCTCATTTTTCCTGATTGAGGTCTCATATAAACGGACAGAAAATGAATCTTCTGGAAACGTGATTTTCTCTTCGAAATTCAGATACCGTCCGCCAAATGACTTTTCGGTACACTTCCTTCAAATTGATTTTAATCGCTCATGCGTGAAATATTGCATCATGTGAGTTGCATCGAATGAATGAAGAGGATCTTTACAAATACGTGTCATTTATTAATCATAATTGTGATTAACTTATGATAAAACATCGATTATTCTCGGTTTCGTTTTTTCTGGGACGCACTGTATAGATCGCTTTTTGCCTATACATAGACATACATATGGAGAACTTTGAGCAGTATTTTAGGGAATTCCAATTTAAATTATTGCACGGAATTGAGTATACAAATTCTCATTTAAGTAAATTTAAGTTCATTGATACCAATTTATGTTTATTTTTTTAAACAAAAAAAGAAGAAACTGATAAGCATTTCTTCGTTGATACCAATTTATGTTCATTTTGTAAAAAAGAAGAAGAAACGTATAAGCATTTTTGTATACGTGTGAATTTACTCGGAAGGTATGGTACGGATGCAGTACTTTATTTGATTTTGTGTTTTTTTTGCGAAAATTCAACTGGGAAAAGATACAGTTCGGAATAGATTTACCCAATAGAGAAAAAGGACAGTTAGTGAATCATGTATTTATATTAGCCAAATATTTACTGTTGCTAAATAGGAGAGGAAAATACCGCCAACCGAATATAATATTATAAACCAGATTGACAAGATAAATTAGAAGAAAACGAGTTAGCACTTGTACATTATACCTTAGTTCTTCATTTAGAAAAGTGGGAAAATAGGCATGTATAGTGGTTGTCATGTAGCAGTTTCGGATTAGTTTTTGTTAATAAAGCTTGGTATTATTTTTGTTTTCATGTATTGCTTTTACAGGATTGTTTTACAGGATTGTATTTTTTAACTGCTCTAGCAGTTAAAAAAAATGAATGTAAGAATGTAACGTGAGACTGTATTGTTATTTTTGGTTATATATGTAAATACAAAACAAACATGTTTAACATTCATATATATTAACAAATGAATACAAACCTTGCCAAACAATTGAACTACGCTCGACTAGCACTTGTGCTAACTTCTATTTCCCATAAACAACTTCACCTAAATTTGAGAAATATACATGTATACGTGTATATATTTTGTACATTTAATAGTATGCAGATCTATGTATAAATACATGTTTCGTTTTAAAACCATTACTGTTCAATCAACATTACTCTTCTATTATGTATAAATGTATCGGTATCATTGTTTGCATTGTATTATTGTTCATATACTGTCATTATTGTGATGTTTTGTTTTTATTAAATTTAAATTCAAATGTTAAAAGCTTAAAGGCAATATTTGTGTTTCTCCGTAGCAAATCAGGTAGTTCCGGGAGGGAGGAGGGGTTGGGAGGGGAGGAGGGTGGGGTACGAAGGGGGATAGGGCGAGAGACTAGGTTTCTTGGGCAGGGTGCACGGGGGAATCAGAGAGAACATTTTTATTGTTATCTTATTCAATGTCATGAATTGTAATAAATTTGTTATTGTTGCTTTTTCAATGTATTGCTTGTAATTATTTTGTTATCAAAATCAATGATTTCATATGTAACAGAAATGTCTTTCTTTTTTTTCACGATTATGTTAAATTTGGTTCATTGAATAAAAAACGAAATGCCTCCTAAAAAGAGTGCCCTTTTAAGAGGCATTTATCCTCTTAACTGTCAGTTATGACTTAATGACGCAGGTCCCCTAGTTGATTAGCATAGTAGCATACACATGCTTTAGCAGTCACGCAAAACAAACACTCATAAATTATCTTGATCTATTAGGAATAAATCATTGTCAAAATCCTTCCATAAATTGGGGTAAAAATAATTATTCAGCCATTATGACCAACAGAGTAATTGTGTGTATTGCCAACAAACCTTTCAGGATTGCTTCTCTGAAAGTGATATTGAAGATCAAAGCTGCTTGTTATGAAGGCAATGATTGAAGCCTTATCGGTCTAAATCGCTCTTACAAATACAACACGATCCAAAATACTCCGATTAAATGAACCCTAAGGCAATTTTAATTGCCATATCAATCACCTTTGAAGTAGCATGTGACACAAACCGATAAGGACTTGATGAGGACAAAGATCGTACGTGCAGGAGACCGAAAGTTGGCTGTACAGCAATTAGTATAACAACAATAATTATGGTAATAAACATAATTATAATGACATTTGTATAGCGAATTACACTACGTTTTTAAAGGCTTTACATGACAGTTATTATTAGTAGTAGTATGCCTATAATAAAATTATGTTTATTTGCTTTTCTTTTCTTAGATTAGTGTATAGCTGTCTGCCTCCAGGGAGTGGAGAATGTGCATACATTGTGTGCGGGTAAGCCTGGATCCTATGCCCGGGGTAATAATATCTGTAAAGCGCTTTGAGAGGGCCTTCGGTCCTGTAAAGCGCTGTATAAGAACTAGCTAATATTATTATTATTGCAAAAGTGTCATCTTCTCACAGTTGCACCAGGAGTGTAAATGTTGAGAGACAATATGGCCCAATACACATGTTCACAATTGTAATGATTTTAAATGACCATCCTCGTTATTATTATTATTATCATCATTATCACCATCAGTATAGTCATTGGGCACTGGGAAATAAAAGGGTAAAGATAATGACTAAAGCAAATAATACGACTCTATCCCATATATCCTCCTCTAACTCGGAGACACTGTAATACCACATGTCAATGTCATCTATACTTAATTAGACATCCTATCCCTCTCTCTCTCTCTCTCTCTCTCTTTCTCTTTCTCTTGTTCCTGACCCATAATTACTTGTTCGATCAATGTTTCGATTCACCCTACCTTGCTACGCCAATGTTATAGGCAAGAGGCGGATAGTCAAAAATAAAAGTTGCAAATAAAAAATGTTGCATGAACTAATCCGTTTAGTTTGCTTTGAATTGTTGTCAAAAACTTATGTCGACATGTCTTCAGGATATTGCCAAGCCAAAAAAGATCAAACGTTTCTCTTTTTTACCTCTTTGACTTATGCCATGTGTGCTTTGCTCTTGAAATTAGACTTTTTCAATCTTCATTAATGTGCGTCAATCAAAGCTTAGGGAGGCTGATGTAATTTACGAGATTAAAATCAATTCAGCTTTCATCCCTGGCAGATGCGTTTGCTTTCAATATATAAAGCTAATTAAAGTTGGCATTTTGCCATTATGAAAGTTTCACTCTTGATTATACGAACACGACAGGAAAGAACTGAACAATAATAATCCGGTGAAGTATTCAGAGGCATGAAACCTCCCAAACGAAACACGGGAAGACCTTCGTTGCTACCTGTCCTACATTCAAGGAGACGGAATGGACAGCAAGAAATTTCTTGTCGATTAGAGATTTACATCATCTTTTTTTAACAGGGGCACATAAGGTTTGGAACTTTAACGCATATTGTAAAGTAAAAATCACCCTCTACCGAGTAATTACTACGAATACACATCAAAGATTTAGACAAAAATATGCTCTACTTCGTTATTTCCATCCTGGTTTTGACTGAACTTCAGTAAGCTTCATCTCCTCTTTCGCATCTTCAACTGATTCATAACGATGGCCAATATATCTTTACTTGGAACTACTCTTTCTCCGCCTGCAAACGTAACGGCCTCTAATGATCTCGAAGCACAACTGGTTAATGCTGTTTATCTATGCATGCCGATTTTAGCTGTTGCTCTATCGGTCATAACAAATACCTTTACCATCTACGTCTTGAACAGAACTGACTCTTTAAACGAAACTGAAAGTCTCCTTTACAAAGCACTTTCTTTAAGTGACATCAACGCTGCTGTAAGTCAGGCAAGCTTTACTATTATACTTATATTACGAATTACAAAAGGATGCCTACTGATATATCTTTACACTGTATGTGTAATCTATATATCCATCGTTATTATAGTCTTAGTGAATATCAATCGCTTCTGGATGATCATGTGGCCCTTCCATCATACTCGCTCAGTGACGTCAGGGAGACTCTATTTGGCTTTATTGGTGAGCATACTGAGTATGTTTGTCTTGATAATGGTGTTATATGGTCTAGGTCTTGCTACTAGCTTGCAGCAAAGTGTATGTATGGATAGTTCTCCAGGAAGAAACAAAATATCCGATTTAGCTTCGAATCTGCTACTTAGTGCGCCAATGTCGCTAGGCCTAATTGTCATTGTCTTCACCGGCGTTGGTATTTTATACAAGTCCAGACAACAATCCAGAAAGATCGCCCAAATACGACGTAATTTCCTTCAACACAATGGACAACCCGATCAGAACAACCCTCAAGGAAATCATCAAGCCGTTGGTGCAAGTGCACTGAAGGGTCTCAGAACCGTCAGCGCTATTACCGTCTCATACATCATCGTGTGGCTGGTACCTCTTCTCAGCTTATGGACCAGTATATATACTACAACTTGGCTAAAAATTATGATATTTTCTCTCATATCATGTAATACAATCTGGAATCCTATAATCTTGTGTATTGCCAACAAGCCTTTTCGGATTGCTTCTCTGAAAGTGATATTGAAGATTAAAGCTGCTTGTTGTGGCGGCAATGATTAAAGCTTAATCGGTCTAAATTGAGCCTACATATATAACACGATCGAAAAGAAAATAGTGAACCCTAATGCATTTTTCATGTGCCATGGTCATCACCCTTTGAAGTAGCATATGACGCAAACCGATGAGGACTTGATGAGGACGAATAGCGTACGTCACCGTCGGCATGTGCAGGATACTAAAAGTCTGCTGTACAATACTAGTAATGATCATAATAATCATCTTCATCATAATAATAATAATAATAACAATAATCACACTTGTATTACGTTTAACACTACGTTTCAAAGCACTTTACATTGCAGTTATTGTTACCCTGGTTATCAGATTCAATTGTTAAACCACAAGTGATAGCGCACAGGCTCTGCTCCCCTGGTGGTAGTGGAGTTATATTCTTACCTTTATATTTAGCGGATAAACCTTGGTTTTATGGTCAATATGACGTTTTTATTCTTTCATTGCAAAATTGTGCCGTGAAGATAAACAAAATATGGTGATTTGCTTTCTTTTCTTAAATCAATGTACAGATGTTTGCCTACAAATGTGTCATTTTCTTACAGTTGTGCCAGGAGTTTAGATGTTGAGAGAAAAAATTAAGGCCTAATACAAATGTTCAGTATTGTTATAAATTAAATTGATCATCATCATTATTATTATTATTATTATCATCATCATTATTATTATTATTATTATCATCATCATTATCACTATCTTGATAATCATTATTATTGTCATTATCATCTATACTTAATGAGACATCCTATACCTCTATCTCTCTTTCTTTCTCTTTGTCCTGACCCACGATTGTTTGATCAATGTTTCTCTTCACCCTCCCGGGATACGCCAATGTTATAGGCAAGAGGCGGATAGCCAATAATAAAAGTTGCAAATAAGTAAAGTTGCAAGAACTAATCCGTTTTGTTTGTTCTGAATCGTTATCAAAAGCTTTCTATTGACATGTGTCCGGTATATAATGCCAAGCCATATTAAAAGATCAAACGCTTCTTCTTGTAATCCCTTTGAATTTTTCACTATTCATTAATGTGCGTCAATCAAAGCTCGGGGAAGCTGACATGTTTGGCAAAATTAATATCAGTTCAGGTTACATCCCAGGCAGATAAGTTTTGCTTTCAATAGGTAGAGGTAATTGAAGTAGACATTTTGCCAATATGAGAGTTTCGCTCTTCATTCTAGACCACGTCACGAACGTCACGAAACATATTCTGGTGAAGTCGCCAGAGACAGAGAACCTCCCAAACCAAACACGGGAAGACCTTCGTTGCTAGCTGTCGTACATGCCAGGAAACTGAATGGACATCAAGAAAGTACTCGTCGATCAGAGATTCACAGCATGTTATTTTTACAAAGGTCTCATAACGTTTAGATAAACACAAACTCATCTTATCAAGCTAAAATCCTTCTACCACTGGAAAATTGCTACGAATACGCATCAAAGTTTCAGATAAAAATATACTCTACTTCGTCTTTCCCATCCGGATTTAGACTGAAGTTCAGTATAAAGCTTTATCTCCTCTTTCGCATCATTAACTGATTCATAACGATGGCCACTATATCTTCACTTGGAACTACTCTTTCTCCGCCTGCAAACGTAACGGCCTCTTATGATCTCTATAAAATGTCTGAAGTAGAACTGGATTATCCTGTTTACATGTGCATGTCGATTTTAGCTGTTGCTCTATCGGTCATTACCAATATCTTCACCATGTACGTCTTGAACAGAACTGACTCTTTACACGAAACTGAAAGTCTCCTTTACAAAGCACTTGCTTTAAGTGACATCAACGCTGCTGTAAGTCAGGCAAGCTTCACTATCACAGGAATATTACAAATTACAAAACGATGCATAATGATGTACCTTTACACTGTGTTTGTACTCTATATATCCATCGTTATTATAGTCTTCGTGAATATTAATCGCTTCTGGATGATTATGTGGCCCTTCCATCATATGCGCTCAGTGACGTCAAGGAGACTCTATTTTGCTTTATTGGTGGGCATACTGAGTACGTTTGTCTTGATTATTGTGGTTTATCATCTAGGTGTGGCTACTAGCATACGGCAATATGTATGTATGGATGGTTCTCCAGTAAGAAACAAAATATCAGATTTAGCTTCGAATCTGCTACTTAGAGCGCCAATGTGGCTGGGCCTAATTGTAATTGCTTTCACTAGCAGTGGTATTCTATACAAGTCTAGACAACAGGCCAGAAAGATCGCCCAAATACGACATAATGCCCTTCAACACAATGGACAACCCGATCGGAACAACCCTCAAGGAAATCATCAAGCCATTGCTGCAAGTGCACTGAAAGGTCTCAGAACCGTCAGCGCCATTACCATCTCATATATCATCGTATGGCTAGTACCTCTTGTCAGCTTATGGACCAATATAAGTACTATAACTTGGCTTCAAATTATTAGTATAGCTCTCATGTTATGTAATACAATCTGGAACCCTATAATCCTGTGTATTGCCAACAAGCCTTTCCGGATTGCTTTTTTAAAAGTGGTATTGAAGATCAAAGCTGCTTGTTGTGGAGGCTGTGATTAAAGCTTTATCGGTCTAAATTGCGCCTACATATGTAACACGATCGAAAAGACTTCTAATAAAATAATGAACCCTTATCCATTTTTAATTGCCATGTTCATCACCCTTTAAAGTAGCATATGACAAAAACCGATGAGAACTTGATGAGCAGAGAGCGTACTTGCAGGATACCGAACGTCTGCTGTACAATAATAATATTAATGATAATATTTATAATCACACTTGTATAACGTTTAACATTATGTTTCAAATTACTTTACATTGCTGTTATCATTACCCTGGTTATTAGAGTCAATTGCTAAACCACACTTGATAGCGCACACGCTCTGCTCCCCTGATGGTAGTGGAGTTAGCCTCAGACCTTTATATTAAGCGGATTTTAAGTTGCTGTTATGGTAAATATGACGTTTCAATTCTTTCATTGTGAAATTGTGTCGTGAAGTATGATAAAATTATGTTTATTTTCTTTCTTTGCTTAAATTAATATATAAATGTTCGCCTACAAATATGTCATCTTCTCACAGTTGCGCCAGGAGTGTAAATGTTAAGAGACATTAGGCCCAATACAAATGTTCAGTTTTGTTATTAGTTAAAATGACCATCATCGTTATTATTATCATCTTAATTTCATTATCCTTATAATCATTATTATTATCATTATTATCATTTTCATTATTATCATTATTATTGTAATTGATCAGGGGGTAGTCGTGGCCGAGTGAATAAGGCACTGGGAAAGAAAAGGGTAAGGATAATGACGAAAGCAAGTGATACGGCTCCGTCCCATACCCTCCTATAACTCGGAGAAACTGTTTTACCGCATGTCATTATAATCTATATTTAATGAGACATTCTATCTCTCTCTTTCTCTCTCTTTCTTTCATTCTCTTTTTCCAGACCCACAATTCCTTGTTCAATGTTTCGATTCACCCTACCTGGCTACGCCAATCTTATAGGCAAGAGATGGATAGCCACAAAAAAGTTACAACTAAAAAAAAACTGCATTAACTAATCAGTTTTGTTTGCTCTGAATCGTTACCAAAAAAATTCAATTGACATGTGTCCACGATATTGCAAGATCCATACTAAAATATGAAACTCTTCTCCTTTTTGCCTCTTTGACTTGTGTCATGTGTGCTTTGCTCTTGAAAATAGACTGTTTCGCTCTTCATTAATTTGGGTCAATCAAAGCTTAGGAAAGCTGATGTATTTGGCAAGATTAAAATCAATTCAGTTTTCATCCCTGGCAGATGGGTCTGCTGTAAATATGTAAAGCTAATTAAAGTTGACATTTTGAAAGGTGCGAGCTTCACTCTTCATTCAAGACCGCGGCATGAAAAAACTGAACATAATCCGGTGAAGTATCCAGAGGCATAGAGGGAAGAGAACCTCCCGAACCAACACGAAAAGACCTGTCCTACATGCAAGGAAACAGAATGGACAGCAAGAAATTACTTGTCGATTAGATATTCATAGCATCTTTTTGTTAAACAGGGGCTCAGCACGTGTAGATATACTCGAACGCATCTTGTCAGGCAAAATTCATTTACAATCGGGTATTCGCTACAAATTTCAGATGAAATTGTGCTTTACTTCGTTTTTTCAATCCGGATTTAGACTTCAGTAATCTCTAAATTCTCTTTCGCATCTTACACTGATTCGTAACAATGACCAATATATCTTCACTTGGTTCTTCTCTTTTTCCGCCTACAAACGTAACGGCCTCTTATGATCCCGATCATATGCTTGAAGCGAAAATGGATCATCCAGTATATGTATCCATGTCAATTCTAGTTGTTGCTCTATCGGTCATGACAAATACCTTTACCATGTACGTCTTGAACAGAACTGACTCTTTACACGAAACCGAAAGTCTACTTTATAAAGCACTTGCTATAAGCGACATCACCACTGCTGCAGGTCGGGCAAGCTTGTCTTTAATAATTATATTACGAATTGCTACAGGATGCATACTGGTATATCTCTATACTCTGTTTGTAATCTATATTTCTGTCCTCATTATAGTCTTCGTGAACATCAATCGATTCTGGATGATCATGTGGCCTTTCCATCATATACGCTCAGTGACGTCAAGGAGATTATATTTTGCTTTATTGTTTGGAATTCTGAGTGCGTTTGTCTTGATAATGGTGGTTTATTTTCTAGGCATGGCTACTATCTTACGGCAAATTTCATGTCCACATGGTTCTTCAGGAAGAAACAAAATATCAGATTTAGCTTCGAATCTGCTATTTGGTGCGCCAATGTTGCTGGGCCTCATTGTCATTATCTTCACCAGCAGTGGTATTTTATACCAGTATAGACAACAGGCCAGAAAGATCGCCCAAATATGACGTAATGTCCTTCAACATTATGGACAAATCGACCAGAACCACCCTCAAGGAAATCATCAAGCCGTAGCTGCAAGTGCACTAAAGGGTCTCAGAACCATCAGTGCCATTACCCTCTCATACATCATCGCATGGCTAGTACCTTGTGTCAACTTTTGGACCAGAAAACATACTGCAAATTGGCTTCAATATATTAGTGCTTCTCTCATATCGTGTAATACAATCTGGAACCCTATAATCTTGTGTATTGCCAACAAGCCTTTCCGGATTGCTTCGCTGAAAGTAATATTGAAGATCAAAGCATCTTCTGGTGGAGGCAAAGATTAGAGCTTAATCGGTCTAAATTGCACCTATATATAACGCGATCGAAAATACTTCAAAAAAAGAGTGAACCCTTATGCATTTTAATTGCCATGTTCATCACCCTTTGAAGTAGCACGATAAGGACTTGATGGGCAGAGAGCGAACATGCAGGATACCGAACGTCCGCTGTACAATAATAATATTAATGATAATAATAATCACAATTGTATAACGTTTAACACTACGTTTTAAAGCACTTTAAATTGCAGTTATTATTACCCTGGTTATTAGATTCAATTGCTAAACCACACTTGATAGCGTACACGCTATGCTCCCCTGGTGGTATTGTAGTTAAATGTGTACCTTTATATTAAGCGGATTTAACTTTGCTTGTATGCTCAATAGGCGTGTCTGCACTATCTCGAGATTGCCAAATATCCAGCTATTTGAATTATCCCGATCGCAAACTATCCAGCTTATTTGCGTCTTCATTAGACCGAAGTAGAAAATTAGCTGGATAGTTGGTCGGGATAATATCCCAAGATATCTCGGTCTAGTTTGCGGTTTTCCGTGTTTACTAGTTGTACTAGCGCGGCGCTGAGCGGAGGTCAGTGTATAGATCGCATACTGTGCGAGGAAAACCGGAAATCGTTGTGCATGATGGGATCGGGATATTTGACTCCGTACTTCGGTCTAATGAAGACGGTCGCAAACTATCCCGATAGTTGGGAAATAGTGGGATATTTTGCAAACTAGACCGAGATATCTTGGGTTATTATCCCGACCAACTATCCAGCTAATTTGCTACTTCGGTCTAATGAAGACGCAAATAGCTGGATAGTTTGCGATCGGGATAGTTCAAATAGCTGGATATTTGGCAATCTCGAGATAGTGCAGACACGCCTAATATAACTTTTTAATTTTTCATTGCAAAATCGTGTCGTAAAGTATGATAAGAATATGTTTATTTGCTTTCTTTGCTTAAATTAATGTATCAATTTATGCATACAAATATGCCATTTTCTCACAGTTGCGCCAGCAGTCTAGATGTTGAGAGACTTAATGTTCAGTATTGTTATTATTTAAAATGACCATCATTATTATGATTAGTATCATCATAATCTATATTATTGTCATTGACTAAGGGATAATCACGTCCGAGTGAATAAGGCACCGGGAAAGAAAAGGGTAAAGATAATAACGAAAGCAATGTCATACGGCTCCGTCCCATACCCTCCTATAACCCGGAGACACTGTTTTACCGCATGTCATTGTCATCTATATTTAATGAGACATTCTATCCCTCTCTCTGTCTCTCTCTCTTTCTTTCATTCTCTCTTTCCTGACCCAAAATTCGTTGTTCAATGTTTCCGTTCACGCTTCATGGCTACGCCAATCTTATAGGCAAGAGATGGATACCCACACAAAAAAGTTGCAAATAAATAATGTTGCATGAACTAATCCAATTAGTTTGCTGTGATTCGTTATCAAAAACTTTCAATTGACATGTGTCCAGGATATTGCAAAAACCATACTAAAAAATAAAACGCTTCTCCTTTTTACCTCTTTGACTTGTGTCATGTGTGCATTGCTCTTGAAATTAGACTTGTTCAATCTCATTTAATGTGCGTCAATCAAAGCTTAGGAAAGCTGATGTATTTTGCAAGATTAAAATCAATTCAGCTTTCATCCCTGGCAGATGCGTTTGCTCTCAATATGTAAAGCTAATTAAAGTTGACATTTTGCTATTATGAAAGTTTCACTATTCCTTCTAGACCACGGCTTGAAAGAACTGAACATAATCAGGTGAAGTGTCTCGATGGAAGAGAACCTCCCAAACCAAACACGGCAAGACCTGTCCTGCATGCAAGGAAATAGAATGGACAGCAAGAAATCAATTGTCGATTAGAGATTCACAGCATTTTTTTTTTAAACAGGGGCTCACAACGTGTAGATATACTCGAACGCATCTTGTCAAGCAAAATTCATTCTAACACCTGGTAATTGCTACGAATACGCATCAAAGTTTCAGATGATTAAATTTGCTTTACTTCGTTTTTTCCATCTAGATTTAGACTTCAGTAGGCTCCAACTTCTCTGTCGCATCATTCACTGATTCATAACGATGGCCACTATATCTTCACTTGGAACTACTCTTTCTCCACCTGCAAACGTAACGGCCTCTAATGATGTCGATAAAATGTCTGAAGCACAACTGGATTATCCTTTTTATATATGCATGTCGATTTTAGCTGTTGCTCTATCGGTCATGACAAATACCTTCACCATATACGTCTTGAACAGAACTGACTCTTTACATGAAACCGAAAGTCTCCTTTACAAAGCACTTGCTTTAAGTGACATCAACGCTGCTGTAAGTCAGGCAAGCTTAACTATAATACGTATATTACGACTTACAAAAGGATGCCTACTGATATATCTTTATACAGTGTTTGTAATCTATATTTCCATCTTCATAATAACCTTCGTGAATATTAATCGCTTCTGGATGATCATGTGGCCCTTCCATCATATGCGCTCAGTAACATCAAGGAGACTCTATTTCGCTTTATTGGTAGGCATACTTAGTATGTTTGTCTTGATAATAGTAGTTAATGATCTAAGCGTTCCTACTGGCTTACGGCAACATGTATGTCGGGATGGTTCTCCATTAGAAAGCAAAGTATCAGATTTAGCTTTTAATATTCTGCTTAGCGCGCCAATGATGTTGGGCCTAATTGTGATTGTCATCACCAGCAGTGGTATTTTATACAAGTCCAGACAACAGGCCAGAAAGATCGCCCAAATACGACGTAATTTTCTTCAACACAATGGACAACCCGATCAGAACAACCCTCAAGGAAATCATCAAGCCGTTGCTGCAAGTGCACTAAAGGGTCTCAGAACCATCAGCGCAATTACCATATCATACATCATCGCGTGGCTGCTACCTCTTCTCACCATATGGACCGAAATAAATACTACAACTTGGCTTCTAATTCTTAGTATAGCTTTCATGTCATGTAATACAATCTGGAACCCTATAATCCTGTGTATTGCCAACAAGCCTTTCCGGATTGCATCTCTAAAAGTTATATTGAAGATCAAAGGTGCTTGTTGTAGAGACAGTGATTAAAGCTTTATGGTTATAAATTGCGCTTATATATATAACGCGATCAAAAAATACTCAAAAAAAACAGTGAACCCTTATGCATTTTAATTGCCATGTTCATCACCCTTTGTAGTAGCATTTGACACAAACCGAGAAGGACTTGATGGGCAGAAAGTGAACGTGCATGATACCGAACGTCCGATGTACAATAATCATAACAATAATAATAAAAATAATAATAATCATCATCATCATCATGATAATCACACTTATATAACGTTTAATACTACGTTTTAAAGCACCTTACATTGCAGTTATTATTACCCCGGTTATTAGAGTCAATTGCTAAACCACACATGATAGCGCACACGCTCTGTTCCCCTGGTGGTAATGTGGTTAAATTCGTACCTTTATATTAAGCGGATTTAACCTTGCTTTTATGTTCAATGTGACGTTTTAATTTTTCATTGCGAAATCGTGTCGTGAAGTATGATAAGATTATGTTAGTTTGCTTTCTCTTCTTAAATTAATGTATAAAATTATGCCTACAAATATGCAGTTGCGCCAGGAGTGTAGATGTTGAGAGACATTATGGCCCAATACAACTGTTCAGTTTTGTTATTATTTGAAATTACTATAATCGTCATCATTATCATTACAATTATAATCATTATGGGGTAGTCATGGCCGAGTGAATTAGGCCATGGAGAAGAAAAAGGCAAAGATAATGTCATGACTATAGGTTTTAAAATATAATGAGTTTGGAGATTTATTTTCAAGTAAGAATGATTCATATAAGACATTAACAGGTGGAATATTTTGGATGATATTCCTACACCCTCACTCTGTTTTTTCCCTTTATTTCCTGAACCACAATTGCTTGTTTAATGCTTCCATTCACACTATTAGGTTAGGCAAATATTGTAGGCAAGAGGCGAATATATGACCAATAATAAAAGTGGATGTTCAATGAACTATTCCGTTTTGTTTGCTCTGAATCGTTATCAAAAGCTATCTATCGTCATGTGTCAAGGAAATTGCCAAGCCATATTAAACGATCAAACGCTTCTCCTTTTTATCTCTATGACTTGTGCCATGTGTGCTTTGCTCTTGAAATTAGACTTGTTCACTCTTCATTAATGCATCAATAAAATCTTGGGGAAGCTGATGTATATGGCTAGATTAATATAAATTCAATTTTCATCCCTGGCAGAAATGTTTAAAGCTAATTAAAGTTCACATTTTGCCATTATGACGTTTCGCTCTTCATTCTAGACCAGGGCATGAAAGAACTGAACATACTCCGATGAAGTGTCCAGAGGCAGAAAAGCTTCCAAACCAAATACAGGAAGGCCTTCGTTGCTAGCTTTTCTACATGCCAGGAAACAGAATGGACCGCAAGAAATTACTTTTTTAAACAGGGGCTCATAACGTGTAAATACAGTCAAACGTATCTTGTCAAGCAAAATTCATTTTTATAACGTGTATTTGCTACAAATACGCATCAAAGTGCTAGATGAAAATGAACTTTACTTCGTTTTTCCAATCCGGATCTAGACTTCAGTAATCTCTAACTTCTCTTTGGCATCATTTACTGATCAACAACGATGGCCGCTATATCTTCACCTGGTTCTACTCTTTCTGCGCCGCCAAACATAACGGCCTCTGATGATCCCGATCATATATATGAAGCGAAACTAGATCATCCATTTTATTTATGCATGTCAATTCTAGTTGTTGCTCTATCGGTTATGAAAAATTCCTTTACCGTGTACATCTTAAACAGAACTGACACTTTACACGAAACCGAAAGACTCCTTTACAAAGCACTTGCTGTTTATAATGACATCAACACTGCTGCAACTCGGGCAAGCTTATCTATAATAATCATATTACGAATTGCTACAGGATGCATACTGATATCTCTTTATACTCTATTCGTTATCTATATTTCCGTCGTTATTATAGTCTTTGTGAATATCAATCGCTTCTGGATGATCATGTGGCCCTTCCATCATACACGCTCAGTGACGTCAAGAAGACTCTTTTTTGCTTTATTGCTGGGCATACTGAGCACATTTGTTTTAATAATGGTGGTTTATGATCTAGGCATGTCTATTACCTTACGGCAAATGTTATGTCCGCATGATTCTCCAGGAAAAAACAAAATATCAGATTTAGCTTCGAATCTGCTACTTAGTGCGCCAGTTTCGCTTGACCTCATTGTCATTGTCTTTACCAGCGGTGGGATTTTATCCAAATCCAGACAACAGGCTAGAAGGATCGCCCAAATACGACGTAATGCCTTTAAACACAATGGACGACCCGATATGAACAACCCTCAAGAAAATCATCAAGCCGTTGCTGCAAGTGCACTAAAGGGTCTCAAAACCATCAGCGCCATTACCATCTCATACATCATCGTATGGCTAGTACCTTTTGTCAGCTTATTAGCCCTAATACATACCACAAATTGGCTTCAATATATTAGTATTTCTCTCATATCTTGTAATACAATCTGGAACCCTATGATATTGTGTATTGCCAACAAAACTTTCCGGATTGCTTCTCTGAAAGTTATATTGAAGATCAAAACTGCATGTTGTGGAGGCAGTGACTGAAGTTTAATCGGTCAAAATTGCACCTACATATACCACGATCGAAAAGCCTTCTGATAAAATAATGAACCCTTAATATGCAGTTATAATTGCAATACCCATCACCCTTTGAAGTAGCATATGACACAAACCGACAAAGACTTGAAGAGCACAAAGAGCGTACGTCACAGTGCAGGACACTGAAAGTTTGCTGTGCAATAATAATAATGATAATACAAAATAATCATCATAATAATAACAATAATATTCATCATACTTGTATGACACAAACCGACAAAGACGTGAAGAGGACAAAGAGCGTACGTCACCGTGCAGGACACTGAAAGTCTGCTGTGCAATAATAATATGATAATACAAAATAATCATCATAATAATAACAATAATATTCATTATACTTGTATAACGTTTAATACTACATTTCAAAGCACTTTATATTACAGTTATTATAACCCTGGTCGTCAGATTCAATTGCTAATCGGTACATTATAGATCAGCCATAGACGAAAGACTTCATGACTGATTTTCAACGAAACGGAATTAAGTCTTTTGTCAAATATGTTTGTTGCTACGCCAAGCAGCCAGTAAAAACGAATTCGTTTAATGAAATTATGGAAATGCAAGCAAGTCCTTAAACAAACAGAACTGTGTTATTCCTAGCTCATTTTGCCTGAACAAGGTCTTATATGAAAGGGCAAAAAATGAATTTTCCAGAAATATGACTTTCTCTCCGAAATTCAGATACCGTCCGCCAAATGACTTGTTGGTACCCTTTCTTCAAATTGATTTTAATCACCCATGCATGATATGAATCATGTGAGTTGCATCAAAGGAAAGAAGAGAATTTAAGCTTTACAAATATGTGTCACTTATTAATCATGATTGTGATTAAGTTATGATGAAACGTCGATAATTCTCGGTTTCGTTTTTACAAGGAAGCACTGTATAGATCACTTTTGGCCTACACATAGACATACGGATGGAGAACTTTGAGCAGTATTTTGGGGGAATTCCATTTTAAATTATTGCACGGAATTGAGTATACAAATTCACGCTTTAATCAATTGAAGTTCATTGATACCAATTGGTGTTCATTTTGTAAAAAAAGAAGAAGCAACTTATATGCATTTTTTTATACGTGTGAATTTACTCAGAAGGTATGGGAAAGGTGCAGTACTTTATTGGATTTTGTGGGGTTTTTTGCCAAAATTAAACTGGGAAGAGATACAATTCGGAATAAATTTACCCAATAGAGGAAAAGGACAGTTAGTAAATCATGTATTGCTATTAGCAAAATATTTACTGATGCTAAATAGGAATAGGAGAATACCGCCAACCGAATATAATATTATGAACCAGATTGGACAAGATAAATTAGAAGAAAACGTGTTAGCACTTTCACGTCATTCCTTAGTGCTTCACTTAGAAAAGTGGAGAAATTGGCATGTAAAGTGGTTGTCATGTAGCAGTTTTGGAATAGGTTTTTTTAATAAAGCTTGGAATTGTTGTTTTTTGTATTGATACATCCCTTTCATTGTATGAACATAGTGATAATTGTCTTTGGTCATAGACTTGTTATATTTCATTGTAATGCTCTAGCAGTTAAACAAAATTAATGTAAACAAGTAACATGATACTGTATTATTATAATTTTTGTATGTAAATACAAAACAAACAAGTTTAAAATTCATATATATTAACAAATTAACAACAATCTTGCGAAAGACTTATATTTCCCGTAGACAACTTCACCTAAATTTTAGTATAGGATTTCCAGGCCAAATTCGCGAGTTTGTCATTCAAATTCATTTACTTTGCATTTAAGTTAGCGCAGATCAGCTTTGCCATGCCAATTATCATTCAATTTTCCCGATTTTGTATTTAATTTAGGATTTTGGTCGAAGAATTTCATAGATCTGTCATTCAATTTAGAAACTGCTCAACTAGCATTCAAATTAATCGTCACTTGTCGAGGCGTCATTTTTATCATTCAAATTAACACCTGTCATTCGTATTCGAATTATGTTTATTCAAGTTAGGAATGTTAGGGGGAAGAAATGCAACACACGTTTACAGCTTTAAACAAATGCAATTAAATACTTGATTTGCTATTGGGGTCTTTTCTGTTATTCAATTTATTAATTTTGAGGACAAAGCATATGTTTGTAGTCAGACATTAGGTAAAGAAGGGGCGAAATTAAGGGATATGGCATCTCTGAACGGACATGTTCATATACCCCGGAAAAGTGGGGACACGAAAACACCTAGCCCAGTCACAATATTGTACCCTTCCTCCATAATGAAATTGTGATAAATTTATGATGAAACACGAGACAAACAACTTCCTTACATGAACATTTACACAAATATTGAGACCATCAAGTCCGTAGATGTACAGTAAGTCATTTTTTTTTAACAATCAAACTTAAAGGCTGATGAATATCTGATAAATCTAAAAGTATATAAAGAGTATAAATGCAAGAAAATAAAATAGGATGACATACACATGAAAAAACGATCTTGAAAGAAAAAGAATAAGCTATAAAAAGTGTTTAAAAACGAGAAATGTATATTGACCATTAATTTTAGTGCACAAAGTGCTAATTTGAATGCTACAAATGAATTAGAATGCTAAAAGTACACGGTCGCGATGTCAGAAAATCGTGTTGCGCTAAATCGAATGACCAAATAGCGAAAGAAGCAATTTGTTCATTAATTGGAATGAAACATACATAGATTCTAACGAAAACTTCATAGATTTGAAATCTAGAAAAAGGAATATAAACCCGAGATATACCCGAAAGCACTAAAACCGTCGAATTTGAACGCAAGACAAATGAATTTGAATGACAAACTCGCGAATTTGGCCGGGAAATCCTATAATACACATATGTATATCTTTTGTACATATAATAGTATGCAGATCTATGTCTAAATACATGTTTCGTTTTAAAACCATTACTGTTCAATCAACATTATTCTTCTATTATGTCTTAATGTATCAATATCATTTTTTGCATTGTATGATTGTTCATATATTGTCATTATTGTGATGTTTTGTTTCTAATAAATTTAAATTCAAAATCAAATCATCCTTTAAAGGCAATATTTGTGTTTCCCTGTCGCGAATCAGGTAGTTCCGGGAGGGAGGAGGGTTGGGAGGGGAGGAGGGTGGGTACGAAGGGGGGGGGTAGGGAGGGAGACTAAGTTTCTTGGGCAGGGTGCACGGGGGGGTCAGAAAGAACATTTTTATTTGTATATTATTCAATGTCATAACTTGTAATAAAATTGATATTGTTGCTTTTTAATGTATTGTTTTTACTTATTTTTGTTATCAAAACCAATGGTTTTATATGTAACAGATTTTTTGTTTGTCTCGATTATGTTAAATTTGGTTCATTGAATGAAAAATCTCACAAATTCGCCACGAGTGTACGTTTTGAGCACCTATTGATATTTTTTTTCCTTTCCTTTCTTCCTTTATAGATTTTTGTCGTTTTATATCTCATGAATGGAATGGTTTAATGACAGTGAATTTGACATGACTTGTGACATATGCATGATTTTCATCCTAACGATAAGATGATGCGTGACGTCATCTAGGCATCATTTTGGTTTTATCTATTATTGACCCTATTTCCATCATACATTGTCATTTCTGAACAATATTTGATATGCAAACAAACTTGACGTAATGGCTAAACTTTTGGTCACACCCATGTCCGTGCATGCGTCATAGCGGTCGCGTACGCGTGAGTCAAAATTTAGAATTCGTTCAAATGCTTGATGGACCAATTTACTACGCAGACCTTTTGGAAATGTAAACAAATTAGCTCGCGCGTGAACACATTCGCGCTCGTTTTTTCGTGCGCCGTCAATACTGAGTGTATTAATTCAATTTTTGTTCACTTGTATTGTGTTGCTGATACAATTCCTAGCAATTAAAAATCACTTTGTAAAGCCATTATTGAATGAAATCTAGCTCAAAGACGCACGAGCGCAATTTCCAAAATTGCCACAATTGGCTAAAAACGTAGCTATTTTGAATTCGCTACAACTCTTCAGAATGTCTGGTTACCCCAATTTTTTTTTCATGTTCTGATAAGATATGAATTGGAGATGCGATTAATCATGTGTCATGTTTGTTCTTAGGACGTTTTGACGTCAACATTGTGCCACTTTAAGGAAAATATTTGACTTTTTTTCTTCTTTCGAGTAGGCAATATTTGCCGTTGTTGAATTGAATATACATGTATCTCGTCTATATCTACTCTGATGTCTCCCATATTATTTTATGTTGTAGCTGAGACGTTACCCTACAATGAATGAATGATATTTACATGACTTATTCACATAATTGCGACTTAATTAATATTTTCCTATTGACATTACTGTTTACTAGGTTAATGATATATTTTTATTTTGCAAACGAGTAATATTTTTGTAACTGTTCTGTATAAATGTTATAAACGATGTAAATATGTTCATTCAGGGCCCCATGGAAGACCACTACTTGTTGGTGAATGGGCTACCCTGTCAAACGATTAGAAATAAATAAATAAATAAAATAAATAAATAGGACATACACTGTAAAAAAATAATAGTCGAAATAACTCAATAAAATTGAGGAAAAGAATTGCCTTATTTTTATTAAGTAAATATTACCTACGGCATCTTAAGTAGAATTTACTTATTTTGCTGAATAAATTTTTACTCAGTTAAATCGACTACATTAACGTAAATAATTTAAGTATTGTAATCATTTTAGATAATTAAAAAAAAAACTATGATAGGATTACATATTGCACGATTTGGTACCCATCTAATTTAACAAGTAACATCCATTAATCATTCACTACTTCTATTTAAGATTAACAACTAATCACTAACACATATACGCTTCAATTCGACACATATTGAAAGGCTCCAAATTTTATATATACTTGATCGTAGCATCTTAAAAGGAAAATTGGTTGACAATTTCCTGAAATATCAAGTTTTTATTTGTTTTGAACTGGGTAAGAATTAAAAATTGTCTTGTCTTTGCCTAGCCATGTTAAATAAATTAGTAAATGTTTTAAAGTCCTTAAATTTTCATTCAACCACAAAAAAGAATTGTTTTATTTAAAAAAGAGTTTAATTTGGTCTTAATGAATATTCATAAATTATGTAAATATTTCTATTACGCACTGCATCGGTCCTTAGTTTAAAAAGATAAGAATAATCAACATAAATTGTTTGAGTAATACATATAATTTCTGATTTTGAGTTAAAATTAATAAATTAATACAAGCTGAAATTACTTAAAGTTCTTATGTATTTGATTTTACTTAAATATTCCACGTATGTTCTACTAAATTGAAAGTTTGAGTTAGCAAGATTTAAATTTAGTGCGTAAGTGGCAAAACTAATGTTTTCAAGTAAATTCTACATGGAAAAAATACGTAAAAATTACCAATGAACAATTTTTTTTTACAGTGTACATGACATATTCATAATTCCTGCAAAGTTCTACAGAATTTGATGTTGGCTGCAAAAGGGACATATTATCTTTAAAGTGGCTGTCCCATCAACTTATCTGTGTTGTTTACTTTCTATTGACATGTGTCCAGGATATTGCCGAGCCATACTAAAAGATCAATCACCTCTCCTTTTTACCTCTATGACTTGTGTCATTCATGTTTGCTCTTGAAATTAGACTTGTTCTCTCTTCATTATGGTGGGTCAACTAAAGCGCATAGAAGCTGACGGATTTGGCAAGATTGCTTTTAACTTAATTTTCATCCCTGGCAGATGTAACTGCTGTCTATAGGTACAGCTAATTGAAGATGACATTTTGCCATTATGAAAATTTGACTCTTCATTCTTGACCACGTCACGAAAGAGCTGAACATAATCCGATGAAGTGTCCAGAGACAGAGAACCTCCCAAACCAAAAGACCTCTCCTACATGCCAGGAAACAGAATGGACAGCAAGAGAGTAGGCCTACTCATCGATCAGACATTATCAGCATGTTTTATTTGACAGAGGTTTATAACATTTAGATAACCCCAAACTCATCTTGTAAAGCACAAATACTCCTACCACCGGGTAATTGCTACGAATACGCATCACCGTTTCAGATGTGAATATCCTCTACTTCGTCTTTTCAATCGTGATTTAGACTGAACTTCAGTAAGCTCTAACTTCTCTTTTGCATTATTCACTAATTCGTAACGATGATCAATATATCTTCACCTGGTTCTACTCTTTCCCCGTCTACAAACATATCGGCATCTCATGATCATGATCACATATATGAAGCTGTATGGACATTTTATACATGCATGTCGATTCTAGCTTTTGCTCTATCGGTCATGACAAATACCTTTAGCGTATACGTGTTGACCAGAACTGACTCTTTGCACGAAACCGAAAGTCTCCTTTACAAAGCACTTGCTGTAAGTGACATCAACGCTGCTGCAAGTCAGGCAAGCTTATATGTAATAATTATATTACGAATCGCAAAAGGATGTATACTAATATATCTTTATACTCTATTTATAATCTATAGTTCTGTCGTTATTGTGGTCTTCGTAAATATCAATCGCTTCTGGATGATCATGTGGCCCTTCCATCATACACGCTCAGTGACGTCAAGAAGACTCTATTTTGTTCTTTTGCTGGGCATGCTGATCACATTTGTATGGATAATGGTGGTTTATGATCTAGGCATGGCTTCTAGCTTACGGCAACGTTTATGTCCACAAAGATCTCCAGGAAGAAACAACATTTCAGATTTAGCTTCGAATATGCTACTTAGTGCGCCAATGCCGCTTGGCCTCATTGTCATTGTCTTCACTAGCATTGGTATTGTATACAAGTCCAGACAACAGGCCAGAAAGATCGCCCAAATGCGACGTAATGTCCTTCAACACTATGGACAAATCGATCAGAACAACCCTCAAGGAAATCATCAAGCCATTGCTGCAAGTGCATTAAAGGGTCTCAGAACTATCAGTGCCATTACCATATCATACTTTATCGCATGGATAGTACCTTTTGCCAGCTTATTGACCAGAAGACAGACTACAAATTGGCTTCAATATATTAGTTCTTTTCTCATATCAGTTAATACAGTCTGGAACCCTATAATCTTGTGTATTGCCAACAAGCCATTCCGGATTGCTTCGATGAATGTTATATTGAAGATCAAAGCTGCTTGTTGTGGAGGCAATGATTAGAGCTTAATCGGTCAAAATTTATCTTACAAATATAACATGATCCAAAATACTCCGAAAAGATGAACTCTAAAGCAATTTTAATGGCCACGCAATCACCCTTTGAAGTTGCATATGACAAAAACCGATAAGGACTTGATGAGGACGAATAGCGTACGTCACCGTCGGTACGTGCAGGATACTAAAAGTCTGCTGTACAATACTAGTAATGATCATAATAATCATCTTCATCATAATAATAATAACAATCACAATTGTATAACGTTTAACACTACGCACTTTACATTGCAGTTATTGTTACCCTGGTTATCAAATTCAATTGTTAAGCCACATGTGATAGCGCACACGCTCTGCTCCCCTGGTTGTAGTGGAGTTAACTTCTTACCTTTATACTAAGCGGATTTAACCTTGCTTTTATGGTCAATGTAACGTTTTAATTCTTTCATTGCAAAATTGTGTCGTGAAGTAAGAAAGAAATGTTTTTATTTGCTTTCTTTTTTTAAATGAATGTACAGATGTTTGCCTACAAATGTGCCATTTCTCACAGTTGTGCCAGGAGTTTAGATGTCGAGAGACAATATGGCCCAATACAAATGTTCAGTATTGTTATAAATTCAATTGATCATCATCATTATTATTATTATTATTATTATTAACATTATTATCACTATCTTGATAATCATTATTATTGTCATTATTATCTATACTTAATAAGCCATCCTATACCTCTATCTCTCTTTCTTTCTCTTTGTCCTGACCCACAATTGATTGATCAATGTTTCCGTTCACCCTCCCGGGGTACGCCAATGTTATAGGCAAGAGACGGATAGCCAATAATAAAAATTGCAAATAAGTAATGTTGCGAGAACTAATCCGTTTTGTTTGCTCTGAATTGACATGTGTCCGGTATATATTGCCAAGCCATATTAAAAGATCAAACGCTTCTTCTTGTAATCCCTTTTAATTGTTCACTCTTCATTAATGTGCATCAATCAAAGCTCGGGGAAGCTGACATGTTCGGCAAAATTAATATCAATTCAGTTTTCATTCCAGGCAGATAAGTTTGCTTTCAATAGGTAGAGGTAATTGAAGTAGACATTTTGCCAATATGAGAGTTTCGCTCTTCATTCTAGACCACGTCACGAAAGAGCTGAACATAATCTGGTGAAGTGGCCAGAGACATAGAACCGCCCAAACCAATCACGGGAAGACCTTCGTTGCTAGCTGTCCTACATGCCAGGAAACTGACTCTTTACACGAAATTGAAAGTCTCCTTTACAAAGCACTTGCTATTAGCGACATCAACACTGCTGCAGGTCAGACAAGCTTATCTATAATACTTGTATTACGAATTGCTACAGGATGCATACTGGTATTTCTATATTCTCTGTTTGTAATTTATATTTCTGTCGTTATTATAGTCTTCGTGAATATCAATCGCTTCTGGATGATCATGTGGCCTTTCCATCATATACGCTCAGTGACGTCAAGGAGACTATATTTGGCTTTATTGGTGGGAATAATGAGTGCGTTTGTCTTGATAATGGTGGTTTATTATCTAGGCATGGCTACTATCTTACGGCAAAGTTCATGTCCCCATGATTCTCCAGGAAGAAACAAAATATCAGATTTAGCTTCGAATCTGCTAATTAGTGTGCCAATTTTACTTGGCCTCATCGTCATTGTCTTCACCAGCGGTGGTATTTTATCCAAATCCAGACAACAGGCTAGAAAGATCGCCCAAATACGACGTAATGTCTTTCAAATCGATCAGAACGACCCTCAAGGAAATCATCAAGCCGTTGTTGCAAGTGCATTAAAGGGTCTCAGAACCATCAGCGCCATTACCATTTCTTACATCATCGCGTGGTTACTACCTGTTGTCAGCCCATTGACCAGAGTACATACTCAAAACTGGCTTCAATATATTACTATTTTACTCGTACTTTGTAATACAATCTGGAACCCTATGATCTTTTGTATTACCAACAAACCTTTCCGAATTGCTTCTCTGAAAGTTATATTGAAGATCAAAACTGCATGTTGTAGAGGCAGTGACTAAGGCTTAATCGGTCTAAATTGCGCCTACATAATTATGTAACACGATCGAAAAGACTTCCAAAAAATAATGAACCATTTTGCAGTTTTAATTGGTATGTTCATCACCTTTGAAGTAGCATATGATACAAACCGATAAGGACTTGAAGAGGACAAAGAGTGTACGTCACCGTGCAGGACACTGAAAGTCTGCTGGACAATAATGATATTGAAAATAACCATCATAATAATAACAATCATATTCATCATACTTGTATAACTTTTAATAGTACAATTCAAAGCACTTTATGTTGCAGTTATTATAACCCTGGTCGTCAGATTAAATTGCTAATCGGCACATTATAGATCAGCCCTAGACAAAAAACTTCATGCATGGCTGGTTTTCAACGAAACGGTGTTAAGTCTTTTATCAATTATGCTTGTTGCTACGCCAGGCATCCAGTAAAAACGAATTCGTTTAATGAAATTATGGAAATGCAAGCATTTCTTTAAACAAACAGAATTTTGTTATTCCTAGCTCATTTTTCTTGATTGAGGTCTCATATAAACGGACACAAAATAAATTTTCTTGAAACGTGATTTTCTCTTCGAAATTTAGATACCGTCCGCCAAATGACTTTTTGGTACCCTTCCTTCAAATTGATTTGAATCGCTTATGCGTAAAAAATGCATCATGTGAGTTGCTTCAAATGAAAGAAAAGGATCTAAGCTTTACAAATATGTGTCATTTATTAATCATAATTGTGATTAAGTTATGATAAAACGTCGATAATTCTCGGTTTCGTTTTTTCTGGGACGCACTGTATAGATCGCTTTATGTCTACAAATATACATACAGATGGAGAACTTTGAGCAGTATTTTGGGGGGAATTCCAATTTAAATTATTGCACGGAATCGAGTATACAAATTCTCACTTACGTAAATTTAGGTTCATTGATACCCCTTTATGTTTATTTTGTAAAAAAGAAGAAGAAACTTATAAGCATTTCTTCATTGATACCATTTAATGTTCATTTTGTAAAAAAGAAGAAAAAATTATAAGCATTTCTTCATTGATACCAATTCATGTTCATTTTGGTTTTGTTTTTAAAAGAAACTTAAAAGCATTTTTTCATACGTGTTAATTTACTCGGAAGGTATGGTAAAGATGCAGTACTTTATTTGATTTTGTGTTTTTTCTTGGCAAAAATTAAACTGGGAAAAGATACAGTTCGGGATAGATTTACCCAATAGAAGAAAAGGACAGTTATTGAATCATGTATTTATATTAGCAAAATATTTACTGTTGCTAAATAGGAGAGGAAAATACCGCCAACCGAATATAATTTTATAAACCAGATTGGACAAGATAAACTAGAAGAAAACGAGTTAGCACTATTACTTTATTCCTTAGTGATTCACTTAGAAATATGGGGATATTGGCATATAATAGTGGCTGTCGTTTAGCAGTTTCGGAATAGGTTTTGTTAATAAAGCTTGGTATTATTTTTTGTTTTCATGTATTGCTTTTACAGGATTTGTGCATGTACAAATCTGTATGATTTTATTTTTATTGATACATCCCTTTCATTTTATGAACATAGTGATAATTTTATTTGGTCATAGACTTGTATTATGTCATTGTAGCGCTCTAGCGGTTAAACAAAAATTAATGTAAAAAAGTAACATGAGACTGTATTGTTATTTTGATATATATGTAAATACAAAACAATCAAGTTTAACATTCATATATATTAACAAATGAACAAAAGTCTTGCCACAAAATTGAACTACGCTCGACTAGCACTTGTGCTAACTTCTATTTCCCATAAACAACTGTACCTTAATTTAAGTAATACACATATGTAAGTGTTTATCTTTTGTACATTTAATGGCATGCAGATTTATGTCTAAATACATGTTTCATTTTAAAACCATTACTGTTCAATCAACATTACTTCTCTATTATGTATACATGTATCAGTATCATTATTAGCATTGTATGATTGTTCATATACTGTCATTGTTGTGATGTTTTGTTTTTGACTTACTTGACTTCAGCCGTCCACACCATCACTGGGATGTATGATGGCTTCTGTTTCACTATGGCTTGCCACACCTTGCTGTTTTATGTTAGCCTTGTGGCTTTAGTCAGGGTGTGTTTTGTTTTTAATAAATTTAAATTCAAATGTCAAAAGCTTAAAAGCATGTGTTTTCCCCGTCGCAAATCGGGTAGTTCAGGGAAGGAAGGAGGGGTTAGGAGAGGGAGGAGGGTGGGGTACGAAGGGGGATAGGGCGGGAGACTGGGTTTCTTGGGCAGGGTGCACGGGGGAATCAGAGGGAACATTTTTATTGTTATCTTATTCAATGTCATGAAATGTAATACATTTGTTATTGTTGCTTTTTCAATGTATTGCTAGTCATTATTTTGTTATCAAAACCAATGATTTCATATGTAACAGAAATGTTTTTCTTCTTTTCTCGATTATGTTTAATTTGGTTCATTGAATAAAAAACGAAATGCCTCCTAAAAAGAGTGCCCTTTTGAAAAGGCATTTATCCTCTAAACTGTCAGTTATGACTTAATGACGTAGGTCCCCTAGTTGATTAGCATAGTAGCATACACATGCTTTAGCAGTCACGCAAAACAAACACTCATAAATTTTCTTGATCTATTAGGAATAAATCATTGTCAGACTCCTTCCATAAATTGGGGTAAAAATAATTATTCAGCCATTATGACCAACAGTGTAATTGTCTGTATTGCCAACAAGCCTTTTCGGATTGCTTCTCTGAAAGTTATATTGAAGATCAAAGCTGCTTGTTGTGGAGGCAATGATTAAATCTTAATCGGTCTAAATCGCTCTTACAAATACAACACGATCCAAAATACTCCGAATAGATGAACCCTACTACTCTTTCTCCGCCTTCAAACATTACGGCATCTCCTGATCAATATTATATATTTGGAGCTGTATGAACATTTTATATATACATGTCGATTTTAGCTGTTTTTCTATCGGTCATGACAAATACCTTTACCGTATACGTCTTGAACAGAACTGACTCTTTACACGATACTGAAAGTCTCCTTTACAAAGCACTTGCTATAGGTGACTTAAACGCTGCTGCAAGTCAGGCAAGCTTCACATATAATACGTATATTTGAAGTTACAAAAAAGGATGCATACTTGTATATATTTATACTGTGTTTGTAATCTATATATCCGTCGTTATTATAGTCTTCGTGAATATCAATCGCTTCTGGATGATCATGAGGCCCTTCCATCATACGCGCTCAGTGACGTCAAGGAGACTCTATTTTGCTTTATTGGTAGGCATACTGAGTACGTTTGTCTTGATAATGGTGGTTTATGATCTAGGCATTCCTAGTACCTTTCGGCAAATATTATGTCCGAATGGTTCTCCAGGAAAAAACAAAATATCAGATTTAGCATCGAACCTGATACCTAGTGCGCCAATTTGGCTGGGCCTTATTATCATTGTCTTCACCAGCAGTGGTATTTTATCCAAGTCCAGACAACAGGCCAGAAAGATCTCCCAAATACGACGTAATGTCCTTCAACACAATGGGCAACCCGATCAGAACAACCCTCAAGGAAATCATCAAGCCGTTGCTGCACGTGTACTGCAAGGTCTCAGAACCGTTAGCGCCATTACCATCTCATATATCATCGTATGGCTAGTACCTTTTGTTCAGCTTATGGACCAGTATAATTACTTTAGCTTGGCTTCAAAATATCGGTGTAACTCTCATGTTATGTAATACAATCTGGAACCGTTAATCCGTTAAGTTTGCTGTGAATCTTTATTAAAAAGCTGTCAATTGACATGTGTCCAAGATATTGCAAAATCCATACTAAAAGATTAAACGCTTCTCCTTTTTACCTCTAAGACTTGTGTCATGTATGCTTTGCTCTTGAAATCAGACTTTTTCACTCTCCATTAATTTGCATCAATCAAAGCTTAGGAAAGCTGATGTATTTGGCAAGATTAAAATCAATTCAGTTTTCATCCCTGGTAGCTGGGTTTGCTGTCAATATGTAAAGCTAATGAAGCCTTTATGAAAGTTTCACTCTTCATTCTAGACCGCGGCATCAAAGAACTGAATATAATCCGATAAAGTGTCCAGAGGGAAGAGAACCTCCCAAACAAAACACGGCAAGACCTGTGCTACGTGCAAGGAAACAAAATGGACAGCAAAAAATTACTTGTCGATTGGATATTCACAGCATCTTTTTGTTAAACAGGGGCTCATAAAATGTTTCTCCTTGTTATCTCTTTGAATTGTGTCATGTGTGCTTTGCTCTTGAAATTAGACTTTTTCACTCTTCATTAGTGTGCGTCAATCAAAACTCGGGGAAGCTCACGTATTTGGCAAGATCAGTTTTAATTTAGTGTCATCCCTGGCATATGGGTTTGCTGTCAATAGGTAAAGCTAATTGAAGTTGACATTTTGCTATCATGAGCGTTTTCACTCTTCATTCTAGACCACGGCATGACAGAACTGACCATAATCCGGTGTAGTGTCCAGAGGCACAGAACCTCCGTTAATAGCTGCGAGAACATACTCGTCGTTCAGAGAATCACATCATCTTTTTTAACAGGGCCACATCAGGTTTAGATACACTCAGACGCATCTTGTCAAGCAAAAACACTCTACGACCGAGTAATTCCTACGAATATACATCGAGTTTCAGACAAAAATCACCTTTACTTCGTTTTTTTCATCCGGGTTTTGAGTGAACTTCAGTAATCTGTATCTCCTCCTTCGCAGCAGTTAAACTAATTCATAACGATGACCGCTATATCATCCCTTTCTCCGCCTGCAAACGTTACGGCCTCTTATGATCTCGATGTAATGTCTGAAGCAGAACTGAATTATCCTGTTTATATATGCATGTCAATTTTAGTTGTTGCTCTATCGGTCATGACAAATACCTTCACAGTGTACGTTTTGAACAGAACTTACTTTTTACACGAAACTGAAAGTCTCCTTTACAAGGCACTTGCTTTAAGTGACATCAACGCTGCTGTAAGTCAGGCAGGCTTCACTGTTATACTTATATTACGAATTACAAAAGGATGCCTACTGATATATCTTTACACTGTATTTGTAATCTATATATCCATCGTTATTATAGTCTTCGTGAATATTAATCGCTTCTGGATGATCATGTGGCCCTTCCATCATACACGCTCAGTGACGTCAGGGAGACTCTATTTGGCTTTATCGTTGAGCATACTGAGTATGTTTGTCTTGATAATGGTGTTATATGGTCTAGGTATTGCTACTAGCTTGCAGCAAAGTGTATGTATGGATATTTCTCCAGGAAGAAACAAAATATCCGATTTATCTTCGAATCTGCTACTTAGTGCGCCAATGTCGCTAGGCCTAATTGTCATTGTCTTCACCGGCGTTGGAATTTTATTCAAGTCCAGACAACAATCCAGAAAGATCGCCCAAATACGACGTAATTTCCTTCAACACAATGGACAACCCGATCAGAACAACCCTCAAGGAAATCATCAAGCCGTTGGTGCAAATGCACTGAAGGGTCTCAGAACCGTCAGCGCCATTACCATATCATACATCATCGTGTGGCTAGTACCTCTTGTCAGCTTATGGACCAGTATATATACTGCAACTTGGCTTAAAATTATGATATTTTCTCTCACGTCATGTAATACAATCTGGAACCCTATAATCTTGTGTATTGCCAACAAGTCTTTCCGGATTGCTTCTCTAAAAGTGATATTGAAGATCAAAGCTGCTTGTTGTGGAGGCAGTGATTAAAGCTTAACTGGTCTAAATTGCGCCTACATATATAACACGATCAAAAAGACTTCCAAAAAATAATGAACCCTTGTGCTTTTTTAATTGCCATGTTCATCACCCTTTGAAGTAGCTTGAATTACTTGAAGAGCACAGAGCGTAACTGCAGGGTACCAAACGTCCGCTGTACAATAATAATAATAATAATAATAATAATAATAATAATAATAATAATAATAATAATAATAATAATAATAATAGTCATCATCATCATAATAATATACATAATCACACTTGTATAAAGTACAATACTACGTTTCAAAGCACTTTACACGATGACCTTTATCTGCGAAGTGAGAATAGGATGTTGGGTTTAATACGCATTGTTGGCAAGTTGACAATGATATGGCGCTGTGAAATAAGCAGTACGTAAGGGCAAATAGCTCTTAATTTCAGAAACTTTTTTAGGTATTTTCACATTGCCAACACAAAATAGTGTGAATATAATTAGGGTGATCACACTGCCTGTGCACACAGTCTGCCCCATGCACATACACACACACAACAGCAGTCAGTTGGTAGAAATAGCATTTTTCGTAAATTTATTTTAAAAAAACTGAACAATATTTTTTAATTTTTATTTCACATATCTTTTAGGCATACCTGTAACTACAATTCTGTGTAGTTTCATTGTTATAGGCATGTGGGAAATATGTTCAATTATTAATTAGAATATTGTCTTTTCAGCCATGTGTGACATGGCCCGCTGATCGCCCATTGACTGTTATTCTGCGTGGTGAAAATGCACTTCAATGTATAAAACTTCCCTACAAAAATGCAATATCCTCATGTGTTTCACTCATTGAATCAATTTTTTTATTTACACTCAAGGTAGCCTTAACTGTACTGGGGTCACCAAATTTTGTTTTTCTCTGAAATACAGTTCCTCTGGAATGTTATGGCCTGTTGAATTGAATGATTTCTCGGAAAATCGTCATAAATCCTCAAATCTGACATTATTTTTAATGAAAGTATACTGTGATGTAGCTGAAAGTCTGCAGATTCTTATCATTTGTTCGGTTTTTCTGAATAATTTGTGAAACATATGAGGAAATAGCTGTAACGGTGATCCAAGTAATTTCCATCGCCATATTTTATTGGCATTGCAAAAATATTTGGAATTTAAGGTTAATATTTGGTGTAAATATGATCTATAAATATATGATTTAAAAAAATGCCAACAAAATGAACAGTTTGACATTCTTTTCAAAAAAAATATATTTCCATACCTGTCTGATATACATAGGTTTCATTGATGTATCATGTTCGGTTTTGATTTGATTACATATGCGCATATCAATTAGACGGACTTAGTTATTTTCACAACTTTTTCATATCTGCAGATTCGCAAAAATGGCAAAAAATACTAATTTTGTTTGCTTCTGTTTTCAAAACGGTAATAGATATATGAATTTTCTTTTTTATATTTTTTACCACAAAGATGATATTTTAGTGTCTGATAATTTAATTTATTATTTGTGTCCAAGAAAGTGATGAATTAAGTTGTCAACTTTGTCGAATTTGCCATTTTTGCCAAATTGACCATTTCTGGCAGGTTTTTCGGTAATTTTGCGATATCCAAAAAATGGTATAAAATCACAATGCATTGACCGATTTCAATTCTGTTTTTTGTTTTTTGAAGCTTTCATAAAGCTTGATCATTTGCAATCATCGAATAACATGTGTTTGTTGTACTTATTTTTGGTGTGCTGTACCTAATATAATAGAGATAGGCTGTTCGAATTGTGAGTTGTTCCTGTCAGCTGGCAATAGGCATCTTATTGACCTATGTTGTATGAATCAATCATATTCATAATCAAAGGATTAATGTTGCGGATGTAGTACAATTCATTCCTTTGTAGTAACCGAACTTAACTTCCTCTTATGTTGGAGTTAATGTTTTAATTTTTGTTTGATTGCGAAATTGTGTCCTGAAGTATGTATAATTCTGGTATGTTCATTTGCTTTCTTTTCTAGATATATTGTATTATGTACACACTTTAATATACCAATTCTCACAGTTGGGCCAGGAGTGTACATTTTCACACACAATATGGCGCATTACAGATGTTCACTATCATTAATATTATTATTACTACTATCATTATTCATATCCAATATTTTTAATATCATCATCATATTATCCATATTCTTTGTATTGTTTATTTATTTTCTTATATGTATAATGTATTGTTGAATGTAATTTTCACGAGAATTGGAAATAAATGAATGAATCAATCATCATCAAATATTTTTCTGTGTTTTTTTTTTCTGTTTTCTTTTTTGTATTCGTGGAGGCAACGACGTACCCGAGCCCCCGCTGGGTACGGTCATGATTCAGTGGCTAAGCAATGGCCTCGTTACTGTGAGCCCCCGGGATCAAAATCGTGTCGATGTGCTATATTAGTGCCCTTTTATGAGGCATTAACTCTCATCACTGTCAGTTATGACTTAATGACACAGGTCCCCTAGTTGATTAGCAGTCACGCAAACCAAACACTCATAAATTATCTAGATCTATTAGGAATAAATCATTGTCAAAATCATTCCATAAATTGGGGTAAAAATAATTATTCAGCCATTATGACCAACAGTGTAATCGTGTGTATTGCCAACAAGCCTTTTCGGATTGCTTCTCTGAAAATTATATTGAAGATTAAAGCTGCTTGTTATGGAGGCAATGATTAAATCTTAATCGGTCTAAATCGCTCTTACAAATACAACACGATCCAAAATACTCTGAATAGATGAACCCCTAAGACAATTTTAATTGCCATGTCAATCACCTTTAAAGTAGCGTATGAACAAAACCGATAAGGACTTGATGAGGACGAAGAGCGTACGTGCTGGAGACCGAAAGTTGGATGTGCAATAATGATGACATTATAGACCGATTGAATATTTTAAATGTTAATTCTATATAAATTATGCAGCTTGGTCAATTCATGTTCCAGTACAAACATAACAACTTGCCACCTGTCTTTGATGACCTTTTTATTCTGAACTCTTCTATTCATTCATATGCTACAAGAAATGCAAATAGTTTCCATATACCCATAGCTAGGACTCTTTTTTTACAAAAACGGATACCCTTCAATGGACCTATGTTATGGAGTCATCTTCCACCTGACATCAAGCATTGTTCTTCATTGTATTCTTTTAAGGCTAAGTTAAGATTATTCCTGTTACGTAACCCATCCTTTACAACATTCACATATAGGTAGATGCAATCCCCCCCCCCCCTGTCTTTGATATTTTTCTCCCTCTTCTTTCTTGTTATTGGTACCACCTCATAATTTTACCTTATATTTACTTTTAAGTTTTAATTATATATTTTTTTTTAATTATTGGGGGTAGTCCTCGACAAATCATTTTTGATTTTTGACTACCCCTTCCACATTTGCTGATTTGTTTCTTTTTAAAACATACATTGCTCCAACTGGAGTCGTTCTATATATATTGTACATGTTCTATTATTGTATTGTATGTATGTATTTTATTCTATGTAGCTCCCTATGTTTTGCATTTGTGAAGAAATAAATTGAACATTGAACATAATAATGATAATAGAAATAATAAAAATGGCATTTGTACAGCAATTTAAACTACGTTTCTAAGCGCTTTACTTAACAGTTATTATTACCCTGGTTATCAGATTCAATTGCTAATCCAAACGTGATAGCGCACACGCTCTGTTCCCCAGGTAGTACTACAAGCGCATTACAAATGTTCCCTATCATTGATTGTATTATTTTTTTTTTATTACCATTATTATCATTAAATAGTTGAAGAAAGGGACAAATGAAGCTTGGGAGTCCAGCCGCAAATGGAGATATTAAGCTGTTAAGCTTATTTATTCGATCTGCAAAAACAGATAAGATAACAATGACAGATTTAGAATATCATTCATGTTACACAAGAATGCAAGATATAATACAAAATATCTGAATAAACCAAGTAGCAGTATCTATAAAGATTCATTTAAACACATTTTGCTTTTGTTCTATAGACTGTCAATCTTGACCTCGTCCTTTAACTAACAAAAATCCAGAGTAACCAATAGCTACAAAACCGAATGCATTTTCTAATATGCATTACTTTGATGAACTCATATTTTCAGAGTTTCTCAAAATGACCCGACTCTCCTTTAAACAGATTACTTCCACTTTGCATTAACCAAAAATAACTGTAAACATCTCTATCTTGCATCCATGCACAAGCTTGATTATTCTCATTTATCTTCATAGTATAAATATGTGCTAAAAACGTCAATATTGGATTGTCACTTTAAATGTACTATCTGACCTTTTACTGACTTTGACAGGCAGTTAATTTGCATATTTCAGCTCGCCTAAGAAAAACTGTCTTATAAAATGTATTCATTCAATTAAACACTGTTTAATGAACTAAACTTAAATATCTGACTTTCATAAAACTTCCCAGTAATAATCTAGATATTACACTTTATACAAAATAAACTATGTGACATTAAATGTAATTAACATCTGAAAAACTACTCCTGTATATGCTGTAATCCACACATGCACTACAGTAAGCCTTTCGAGTTACATTATTAACTCTTCAAATGAATAAACACTTTCTTTCAATTCTTAGTCAAAATACTATGCCAGAGGTGCAAAGCTTAACCTCTCACAAAGACAATAAATAGTGTCTTGCAACTTTTATGCAAGCTAAATCAAATTCCACAGACCAAATTTTGTCACTCAAACAAACTGCATAAAATCCAAGATTCTAGCATGTACAATATTAAACATCCTTTATCATCAGGACTTCTATCAATATATTCTATTTACCCTATTTACTTTGTAAATGACATAAAACAATATTTGCCTAATATTGTAATTATGTTTTGACAATTATTATTTAACTGGAAAAACACATGACTAAAAGTACGTCTCATGGGCGCGGCCATTTTAGGCGCAGGCATTTTGGAATTAATGCCACACGTGCATTATGCTAATGAGTTACGGTTAATACAGTTCTTTAGAGTTCGACTTAAATCCATCTTATTTTCTGTTTTATGAGTTTATATTCCAGTTTATATTAATCTTAACAATCACTTCTGTGGCGGGACAAAACTTCGTCGGGAATACTTGTATGGCGACTGACGGGTTAACTGGGAAACTAGTCAAACTTGACTACATTTCTGACTGCTTGCTGCTTTGACTGAAGAACATGGCGACAGTGACGAACTTAACTTAAGGTAGCTTTTAAGAGCAAAAAAGAGAAAATCTAAACCAAGCAAAAATCATCGCTCGGCGAAACAATCATCATCATTATTATGATTATCATTACCATTATAATCATTATTATTGGCATTGACAAGGGGAAAGTCATGGCCGATTGAATTAGGCACTGTTAAAGAAATGGGTAAGGATAATGGCGAAAGCAAATGATACGGCTCCTTCCAATACCTTCCCCTCACTCGGAGGTACACTGTTTTACTGCATTACATTTTGGACTATATTTACTGAGACATCCTCTCTCTCTCTTTCTTTCTCTCTTTCAGGAAAACAAATGCTTGTTCAATGTTTGAATTCACGATAGGCAAGAGGCGGATGGCCAATAATAAAAGTGTCTGTTGCATAAACTAATCCGTGTTCTATACTGCTAATCGTTATCAAATACTTTTAGTTGACATGTGTCCAGGATATTCCCAAGCCATATTAAAATATCGAAGAGTTCTCCTTTTACCTATATGATAGGTGTCATGTGTGTTTGCTTTTGAAATCAGACTTCTTCACTCTTCATAAAGGTGCTTTAATTAAAGCACATGGAAACTGACGTGTTTGGCAATAATCACTATCAATTCAGTTTTCATCCTTGGCAGATGGGTTTACTTTTAATATAAACAGCTAAGTAAAGTCGATATTTTGCCGTCATTAGAGTTTCACTTTTCATTTTAGACCACGTCATAAACGAACTGTACATAATCCGGTGAAGTGTTCAGAGGCAGAGAAGCAACCACCCAAACCAAATACGAGGAGGCCTTCGTTGCTAGCTGTCCTAAATGCCAGGAAACAGAATAGACATCAAGAAAGTACTCGTCGATCAGAGATTCACAGCATGTTTTATCTAACAGGGTTCATAACGTTTAGATAGTCTCAAACTCATCTTGTAAAGCAAAAATGCTTCTACCTCCGGGTAATTACTACAAATACGCATCAACGTTTCAGATGTAAATATCCTCTACTTCGTCTTTTTCATCGTGATTTACACTGAATTTTAGTAAACTCCAACTTCTCTTTTGCATCATTCACTGATTCGTAACAATGATCAATATATCTTCTCTTGGTTCTACTCTTTCTCCGCCTTCAAACATAACGGCATTTCATGATCATGATGATATCTTTGAAGCTGTATGGACATTTTATATGTGCATGTCGATCCTTGCTGTTCCTCTATCGGTCATGACAAATACCTTTACCGTGTACGTCTTGGACAGAACTGACTCTTTACACGAAACTGAAAGTCTCCTTTACAAAGCACTTGCTATTAGCGACATCAACACTGCTGCAGGTCGGGCAAGCTTTTCTATACTAATTATATTACGAATTGCTACAGGATGCATACTGGTATATCTTTATACTGTGTTTGTCATCTATATCCCTGTCGTTATTATAATCTTCGTGAATATCAATCGCTTCTGGATGATCATGTGGCCTTTCCATCATATACGCTCAGTGACGTCAAGGAGAATATATTTGGCTTTATTGGTGGGAATAATAAGTGCGTTTGTCTTGATAATGGTGGTTTATTATCTAGGCATGGCTACTATGTTACGGCAAAGTTCATGTCCCCGTGATTCTCCAGGAAGAAACAAAATATCAGATTTAGCTTCGAATCTGCTACTTAGTGTGCCAATTTCGCTTGGCCTGATTGTCATTGTCTTAACCAGCGGTGGTATTTTATCCAAATCCAGACAACAGGCTAGAAAGATCGCCCAAATACGACGTAATGTCTTTCAACACAATGGACAAATCGATCAGAACAACCCTCAAGGAAATCATCAAGCCGTTGCTGCAAGTGCACTGAAGGGCCTCAGAACCATCAGCGCCATTACCATATCATATATCATCGTATGGATATTACCTTATGTCAGCTTATTGACCGAATTCCATACTTCAAATTGGCTTCAATATATCAGTATTTCTCTCACATCTTGTAATACCATCTGGAACCCTATGATCTTGTGTATTGCCAACAAGCCTTTCCGGATTGCTGCTCTGAAAGTTATATTGAAGATCAAAACTGCATGTTGTAGAGGAAGTGACTAAAGCTTATTCGGTCTAAATTGCGCCTACATATACCACGATCGAAAAGCCTTGATAAAATAACGAACCCTTGTGTAGTTTTAATTGCCATGTTCATTACCTTTGAAGTAGCATATGACACAAACCGACAAGGACTTAAAGAGGACAAAGAGTGTACGTCACTGTGCAGGACACTTAAAGGGCCGTATGCATAAAAAGCAGCAATTGCTTGTGCTAGCCTTTTACTTTAATCCGTATGCATAAACATAAGCAATTGCTTGCAAGCAAATGCTTTTGCTAGCAAGCACAAGCAATTGCTTGATGTCCGCAAGCAATTGCTTAAAGATCAAGCAATTGCTTAAAAACGTATGCATAAAACGAACCTTTTGCTTGTTCTTATAAGCAATTGCTTACGTTTTTTCAAGCTCTGTCATAGCAGCTTGAGCTCTTGCTTAATCGGGACGTTCGCGGTTAAGCATCATGTTTATGCTCGTTAGAGAAAGACCAAAGTTGTACAGGAGTAGAATAAATCGAGAAGAAATTGCTCCCGAGACCTATCGGAAACTATTCCGTTTCGACAAAGAGAACGTTGAGTGGTTAGCACACAGGTTCATACCTGAACATGATGAAAAACGGGGAGGATGTCTGACAACGGTGGAGAGCATGGAGGCCACGCTCCACTACTTGGCGGATGACATTTGAATACACTACTAGTATGCGAAACCCGCCTTTGTTCTCCCATGAATGATGTTCGCACCGGCGTGATGTCGCTATTGTTGAGATCGTAAGCAATTGCTTGCTGGAGGCAAGCAAAAGGTTTGAGCACAAGCAAAATGTTATGCATACGGATTTAAGCAATTGCTTGAGCTTGATCTTTTGCTTGACAAGCAATTGCTTGTGCTTGAAGCAATTGCTTGCAAGCAATTGCTACTTTTTATGCATACGGCCCAAAGTCTGCTGTACAATAATCATATTAAAAATAACCATCATAATAATAACAATCATATTCATCATACTTGTATAACGTTTAATACTACAATTCAAAGCACTTTATATTGCAATTATTATAACCATGGTCGTCAGATTAAATTGCTAATCGGCACATTATAGATCAGCAATAGACGAAAGACTTCATGCATGGCTGATTTTCAACGAAACGGTGTTAAGTCTTTTGTCAATTATGTTTGTTGCTACGCCATGCAGCCAGTAAAACGAATTCGTTTAATGAAATAATGGAAATGCAAGCATTTCTTAAAACGACCAGAACTTTGTTGTTTCTAGCTCAATTTTCCTGATTGAGGTCTCATATAAACGGACAGAAAATGAATCTTCTAGAAACCTGATTTTCTCTTCGAAATTCAGATACCGTCCGCCAAATGACTTTTTGGTACTCTTCCTTTAAATTGATTTCAATCGCTCATGCGTGGTATATGCATCATGTGAGTTACATCAAATGAAAGAAAAAGAACCTAAGCTTTACAAATATGTGTCATTTATTAATCATAATTGTAATCAAATTTTAATAATATTAACAATAATATTGGATTGTTATATACAGATGGAGAACTTTGAGCAGTATTTGGGGGGAATTCTATTTTAAATTATTGCACGGAATTGAGTATACAAATTCTCACTTAAATAAATATAAGTTCATTGATACCAATTTATTTTCATTTTGCAAAAAAGAAGAAGGAACTTATAAGCGTATTTTCATACGTGTGAATTTACTTAGATGGCATGGGAAAGGTGCAGTACTTTATTGGATTTTGTGTTTTTTTGCAAAAATTAAACTGGGAAAAGTTACAATTCGGAATACATTTACCCAATAGAGGACAAGGACAGTTAGTAAATCATGTATTGATATTAGCAAAATATTTACTGATGCTAAATAGGAATAGGAGAATACCGCCAACCGAATATATTATTATAAACCAGATTGGACGAGATAAATAAGAAGAAAACGAGTTAGAAAAGTGGGCAAATTGGCATGTAAAGTGGTTGTCATGTAGCAGTTTTGGAATAGGTTTTGTTAATAAAGCTTGGGATTGCTTTTGCTTTTATGTATTGCTTTAACAGGATTTGTGAACGTACAAATCTGTATAATTCTTTTTTATTGATACATCCCTTTCATTTTATGAACATAGTGATAAATGTATTTGGTCATAAACTTGTTATATTTCATTGTAATGCTCTAGCATCTAAAAAAAAAAAAGTAAAACAGTGACGTGAGACTGTATTGTTATTTTGTTATACATCTACCCAATAGAGGACAAGGACAGTTAGTAAATCATGTATTGATATTAGCAAAATATTTACTGATGCTAAATAGGAATAGGAGAATACCGCCAACCGAATATATTATTATAAACCAGATTGGACGAGATAAATAAGAAGAAAACGAGTTAGAAAAGTGGGCAAATTGGCATGTAAAGTGGTTGTCATGTAGCAGTTTTGGAATAGGTTTTGTTAATAAAGCTTGGGATTGCTTTTGCTTTTATGTATTGCTTTAACAGGATTTGTGAACGTACAAATCTGTATAATTCTTTTTTATTGATACATCCCTTTCATTTTATGAACATAGTGATAAATGTATTTGGTCATAAACTTGTTATATTTCATTGTAATGCTCTAGCATCTAAAAAAAAAAAGTAAAACAGTGACGTGAGACTGTATTGTTATTTTGTTATACATCTACCCAATAGAGGACAAGGACAGTTAGTAAATCATGTATTGATATTAGCAAAATATTTACTGATGCTAAATAGGAATAGGAGAATACCGCCAACCGAATATATTATTATAAACCAGATTGGACGAGATAAATAAGAAGAAAACGAGATAGAAAAGTGGGTAAATTGGCATGTAAAGTGGTTGTCATGTAGCAGTTTTGGAATAGGTTTTGTTAATAAGCTTGGTATTGTTTTTGCTTTTATGTATTGCTTTAACAGGATTTGTGAACGTACAAATCTGTATAATTTTTTTTTATTGATACATCCCTTTCATTTTATGAACATAGTGATAAATGTATTTGGTCATAAACTTGTTATATTTCATTGTAATGCTCTAGCATCTAAAAAAAAAATGTAAAACAGTGACGTGAGACTGTATTGTTATTTTGTTATATATGTAAATTCAAAACAAACAAGTTTAATATTCATATATATTAACAAATGAACAAAAATATTGCCAAAGAATTGAACTACGCTCGACTAGCACTTGTGTTTACTTATATTTCCCACAAACAACTTCACCTAACTTTGAGTAATACACATATGTACGTGTATATATTTTGTACATTTAATAGTATGCAGATCTACAATACATATTTAAATACATGTTTCGTTTTAAAACCATTACTGTTCAATCAAGATTACTCTTCTATTATGTATAAATGTATAAGTATAATTCTTTGCATTGTATGATTGTCCATATACCACTGTCATTATTGCGATCTTTTATTTGTAATACATTTAAATTCAAATGTTAAAAGCTTAAAGGCATTATTTATGTTTTCCCCGTCGCAAATCAGGTAGTTCCGGGAGGGAGGAGGGGAGAGGTGGGTGGGGTAGGAAGTGGGATGTGGAAGGAGACTATATTTCTGTGGGAGGGTGCACCCCGGTGTGGGGGAGAGTTTTGTTTTTGTCTTCATTCAATGTCATGACTTGTAATATACTTGTTTTTATAAATGTAATGCTTCCTGGGAGACTTTCAATAGTTTACAAATATTTGTGGCTTACACCCAGTAAATAAGATCGATTGATCGATCTGTAATTGAAAAACAAGTCAGAAAAAATCTTGGAACCAGCGGGATTTGAACCTGCCTTCTACTGCTTGCCATGGACCAGTGATGGCCTGGTGGTAGAGTCGCTGTCCGGCAAGCAGTAGATGGCAGGTTCAAATCCCGCTGGTTCCAAGATTTTTTCTGACTTGTTTTTCAATTACAGATCGATCAATCGATCTTATTTACTGGGTGTAAGCCACAAATATGTTTAAACTATTGAAATTTCTCCCAGGAAGCATTACATTTATACAAAATTAAAAAATTAAAAAAATAAACATTTCTCACAGTTTCGCCACGAGTGTACATTTTTTGACAGACAATATGGGGCAATACATGTTCACTGTTATAATTAGCTGGGTGATCTGCCGGGTAGCGTGACAGAGCACCTACTGATTTCGTCGGAATCTATTTTTCCTTTCTTTTGGTAAAGATATTGTTCGCTTCATATCTCATAAATGACATTGTTAATAACAATGACGTTTTCATGACATGTTCAATATACATGATTATCGAATCGTTTTTTTTTTATTTATTTTTTTTTGTATTACTGATGCATGACGTCATCTAGGCGCCACTTTGTTTAGGCTATTTATATAATTGACCCTATTTCAATCAAACATTGTCATTTCTCAATGATATTTGATATGCAAAAAAACTTGACGTCATAGGTAAACTTTTGGTCCCACACATGTATGTGCGCGCCATGGCGGTCGCGTACTCGTGCGTCAAAATTTAGAATTCGTCAAAATGCTCAATGGACCAATTTACTACACGTTTCAGACCTTTTGGAACATTTAAACAATTTAATCGCGAGAAGACACATTCGCGCGCGTTTTTTCGTGTGCCGTCAATACTGAGTGTATTAATTCAATTTGTTCACTTTTATTGTGTTGCTGATACTATTTCTAGCAATTAAAATCACTTAAAGCCATTATTGAATTAAATTTAGCTCAAAGACGTTAGTTAAACCTCAAAAATGGCGCACGAGCGCAATTGCAAAAAATGCAAAAATTGGCTAAAAAAGTAGCTATTTTGAATTCGCTATAACTCTTCAAAATGGCTGGTTACCCCCACTTTTTCGTTCCTGTTCTGATAAGGTATGAATTGGAGATGCGATTAATCATGTATCATGTTTGTTCTTAGAACGCTCTAAAGTCAACATTGTGCCACTTTAAGGAAAACAATTAACTTGTCCCCAATATTGTATTATGTTGTAGCTGAGACATTACTCTACAAATGAACAATGATGCCTTTTTTTTTATCAGAAGACGAAATCGTGGCCAGAATTCCGATTTGAGTTTAAGACTGCAAAATCTGCCATTATGGTTTCTACTTGTACGTGTAATATGAACGGCGGATGGGATCTTTTTCATTCTGAGTCCGAATTTCTCATTGACTCTGTGTTATTAGGTGATCGGCCGCGTAGTGTAGCAAATCTCCTAATCATTCATTCATTCATTCAAAATGGTTTATTTCAAATAAAACTTTCATCTCGGCGTTTAGCCGAATTACAAAAGTTTACAAACAAAATTAATAACACATAATGTAATATATAACATAGCATAACATAATATACTGAATTTGTAAAATAAATCAGTATAAATACGAGAAATATAACAGTGTAATATTTCAACATTCTCTCTCTCTCCATCTCTCGATCTGTCGATCTCACTACCATACAACTTTCTTCCTCTTCTCTTTGTTTCCGCCGATATATAAAAATCTGACCACAAAGTCTTCTGATTGGAATGGACGGTCCTTCCACTCGTTATCCTCACCCAAGGAGCCGTCAAAACACGATACATGTACTTGGCTGGGTCGTAAATCTAAACATACAGTCCAGCCTTATGGTCTCAAGATTAGATTCGGTGAATGCCTCTTGGTTCTTACCAATCTCCATCGATACTTTATCTCTCTTATAATTCTCATCTGCACATTTTCTCCTCACGATTATCGTCCGTCAACTTCGCATTGCTTGTTGCTATGTACGATCCGACATATTCGTATAATCAATCATCAGAACTTTAACTTTAAGACGACGTGTTATTTTGTTGTTTGCTCGTCTACTCCTGTCATTAATCTAATAATAACAGGGTTCTACCGAACAATAGTCAGTACAATCATTGCTACTGTTTCTACATCCACGATTACTAAATAAGCTTGTACATAGGCGTGTTATATGAATGGAGGGTTGAACTTGTTTTAACGACATCTCCCATTGAGTTTCTACATGTGCTATGTCTCGATCAAGGCGGCAGATCACCGAATTCGTCTCCGTGACGATTTTAAATGTCTAGTTAATATTACAATTATCATCATCATTATTATTATTTTCATAATTATCATTATTATTAAAATTATTATTAATTTCATTGACTAGGGGTTAGTCATGGAGGGGTGAATGACAAAAGCAAATAATACATTTCCTACCCGAACATCCCCCTAATTCGGAGACACCGATTTACTGCGTTTCATGTTCATATTTCCTTAGTAAGACCTACTCTCTCTATCTGTTTCTTTCTTTCTTTCCTGACCCACAATTGTGTGTCTGATGGTTGCATTCACGCTACCTGGCTACGCCAATGTTAAAGACAGGAGGCGGATAGCTAGTAATTAAAGTGGCTGTTCCATCAACTAATCCGTGTTGTTTGCTTTCTAGGGACATGTGTCCAGGATATTGCCAATCCATAATAAAATATCAAACGCTTGTCCCTTTTACCTCTATGACTTGTGTCATTTATATTTGCTCTTGAAATTAGACTTTTTCACTCTTCGTTAATGTGGGTCAATTAAAGCTCAGGGAAGCTGACGTATTTGGCAAGATTAGTTTTAATATATTTTCATCCCAGGGAGATGTAATTGCTTTTATAGGTAAGCCTACATCTAATTGAAGTCGACATTTTGCCATTATAAGAGTTTCACTCTTCATTCTAGACCACGACCTGAAAGAGCTGAACATAATCTGGTGAGTTGTGTTCAGAGGATTAGAACATCCGAAACCAAACACGGGAAGACCTTCGTTGCGATCTATCCTACTTGCCAGGAAACAGAATTGACAGCACCCTTTTTTAGTAGGGGCTCATAACGTTTTGATAAACTCGAACCCATCTTGTCAATCAAAAATTATTCTACCACCGAGTTAATTGCAACGAAAACGCATCAAGGTTTCAAATAAAACTGTGCTCCGACTACTTCGTCTTTTACATCCTGATTTAGACTGTACTTCAGCAATCTCTAACTTCTCTTTCACATCATTTTCTGAAACGATGGCCACCATATCCTCCTTTGGTTCAACTCTGTCTCCAGCCACAAATATAACGTCCTCTTATGATCTCGATAATACATATGTAGCAGTGTGGACATTCTATATATGCCTGTCAACTCTAGTTGTTGCTCTATCGGTCATGACAAATACCTTTACCGTGTACGTCTTGAACAGAAGTGACTCTTTACACGAAACCGAAAGTCTCCTTTACAAAGCACTTGCCATTAGCGACATCAACGCTGCACTTAGCTTCTCTATATCAAGTTTATATACAATGCCAAAAGGATGCTTACTGATATATCTGTATAGTCTATTTGTAAACTATATTTCCGTCGTTATTATAGTCTTCGTGAATATCAATCGCTTCTGGATGATCATGTGGCCCTTCCATCATATGCGCTCAGTGACGTCAAGGAGACTCTATTTCGCCTTATTGCTGGGCATGCTGAGTATGTTTGTCTTAATAATGGTGTTATACGGTCTAGGTGTTGTTACTAGCTTACGGCAAAGTGTATGTCCGGATGGTTCTCAAGGAAGAAACAAAATATCAGTTTTAGCTTTGAATCTGCTACTTAGTGCGCCAATGTCACTAGGCCTAATTGTCATTGTCTTCACCGGCGTTGGTATTTTATACAAGTCCAGACAACAGTCCAGAAAGATCGCCCAAATACGACGTAATGTCCTTCAACACAATGGACAACCCGATCAGAACAACCCTCAAGGAAATCATCAAGCCGTTGGTGCAAGTGCACTGAAGGGTCTCAGAACCGTCAGCGCCATTACCATCTCATACATCATCGTGTGGCTAGTACCTCTTGTCAGCTTATGGACCAGTATATATACTACACCTTGGCTTAAAATTATGATATTTTCTCTCATGTCATGTAATACAATCTGGAACCCTATAATATTGTGTATTGCCAACAAGCCTTTCCGGATTGCTTCTTTTAAAGTTATATTGAAGATCAAAAACTGCCTGTTGTGGAGGCAGTGACTAAAGCTTAATCGGTCTTAATAGCGCCTACATATATAACGCGATCAAAAAGCCTTCTGATAAAATAATGAACCCTTATGCATTTTTAATTGCCATGTTCATCAACTTTTGAAGTAGCATATGACACGAATCGATAAGGACTTGAAGAAGACAAAGAGTGTACGTCACTGTGCAGGACACTGAAAGTCTGCTGTACAATAAGATATTAAAAATAACCATCATAATAATAACAATCATATCCATCATACTTGTATAACGTTTAATACTACAATTCAAAGCACTTTATATTGCAGTTATTATAACTCTGGTCGTCAGATTAAATTGCTAATCGGCACATTACAGATCAGCCATAGACGAAAGACTTCATGCATGGCTGATTATGTTTTTTGCTACGCCATGCAGCCAGTACAAACGAATTCGTGTAATGAAATTATAGAAATTCAAGCATTTATTTAAATAAACAGAACTTTGTTATTCCTAGCTCATTTTTCCTGATTGAGGTCTCATATGAACGGACAGAAAATGAATTTTCTAGAAACGGGATTTCTCTTCGAAATTCAGATACCGTCCGCCAAATGACTTTTTTGTACCTTTCCTTCAAATTAATTTTAATCGCTCATGTGTGAAATATACACCATGTGAGTTGCATCAAATGAAATAAGAGGATCTAAGCTTTACAAATATGTGTCTTTTATTAATCATAATTCTAATTGAGTTATGATAAAACATCGATAATTCTCGGTTTCTTTTTTTCTGGGACGCACTGTACAGATCGCTTTATGCCTACAAATAGACATACAGATGGACAACTTTGAGCAGTATTTTGGGGGAATTCCAATTTAAATTATTGCACGGAATTGAGTATTCACACTTTAATAAATTTAAGTTCATTGATACCAATTTATGTTTATTTTGTAAGCATTTTTCATACGTGTGAATTTACTCGGAAGGTATGGGAAAGGTGCAGAACTTTATTTGATTCTGTGTTTTTTTGCAAAAATTAAACTGGGAAAAGATACAATTCGGAATAGATTTACCCAATGAAGGAAAAGGACAGTTAGTGAATCATGTATTAATCTTAACAAAATATTACTTTTGTTATTAAAAGGAGAGAAAAATACTGCCAACCGAATATAAGATAAAGTAGATGAAAACGAGTTAGCACTTTTACTTTATTCCTTAGTGCTCACTTAGCAAAGTGGAAAATTGGTATGTATAGTGGTTGTCATGTAGCGGTTTCGGAATAAGTTTTGTTAATGAAGCTTGGTATTGTTTTTGTTTTGATATATTGCTTTTACGGGATTGGTGCATTTACAAATCTGTATGATTTTATTTTTTATTTATACATCTTTTTTATTTCATGAGCATAGTGATAATTGTATTTGGTCATAGACTTGTTATTATTTATTGTAATGCTCTACCAGTTTAAAAAAAAAATTGTAACAAAAGTAACGTAAGACTGTATTGTTATTTTGTTATATATGTAAATACAAAACAAACATGTTTAACATTCATATATATTAACAAATGCATAAAAACCTTGCCAAAGAATTGAACTACGCTCGACTAGCACTTGTGCTAACTTCTATTTCCCATAAACAACTTCACCTAAATTTCAGAAATATACATGTGAACGAGTATATATTTTGTACATTTAATAGTATGCAGATCTATGTCTAAATACATGTTTCGTTTTAAAACCATTACTGTTCAATCAACATTACCCTTCTATTGTATATAAATGTATCGGTATCATTATTTGCACTGTATGATTGCTCATATATTGTCGTTTTTGTGACGTGTTGTTGTTAATGAATTTAAATTCAAATGTCAAAAGCCTAAAGGTAATATTTGTGTTTTCCCCGGGGGTAGGGAGGGAGACTAGGACTAGGGAGACTAGGTTTCTTGGGCAGGGTGCACGGGGGATCAAAGGGAACATTTTTATTGTTATCTTATTCAATGTCATGACTTGTAATAAATTTGTTATTGTTGCTTTTTTTAATGTATTGTTTGTAATTGTTTTGTTATCAAAACCAATGATTTTATATGTAATAGAAATGTCTTTCATTTTTTTCTCGATTATGTTAAATTTGGTTCATTCAAAAATGAATTAAATACCATTTTACAAAAGGAATATCCCATTTTTCACAATTTCGCCCAGAGTGTACATTTTGACAGACAAAAAGGCGCAATACAAAGGTTCGTTATTGATCTGCCGCGTAGTGTGGCAGAGGACTTCCCTTTTTTCTTTCTTTCTTTCTGTATCGATTTATGTCGCTTCATATCTCATGAATGGCATTATTAATGACAATAAAATTTTCATCCCATGTGACATATGCATGATTTTGTATTCAATCGATAAGATTTTTTTCATAACTGATGCGTGACGTCATCTAGGCGCAATTTTGGTCATTTCTATCATAATGACCATATTTCCGTCATACATTGTCAATCGGAATTTTAACTTTATGAACGACGTGTTATTTTGTATAATCTGAATTTTAACTTTATGGACGACGTGTTATTTTGTATAATCGGAATTTTAACTTTATGGACGACGTGTTATTTTGTTGTTTGCTCCCCTACTCCGGCCATTAACTTAATGGTAACAGGGTTGCACCGAACAGAAGTCAGCACAATCATTGCTACTGTTACTACATCCTTGGTTACTAAATAAGCTTGAAAATAAACGTGTTACATGAATGGAGAGTTGAACTTTTTTTAACGACATCTCCCATTGAGTTTCTACATGTGCTATGTCTCGATCAAGGCGGCAGATCACCAAATTCGTCTCCGTGACGAATTTAATGTCTAGTTAATATTACAATTATCATCATCATTATTATTATTTTCATAATTATCATTATTATTAAAATCATTATTAATTTCATTGACTAGGGGTTAGTAATGGAGGGGTGAATGACAAAAGCAAATAATACATTTCCTTCTCGAACATCCCCCTAATTCGGAGACACCGATTTACTGCGTTTCATGTTCATATTTCCTTAGTGAGACCTACTCTCTCTATCTGTTTCTTTCTTTCTTTCCTGACCCACAATTGTTTGTATGATGGTTGCATTCACGCTACCTGGCTACGCCAATGTTAAAGGCAGCAGGCGGATAGCTAGTAATTAAAGTGGCTGTTCCATCAACTAATCCGTGTTGTTTGCTTTCTAGGGACATGTGTCCAGGATATTGCCAATCCATAATAAAATATCAAACCCTTGTCCCTTTTACCTCTATGACTTGTGTCATTTATATTTGCTCTTGAAATTACACTTTTTCACTCTTCGTTAATGTGGGTCAATTAAAGCTCAGGGAAGCTGACGTATTTGGCAAGATCAGTTTTAATTAAGTGTCATCCCTGGCAGATGTGTTTGCTGTCTATAGGTACAGCTAATTAAAGTTGACAGTTTGCCTTTATGAGAGTTTCACTCTTTATTCTAGACCGCGGCACGAAAGAACTGAACATAATCCGGTGAAGTGTAGGGAGGCAGAGAGGCAACCACCCAAACCAGACAGGGGAAGGCCTTCGTTGATAGCTGTCCTACATGCCAGGAAACAGAATAGTCATCAAGAAAGTACTCGTCGATCAGAGATTCACAGCATCCTTTTCTTTTAAACAGGGGCTCAAAACGTGAAGATATACTCAAAACCATCTTGTCAATAAAAACTCATTCTACCACCGAGTAATTGCTACGTAGGATACGGATCAAAGTTTCAAATGAAAATGTGCTCTACTTCGTTTTTTCAATCCTGATTTAGATTGAACTTCAGTTAGTTCCAACTTCTCTTTGGATCTTTAACTGATTTATAACGATGGCCGCTATATCTTCACCTGGTTCTACTCTTTCTCCGCCTACAAACGTAACGGCCTCTTATGATCCCGATCATATGCTTGAAGCGAAACTGGATCATCCAGTATATGTATCCATGTCAATTCTAGTTGTTGCTCTATCGGTCATGACAAATACCTTTACCATGTACGTCTTGAACAGAACTGACTCTTTACACGAAACCGAAAGACTACTTTATAAAGCACTTGCTATTAGCGACATCAACACTGCTGCAGGTCGGGCAAGCTTCTCTATACTTATTATATTACGAATTGCTACAGGATGCATACTGGTATATCTCTATACTCTGTTTGTAATCTATATTTCTGTCCTTATTATAGTCTTCGTGAACATCAATCGATTCTGGATGGTCATGTGGCCTTTCCATCATATACGCTCAGTGACGTCAAGGAGTCTATATTTTGCTTTATTGGTGGGAATTCTGAGTGCGTTTGTCTTGATAATGTTGGTTTATTTTCTAGGCATGGCTACTATCTTACGGCAAAGTCCATGTCCACATGGTTCTTCCGGAAGAAACAAAATATCAGATTTAGCTTCGAATCTGCTATTTGGTGCGCCAATGTTGCTGGGCCTCATTGTCATTATCTTCACCAGCAGTGGTATTTTATACAAGTCTAGACAACAGGCCAGAAAGATCGCCCAAATACGACGTAATGTCCTTCAACATTATGGACAAATCGACCAGAACCACCATGAATGAAATCATCAAGCCGTAGCTGCAAGTGCACTAAAGGGTCTCAGAACCATCAGTGCCATTACCCTCTCATACATCATCGCATGGCTAGTACCTTGTGTCAGCTTTTGGACCAGAAAACATACTACAAATTGGCTTCAATATGTTAGTGCTTCTCTCATATCATGTAATACGATCTGGAACCCTCTAATCCTGTGTATTGCCAACAAGCCTTTTCGGATTGCTTCGCTGAAAGTGATATTGAAGATCAAAAATGCTTGTTGTGGAGGCAATGATTAAAGATTAATCCGCTAAATTGCGCCTACATATAAGACGATCGACAAGACTACCAATAATTGTTTAACCCTTATGCAGTTTTAATTGCCACATTCATCACCTTTTGAAGTAGAATATGATGTAAACCGATAAGGACTTGATGAGGACGAAGAGCGTATGTGCAGGAGAACAACAACAACAATAATAATAATAATAATAATAATCACATTGTATAGCGATTAATATTACGTTTTTAAATGATTTTTATAGCAGTATTCATTGTCATGGTCATCAGATTCAATTGCTAATCCACACGCTCTGCTCCCATGGGAGTACTCAGGCCAGGCATCATTTTAAAAGCACCCAAACGCTTACCAATCCTACCGAACACCCACTTAACACTTTGATGGAGGGTGGCGCATGTATGTTAATTAGACACGCTAATGGACATTACTGCTAAAGTGGGACTCCAACTGCGAACTAAATGATTGAAAGTCGGGAGACATATCCATTATATCTCGGCACCTACCTATACAAAGCACTCTGCTGTTAGCGATGGCTTGTGTCTTTGTGTTTGCTCTTAAAATTAGATTTTTGCTGACGTATTTGGCAAAATTAACATCGATTCACTTCCATCCCTGGCAGATAGGTTTGCTTTCTCTAAGTACAGCTAATTGAAGTTGATACTTTGCTATATAAAGAGTTTCACTGTTCATTTTAGACAGCGGCATGAAAGAACTAAACATAATCCAGTGAAGTGTTCAAAGGCAGAGAAGCTCCCAAACCAAACGCGGGAAGACCTTTGTTGCTATCTGTCCCAATTGCCAGGAAACAAAATGGACAGCAAGAAATTACTTGTCGATGAGAGATTCACAGCATCTTTTTTAAACGGGGGCTCATAATGTTTAGACATACTCAAACTCATCTTGTAAAGCAGAAATCATTCTGCAACCGGGTAATTTCTACGAAAACGCATCAGTGTTTCTGATGAAAATGTGCTTTACTTCGTTTTTTCATCCGGATTTAGACTGAACTTCAGTATTAAAGCTCTAACTTCTCTTTCGCATCATTAACCGATTTACAAAGATGGCAACCATATCCTCACCTGGTTTAACTCTTTCTCCACCTACAAACATATCGTTCTCTAATGATCTCGATCATACATATGTAGCGGTATGGACATTTTATGTATGCATGTCAATTCTAGTTGTTGCTCTATCGGTCATGACAAATACATTTACCGTGTACGTTTTGAACAGAACTGACTCTTTACACGAAACTGAAAGTCTCCTTTACAAAGCACTTGCTATGAGCGATATCAACGCTGCCTTTAGCTTCTCTATATCAAGTATTTTACAAATGACAAAAGCATGCACACTGATACAACTGTATGGTATATTCGTAAGCTATATTTCCGTCGTTTGTATAGTCTTTGTGAATATCAATCGCTTCTGGATGATCATGTGGCCCTTCCATCATATGCGCTCAGTAACGTCAAGGAGACTCTATTGTTCTATATTGGTGGGCATACTGAGTACGTTCGTCTTGATAATGGTGTTATATGGTCTAGGTATTTCTACTAGCTTGCAGCAAAGTGTATGTCCGAATGGTTCCACAGGAAGAAACAAAATATCAGTTTCAGCTTTGAATCTGCTACTTAGTGCGCCAATGTCGCTGGGCTTAATTGTCATTGTCTTTACCAGCAGTGGTATTTTATACAAGTCCAGACAACAGTCCAGAAAGATCGCCCAAATGGGAGGTAATGTCTTTCAACACAATGGACAACCCGACCAGAACAACCCTCAAGGAAATCATCAAGTCGTTGCTGCAAGTGCACTAAAGGGTCTCAGAACCGTCAGTGCCATTACCATCTCATACATCATCGTATGGCTAGTACCTCTTTTCAGCTTATTGACCAGAAAACATACTATAAATTGGCTTCAATATATTAGTGCTTCTCTCATATCATGTAATACAATCTGGAACCCTATAATCTTGTGTATTGCCAACAAGCCTTTTCGGCTTGCTTCTCTGAAAGTGATATTGAAGATCAAAGCTGCTTGTTGTGGAGGAAATGATTGAAGCTTAATCGGTCTGAATTGCTTCTACATATAAAATACGATCGGGGGAAAATCCAATAAATTAAGTATGAGGCAATTTTAATTGCCATGTCCATCACCTTAATGAGGACGAAAAGCGTACGTGCAGGAGACCGTAAATCTGCTGTACAATCATATAGTAATACTACTAATAATGATAATAATAATAAAAATAACCACATTTTATAGCGTATAATTATACCTGTTTTAACGCTTTACATTGCAATTGTTATTACCCTGGGCCCCGTCTTACAAAGAGTAGATATTGATCCGAATCAATATCAAGTCACTAAATCAATCACAAGTCTGAGTCTCCCATCTCTTATGTACATAGATGTGATTGATATCAATCACAGTTGCGATTGATATCAACTCTTTGTAATACAGGGCCCTGGTCATCAAGTTCAGTTGCTAATCCACTGCAGATAGTGCATACGCTCAGCTCCCCGGGGCTGAAGTGGGACTCCAACTGCCAACCATGTAATTCAAATTTCGGGAACATCTCCACTAGATCGCGGCACCTTAAAGGTTATACAAAGTTTTGGTATAGGGTCATGAATTTGGTTCAAATGAACATATTGGAAGCATATGCAATCGTACAATATACAATATATTACAGTGATAGTTGTCGCAGTTAAAATCTAGTCTAAAGTTATGAAATTGTAATTAATAAACTCTGTATGTTGTATAGCTCCCTCTCAAGGTCAAGATATTAATTAAGCTATAAAACAATGTTTCTTGACTAAAATCGACCGATTAGTTATTCCCGTTTGGAAATTATATATCACAACTACATATTCTGAGATATTCATGGTCGCAGCTACCATTTTAAGGCCGTAGGCGCTATTTGAAATTCATCAAAATTTACCGGAAGCACCGGTAATTTTTTATATTCCATTTTTCTCGAAAGCAGAAGTGTTTTAGGGGCTAAATTTTCTAGTGCTTATAATGCATCCACAGGGGCATCCAAGTATATCAAAATTGTAAAGAATCACTATCCAGTAAATTTTCAAATTTCCCAAAACTTTGTATTACCTTGCTGTTTATGTTATCAGTGTTATGATCCAATAAAGGAGCCTGGACTTTTGCATTCCAATTTCAAATAAAAGAATACGTCAGGGCAGAACGTCAATCTGTTTAGTATCTAATTTTAGTATGTATTTTTACATTACACAACAATAAGTATGAATATAATAGAGATAGATTGCTCGAATTGTGAGTTATTTCTGTCAGGTAGAAATAGACATCATCTTGACCTTTGTTGTATTAAAATGTCATATTCACAATCAGATAATATATGTTTCGGACGTATTTGCATTAATACCTTTATATCAAACAGATTTACCGTCGCTCTCATGATGAGTATGGTGTCTTAATATTTTTATTGTGAAATTATGTTGTGCAGCGTGTTTAAATTATTGGCTTTCTTTTTGTAAATAAGGTTATAGATGAATGCCAACAATCCTAATATGATTTGTTCACTTTTGCACCAGTAGAGTACATTTTCGCCGACACTATGACGCATTACAAATGATCCCTGTGGTTAATTTACATTCAAATATGACATACATTCTCATAAAAATCGTAATGCGTGTAATTTGTATTGTCCTAAAATCCGTACAAATGGTTGCAAAAATACAGCTTTTTTTCAAAGGGCCAGTTTTATGGGAAAATATCCCGTTTAATATGACAAACTCTAATACATGGAATATTTTTAAACGATTGTATGAATCCCATATTTTATCATTGTATTCAATCTCAAAGTAATTGACGTTACGTTTCAGTAAATGCACTTTGTAATTTATTTCCCCTCCCCTTCCCTTCTCCTTTCCTTCTTTTTTTCTTCTTTTGTTTTGATGTTCAGGTTTTCTCTGCTTTTCTTTTCTTTTTTTCCTTTTCTCAACAATACAGTGTATTTTTTAAGGGGTTGACGTTCATCAGTCTAATTGCCCTTTTTGTTAATACCACATTCCAATAACATTTTGTTTGCTCCTTCCCTTTGTATTTTTACCTTGTAATCGATCTTTTCATCTGTATATCATGTTTGTATGTTTAATGTTTTTAATGTTTTTTATGGAGAATGAAATGAATGAAATAAAAAGAATATTCGATTCATGATGAAATTAATTATATTCTTGTTCTTATTCTTATTCCTAGTAGTAGTATTATTATTATTATCATTGTTATTACTATTACTATTGTTATTTATTTTCAATTATTGTTGTCGTTGGATTTATTATTATCATTTTTATTATTACCATTATCCTTATTATTTTGCATTGACTAGGGGATAGTCATGGCCCAGTGAACTAAGCTCTGGAGAAGAAATGGGTAAAGATAATGACGAAAGCAAATAACATGGCTCCTTCCTATATCCTCCCCTTACTCGGAGACACTGTTTTAACGCATTTCATTTGCATCTATACTTAATGAGAGATCCTATCTCTCTCTTCCTTTTGCTTTCTCTCTTTCCTGACCCACAATTCCTTGTTCAATGTTTCCATTCATGCTACCTGGCTAGGCCAATGTTATAGGCAAGAGGCGGATGGCCAATAGTAAAATTGTCTGTTTCATGGACTAATCTGTATTTTGCGTTGCTGTTTTTTATCACACACTGTTAATTGACATATATCCAGGATATTCCCAAGCCATATTTAAATATGAAACACTTCTCCTTTTTACTTCTTGACTTGTGTCATGTGTGCTTGCTCTTGAAATCAGATTTTTAATTTTGTTTTTACTCTTCATTAATGAGCGTCAATTAAAGCTTAGAGAAGCTGATGTGTTTTGCACAAATAACATCAATTTAGTTTTCATCCGTTATGCTGGCGGATGGGTTTGCAGTCAATATGTAAAGCTAATTTAAGTTTCACTCTTCATTCTAGACAACACCATGAAAAAACTGAACATAATCCGGTGAAGTGTCAAAAGGCAGATAACCTCCAAACCAAACACAGAAAGACCTTAATTGCGATTTGTCATACTTGCCAAAAACACAATGGACAGCAAGCAATTACTTGTCGATTAGAGATTCACAGCATTTTTTATTTAACAGGGGCTCATAACGTTTAGATGAACTCAAACTCATTTTGTCAAGCAAAAATCGTTCCACATCCTGGTAATTGCTACGGATACGCATCACATTTGTATTCGTTTATTTCATCTAGATTTAACCTTCAGTAAGCTCCACCTTCTCTTTCGCACCATTTACTGATTCGTAACGATGACCAATATATCTTCACTTGGTTCTACTCTTTCTCCGCCTTCAAACATAACGGCTTATGATGATTCCAATCACATCTTTGTGGCGAAACTGGATCATCCATTTTATGTATGCATGTCAATTTTAGTTGTTACTCTATCAGTCATGACAAATACCTTTACCGTGTACATTTTGAACAGAACTGACTCTTTGCACGAAACTGAAAGTCTTCTTTACAAAGCACTTGCTACAAGCGACATCAACGCTGCTGCAAGTCAGACAAGCTTATATATAATAATCGCAAAAGGATGTATACTAATATATCTTTATACTCTGTTTGTAATTTATATTGCTGTCGTTATTGTAGTCTTCGTGAATATTAATCGCTTCTGGGTGATCATGTGGCCTTTTCATCATACTCGCTCAGTGACGTCAAGGAGCGTCTATTTTGCTTTATTGCTGGGCATGCTGAGTGCGTTTGTCTTGACAATGGTAGTTTATGACCTAGGCATGGCTACTAGCTTACGGCACAGTTTATGTCCGCATAGATCTCTAAGAAGAAACAAAATATCAGATCTAGCTACGAATCTGCTTCTAGTGCGCCAATGTGGCTTAGCCTCATTGTTATTGTCTTCAATACAAGTCCAGACAACAGGCCAGAAAGATCGGGCGAATACGACGTAATGTTCTTCAACACAATGGACAACCCGATCAGAACAACCCTCAAGGAAATCATCAAGCCATTGCTGCAAGTGCACTAAAGGGTCTAAGAACAATCGGCGCCATTACCATCTCTTCAACATCGTATGGCTACTGGCCAGTACCTTTTATCAGCGTGTTGACCAGAATACATACTAAAAACTGGCTTCAATATATCAATATTTCTCTCATATCATGTAATACAATTTGGAACCCTATAATCTTGTGCATTGCTAACAAGCCTTTTCGGATTGCTTCTCTGAAAGTGATACTGAAGATCAAAGCTGCTTGTTCGGGAGGCAATGATTAAAACTTAATCGCTATAAATTGCTCCGACATAATATAAAACACGATTGGAAAGACTTCAAATAAATGATCCGTAAGGCAATTTTAATGGCCATGTCCATCACCTTTTATAGTAGCATTTGACAAAAAAAAGGATAAGGACTTAATGGCCCGAATTCACAAAGGAGGTTTGTCGACAAACCTCCTTTTGTTTCGCCAAACCTCCTTTTGTTCTTTACAAACCAAGTTTGTAAAAAACGCGTAAAAATGCGTCATATGACGTACGAAAACCAAGGTTTGTCGACAAACCTCCTTTGTGAATTCGGGCCAATGAGGATGAAGAGCATACGTACAGGAGACCGAAAGTCTGCTGTACAGCAACAACAACAACAATATCATAATAATAATAATGAAAATTACATTCGTATAGCGATCAGGGGCGGTGATCTCGGGGGACGGGGGGGACACGTCTCCCCGCATTTTTTTTAAGGGTGGAGATCGTCGTCCCCCCCCCCCCCCCTGAAAAATTGGGAAAATTGCCGACAAAAAATGTATGGAAAATACTGAGTAAAGACGGCAACACACTTTTAGGCTCTGGAGGGTCAAAGAGTGCAGCGTTAAGACTAATAAAAGTGCAAAAATCTTCTCGCTCGGTCGCTACGCTCCCTCGCATAATATCCTTCAAAATATACAAGTAAATATTGTTGAAAATCTGTATTCCGTTTGTATACGATAGTTTTGCTAAGGAATGTAATTTTTTAATACGACAAAATTCCAAAAGCCTGTAAGGGGGTAGGTAGTCACCTCTGTCTCCCTCGCCCCTCTTGTTTACTAATATGCTCCCTCGTCTCTCGCATTTCGTCCCCTCCCCCCCCCCCCCCCCCCCCCTCACCGGTCATGAAAAGAAATCGCCGCCCCTGATTGTGATTTATACTACGTTTCTAAGCATTTTACATAGCAGTTATTATTACACTGGTAATCAGATTCAATTGTTAATCCAAATGTGATAGCGCTCAAGCCCTGCTCCCCTGGTGGTACTGTAGTTAAATTCGTACCTACCGTATATGTAAAGCGGATTTAACCATTGCTTTTATGTTCCATATGACGTTTTAATTCTTTCATTGCGAAATTGTGTCGTGAAGTATGATGAAATTATGTATATTTGCTTTCGTTTCTGAAATTAATCTATAGATGTATGCCTATAAATATGACATTTTCTCACAGTTGCGCCAGGAGTGTAAATGTTGAGAGACAATATGGCCAAATACAAATGTCAAGTATTGTTATTATTTCAAATGATCATCATCATTATTATTACTATTATCATTATTATTATCACATAATCATTATTATTGAGATTGACTATAGGGGGTAGTGATGGCCGAATGAATTAGGCACTTGAGAAGAAAAGGGTAAGTATAATGACGAAAGCAAATAATACGGCTCCATCCCATACCCTCCTCTAACTCGAAGACACTGTTTTACCACATTTCATTGTCATCTATACTTAATGAGACATCCTATCTCTCTATCTCTCTCTCTCTCTCTCTCTTTTTTTTCTCTCTCTCTCTCTCTTTCTTTCTTTCTTTTCTGACCCACAATTCCTCGTAAAATGTTTCCATTCACGCTACCTGACTACGCCAATGTTAAAGGCAAGAAATGTATAGCCAAAAATAAAAGTTGCAAATAACAAATGTCGCATGAACTAATCCGTTTAGTTTGCTGTGATTCGTTATCAAAAACTTTCAATGGACATGTGTCCAGGATATTGCAAAACCCATACTAAAAGATTAAACGCTTCTCCTTTTTACCTCTTTGACTTGTGTCATGTGTGCTTTGCTCTTGAAATTAGACTTTTTCACTCTTCATTAATGTGCGTCAATCAAAGCTTGGGGAGGCTGATGTATTTGGCGAGATTAACAATAACATCAATTTAGTTTTCATCCCTGGCAGATGGGTTTGCTGTCAATATGTAAAGCTAATTAAAGTTGACATTTTGTCATTATGAGAGTTTCACTCTTCATTCTAGACCACGGCATGAAAGAACTGGACATATTCTGGTGAGGTGTCCAGAGACAGAGAACCTCCCAAACCAAACACTAGAAGATCTTCGTTGCTAGCTGTCCTACATGCCAGGAAACAGAATGGACAGCAAGAAATTGCTTTTCGATTAGAGATTCACAGCATCTTTTTTAAACAGGGGCAAATAAGGTTTGGAACTCAGAAGCATCTTGTAAAGCAAAAATCACCCTCTACCGAGTAATTGCTACGAATACACATCAAAGTTTCGGACAAAATCTGCTCTACTTCGTTATTTTCAAACGGGTTTTGACTGAACTTCAGTAAGCTTTATCTCCTCTTTCGCATTATTAACTGATTCATAACGCTGGCCACTATATCTTCACTTGTAACTACTCTTTCTCCGCCTGCAAACGTAACGGCCTCTAATGATCTCGATAAAATGTTTGAAGCACAACTGGATTATCCTGTTTATATATATATATATATATATATGCATGTCGATTTTAGGTGTTGCTCTATCGGTCATGACAAATACCTTCACCATGTACGTCTTGAACAAAACTGACTCTTTACACGAAACTGAAAGTCTCCTTTACAAAGCACTTTCTTTAAGTGACATCAACGCTGCTGTAGGTCAGGCAAGCTTCACTATAATACGTATATTACGAATTACAAAAGGATGCCTACTGATATATCTTTATACTGTGTTTGTAATCTATATTTCCATCTTCATGATAGCCTTCGTGAATATCAATCGCTTTTGGATGATCATGTGGCCCTTTCATCATATGCGCTCATTGACGTCAAGGAGACTCTATTTTGCTTTATTGGTAGGCATACTGAGTATGTTTGTCTTGATAATAGTAGTTAATGATATAAGCGTTCCTACTGGCCTACGGCAAAGTGTATGTCGGGATGGTTCTCCAAGAAAAAGCAAAGTATCAGATTTAGCTTTTAATATTCTGCTTAGCGCGCCAATGACGTTGGGCCTAATTGTAATTGTCTTCACCAGCAGTGGTATGTTATACAAGTCCAGACAACAGGCCAGAAAGATCGTTCAAATACGACGTAATTTCCTCCAACACAATGGACAACCCGATCAGAACAACCCTGAAGGAAATCATCAAGCTATTGCTGCAAGTGCATTAAAGGGTCTCAGAACCGTCAGCGCCATTACCATCTCATACATCATCGTATGGCTAGTACCTCTTGTCACCTTATGGGCCGAAAAAGATAATATAATGTGGCTTCTAAACATTAGTATAGCTCTCATGGCATGTAATACAATCTGGAACCCTATAATCTTGTGTATTGCCAACAAGCCTTTCCGGATTGCATCTCTAAAAGTTATATTGAAGATCAAGGCTGCTTGTTGTAGAGGCAAAGATTAGAGTTCAATCGGTCTAAATTGCGCCTACATAATTTATAACAGGTACGTGAATACATATGTCCGTCACTCTTAGAAGTAGCATATAACAAAAATTGAAAAGAGCTTGTTGGGGACGAAGAGCGTATTGCTTGAGATCGAAAGTCTGCTGTACAGTAATAATAATAATAATGAGACTTGTTAAACGTTTTATAATACTTTTCAAAGCACTTTAGATTGCAGTTCTTTATACCCTGGTCGTCGGATTCAATTGCGAATCGGCACATGATAGTGCACACACCCTACTCTCCGGGAGGTACTGCGACCAGGCACCATTTTATGTACACCCGTACGCTTGCAAATCCAACCGGGTACCCATTTAATACTTGGGTGGAGAGTGGTTAATGTATATAAATGACTTGCCAATGGTAAATTACTGCTGAAGTGGGACTCCAACTGTCAACCATGAAATACAAAGTCCGGGGACATATCCCCTAGATCTCGGCACCTACCTCTACAAAGCACATTGCTGTTGAACAGGAACATGGACGTCAAGATAGTTCTTGCCGTTTTGGCGCGTTTTACTTCACGTGTGGCGCCAAAGTCATTTCGAGCATTGTGAGCGCGATGACCGGAATTCGAAGTACTTGCATCGCCGGAAACATCATCCTAATACAGGTACTACTTATCAGCAACAGTCTTTGGAAAGTGCTAATACACTATTCTGATGAAACCTTTATTTCTGAAGACTGTTTCAGAAATGCTCCACCAATGAAAATGTTGATGAAAATATTACATTATGAAATTACAAGATAACGCATCACCGCAATTATAGACAAAGGCCGAATAAGCCAGAGTAAACAAAATTGCTCTGCCAACATCTGACTAAGCGAATGAATAATTTCACAGCTGGACCCAACTAATTTCAATCCTAATCGTAACATTAAACCCGATAGCGTACCCACAGCAATTGATGTCGAATTACCATTAAATTAAAGCCTTGTTAAACAAGACTTTTCATATTTTTCTTTTGTTTGTCGGTTTTAAGGGGGTTGTAAAAGCCAATGAGGATATAACAACTTGTCATTACTGAATACACTTTCGGGTGATAAGGAATTTATTTTCTCCTTTGAAGGATTTTTTGTTTACTCTCTATCACCTCGAAAATATTGAAAAAAAGACATTGATAGAAAAGTCAGGGGGAAGTAAGTTAAGGGGTCTAACTAACGTGCAGCAGTAGAGGCAGAGATGTATAGAAAATCATCATTATATGAATGTCAAGCGTAAAACATACTGATTAAGCCACCACCGTCATCATGATCAATACAGGGGACGGTGACCATACACTGCCAAATAGGATCAAATCCTCATCCACCACCGCTCACATTCACAATTTTCGACATCCATTGTGGAAACTCAAAAAATGTTGAGTTCTGGGGAGACTCGGACGTGACATATAATTTGTGAGCGTTTTCATTGTTATTATACAAGTGAGGAAGAACATCAGGGAACAAATGTTCCCATTGCTCTTCAAATGCCTACATATTCTAAATATTACATGTAACAGCTTAAAAATGTGGACTTCATTTTTATGCCACGACTAGGCCTAATTTCTCAACTATATCTTTAACTTGACAAAACACCACTTGTTAAAGCCATACTGTACTAGAAGCTCAACCGCAAGATCCCCTCCACCGCCAAATCAGGTCAGCTGTCGTAGTATTGTCCCGTTTCTTATGCTATGGTCACAAATCTGAGCAGCGACCGACCGATCAGTAGCCTGCTCGGTCGCTGCTGGAATTTAGGCGTCGCCCAGCAATTAGGTCGGTGCCCGGGCGGCGACCGCCCAGGCACCGAGCGTATTTTGGGCGGCGAGTGAAAAGTGAGCAGGCGCCGCCCAAATTTTAACTCCGCGCTAAAACTTCAGCGGCGACCGAGCGATGCCCTCAAAATGAGCGGTGCCTGGGCGGCCGCCGCTCGGTGGCCGGGCAGCCACCGGGCAGAATTGGTTAAAAACTCGCCGCTCGGCCGCCGAGCAGGCTACTTTTGGGTAATGTGACCATAGCATTACTGAGCTCTTGGTTCGCGCAACACTTCCTTTGTCTGCGATTAGATATTGGGTTACGCACTGTTGGCAAGTGGACCATGAGATAAGATAGCGATGTGAAATAAGCAGTACCAGAGCCATCGATATACAGAGTTTGGCCAACTTGGTTTCTCTGGGTCACAAAATGGCGTATATTTTGTTGTTGTGTTGTCCAACAGTAGTCGCCATATTGTGTCCAGCTCGAACTGGGTTGGCCAAACTTTATGTATAGATGGCTCTGAGCAGTACTTAAGGGCAGACATATCATCATTTAAGGATCGTTTAAGGTAGTTTCACATTGCACAAAAGAATATTGTGAATATAATTGAGACAGGTTGTTCGTATTGTGAGTTATCTCTCTCTGCTGGCAATAGGCATACTGTTTACCTTTGTTGTATGAATCAGTCATAATAAAATGATACATGTTTTAGATGTATATAGTTTAGCTCATTCCTTTATATTGCGCGAAGTAAACCTTGCTCTTATTTTAAATATAATGTTTTTAATTTTTATCGAATGTGAACAGAATAAGACTTTCCGGAATAAGTATGGATTTAATGAAAACCGTTTTAAAGAAAGATACGTATTAGAAAGAGAAAGAATTGTTGTAAATCAGGAGCTTAAAAAGCCAGACCAGAGGTTGCCAAAGAAACTGTTACGAGCACTTTAGATGAAAAGTAGCAAAATATTGTATAGTTGAGAAAAAATATGTGATTTCTATTGATAACATTGTGCGTCAATTGTATTTGTTCTCACAGCTTTATTTTGATGTTTGAATGCAAATAAACACCTCATTAGAGGCAAAACAAAATGTTTTAATGTTTGTATTGCGAAGTTGTGTCCTGAAATATGTTACAATAATGTGAATTTGTTTTCTTTTCTCGAAATACTGTAAAGATGAATGCTTACAACTTAACTATTTCCTGCCATTATTTAATGCCAGGAGTGAAAATGTTGATCGACAAAATGGTGCACTTCTAAGGTTCACTATCATTGATATCATTATTACTCATATAATTATTATCATTATTATTACTGTAATCATCATCACATCTATTATCATTTTCGTTGTTATTGTCATTGACTAAGTGGTAGTCGTGGCGGAGTGAAGGCATCGTAAAAGAAATGGGTAAGACAATGTGAAAAGCAAATAATACGGCTCCTTCCCATACCCTCCCCTCACTCAGAGACACAGTTTTACCGCATTTCACTTTCATCTAATTAATGAGACATCCTCTCTCTCTCTCTCTCTTTCTCTCTCTATTTGCTATCTCTCTTTCCTGACCCGCAATTGTTTGAGTGTTCAATTGCTTGTTAAATGCAAGAGACGGATGGCCAATATTAAATATGGTTTTTCATGAACTAATCCGCGTTATGTGCTCTGAATCGTTATTAAAAACTATCTATTGTCATGTGTCCAGTAAATTGCCAAGCCATATCAAACGATCAAACGCTTCTCCTATTTACCTCTTTGACTTGTGTCATGTGTGTTTGCTCCGCCTTGTGTCACGTGTGTTAGCTCCTGAGCTTAGACTTTTCACTCTTCATTAAGGTGCGTCAATTAAAGCACATGAAAGCTGACGGATTTGGCAACATTAATATCAATTCAGTTTTCATCCCTGGCAGATGGATTTGCTGTCAATATGTAAAGCTAATTGAAGTTGACATTTTACTATTATGAGAGTTTCGCTCTTCATTCTAGACCACGGCTTGAAAGAACTGAACATAATCCGGTGAAGTGTTCAAAGGCAGAGAAGCTCCCAAACCAAACACGGGAAGACCTTCGTTTCTATCTGTCCTACTTACCAGGAAACATGATGAACGGCAAGAAAGTACTTGTCGATCACAGATTCACAGCACCTTTTTTTTTGAACGGGGGCTCATAACGTTTCGATAAACTCAAACTCATCTTGTCGAGCAAAAATCATTCTTCCACCGAGTAATTGCTACGAATACACATCAAAGTTTCAGATGAAAAGGTGCTCTACTTCGTTTTTTCTATCCTGATTTAGACTGACTTCAGTAAGCTCTAACTTCTCTTTTGCATCCTTAACTGATTTATAACGATGGCCGATATATCTTCACCTGGTTCTACTCTTTCACCGTCTACAAATATAACGGACTCTTATGATCTCGATCAAATGTCTGAAGCGGTACTGGATTATCCATTTTATATGTGCATGTCGATCCTAGCTGTTCCTCTATCGGTTATGACAAATACCTTTACCGTGTACGTCTTGGACAGAACTGACACTTTACACGAAATTGAAATTCTCCTTTACAAAGCACTTGCTATTAGCGACGTCAACACTGCTGCAGGTCAGGCAAGCTTATCTATAATACTTATATTACGAATTGCTACAGGATGCATACTGGTATATCTATATTCCCTGTTTGTAATTTATATTTCTGTCGTTCTTATAGTTTTCGTGAATATCAATCGATTCTGGATGATCATGTGGCCTTTCCATCATATACGCTCAGTGACGTCAAGGAGACTATATTTGGCTTTATTGGTGGGAATAATGAGTGCGTTTGTCTTGATAATGGTGGTTTATTATCTAGGCATGGCTACTATCTTACGGCAAAGTTTATGTCCCCATGATTCTCCAGGAAGAAACAAAATATCAGATTTAGCTACGATTCTGCTAATTAGTGTGCCAATTTTACTTGGCCTCATTGTCATTGTCTTCACCAGCGGTGGTATTTTATCCAAATCCAGACAACAGGCTAGAAAGATCGCCCAAATACAACGAAATGTCTTTCAACACTATGGACAAATCGATCAGAACGACCCTCAAGGAAATCATCAAGCCGTTGTTGCAAGTGCATTAAAGGGTCTCAGAACCATCAGCGCCATTACCATTTCTTACATCATTGCATGGATAGTACCTGTAGTCAGCCCATTGACCAGAGTACATACTCAAAAATGGCTTCAATATATTAGTGTTTTTCTCGTACTTTGTAATACAATCTGGAACCCTATGATCTTGTGTATTGCCAACAAACCTTTCCGAATTGCTTCTCTGAAAGTTATATTGAAGATCAAAACTGCATGTTGTAGAGGCAGTGACTAAGGCTTAATCGGTCTAAATTGCGCCTATATAATTATGTAACACGATCAAAAAGACTTCCAAAGAATAATGAACCATTTTGCAGTTTTGATTGCCATGTTCATCACCTTTGAAGTAGCATATGATACAAACCGATACGGACTTGAAGAGGACAAAGAGTGTACGTCACCTTGCAGGACACTGAAAGTCTGCTGGACACTAATGATATTAAAAATAACCATCATAATAATAACAATCATATTCATCATACTTGTATAACTTTTAATAGTTCAATTCAAAGCACTTTATGTTGCAGTTATTATAACCCTGGTCGTCAGATTAAATTGCTAATCGGCACATTATAGATCAGCCCTAGACGAAAGACTTCATGCATGGCTGATTTTCAACGAAACGGAGTTAAGTCTTTTGTCAATTATGTTTGTTGCTACGCCAGGCAGCCAGTAAAAACGAATTCGTTTAATGAAATTATGGAAATGCAAGCAATTCTTTAAACAAACAGAATTTTGTGATTCCTAGCTCATTTTTCCTCATTGAGGTCTCATATGAACGGACAGAAAATGACTTTTCTAGAAACGTGATTTTCTCTTCGAAATTCAGATACCGTCCGCCAAATGACTTTGTGGTACCCTTCCTTCAAATTGATTTTAATCGCTCATGCGTTAAATATGCATCATGTGAGTTGCATCAAATGGAAGAAGAGGATCTTCTGAGCTTTACAATTATGTGTCATTTATTAATCATAATTGTGATTAAGTTATGATAAACATCGATAATTCTCGGTGTTTGTTTTTCTGGGACGCACTGTATAGATCGCTTTATGCATACAAGCAGACATAGAGATGAATAACTTTGAGCACTTTTTTGGAAAAATTCCAATTTAAATTATTGCATGGAATTGAGTATACAAAAGCCGTAACATCCCTCTAGCGCCAACTCAGATCAGCTGTACTAGTATGTTCCCGTTACACGCAGCTTCCCTAGCTGAGCTGTTGGTTCTTGCATCAAGACCTCTGTCTGCGAAGTGAGAATAAGATGTTGGGTTTAATACGCACTGTTGGCAAGTTGACCATGATATGGCGCTGTGAAATAAGCAGTAAGTAAGGGCAAATAGCTCTTAATTTCAGAAACTTTTTTAGGTATTTTCACATTGCAAAACAAAAATAGTGTGAATATAATACAGATAGGCTGTTCGAATTGTGAGTTGTTCCTGTCAGCTGGCAATAGGCATCTTATTGACCTATGTTGTACGAATCAATCATATTCATAATCAAAAGATTAATGTTTCGGATGTAGTTCTATTCATTCCTTTGTAGTAACTGAATTTAACCTTCCTCTCATGTTGAAGTTAATGTTTTAATTTTGTTGATTGGGAAATTGTGTCCTGAAGTATTTTTAATGTATGTTCATTTGCTTTCTTTTCTAGAAATACTGTATGTATGTACACACTTATACCATTTCTCACAGTTAGGCCAGGAGTGTACATCTTCACTCACAATATTGTGCATTACAAATTTTCACTAGCATTAATATTAATGATACTACTATCATTATTCATATTGTTATCACTGTTTATATCATCATTATATTCTCCATATTCGTTGTATTGTTTATATATTTGATTATATGTATAATGTATTGTGAATGTAATTTTCACGAGAATTGGAAATAAATGAATGCATGAATCATCATAAAATTTATAATCATTATCATTATTATTTTCATTGACTAGGAGGTAGTCATGGCCTAGTGAAAAAGACACTGGAGAAGAAATTGGTAAAGATAATTACGAAAGCAAAAAAAACGGCTCCACCCCACACCCTCTTCTCACTCCCCGGCACTATTTAACCGCATTTCATTTTCATCAATACTTGATGAGACATCCTATTTCTCTCTCCCTCTCTCTCTCTCTCTTTTCTCTTTCCCGACCACAATTCCTTGTTCAATGTGTTCATTCACGCTACCTGGCTATGCCAATGTTATAGGCAAGAGGCGGATGGCCAACACTAAAAGTGGGTGTTGCATGAACTAATGCGTTAAGTTTGCTGTGAATCGTTATTAAAAAACTTTCAAATGACATGTGTCCAGGATATTGCCAAGCCATACTCAAAGATCACTTTTCCTTTTTACCTCTATGATATGTGTCATGTGCAGTTGCTTTTGAAATTAGACTTCTTCACTCTTCATAAAGGTGCTTTAATTAAAGCACGTGGAAGCTGACGTGTTTGGCAATAATCACTTTCAATTCAGTTTTCATCCCTGGCAGATGGGTTTACCTTCAATATATACAGCTAATTAAAGTTGTTATTTTGCCGTCATTAGAGTTTCACTCTTAATTTTACACCACGTCATGAAAGAACTGTACATAATCCGGTAAAGTGTAAAGAGGCAGAGAGGCAATCACCAAAACCCAAACCAAACACCGCAAGACCTTCGTTGATATCTGTCCTACTTGCCAGGAAACATGATGACCGGCAAGAAAGTACTCGTCGATCACAGATTCGCAACATCTTTTTTTTAAACGGGGGCTCATAACGTTTAGATAGACTCAAACTCATCTTGTCAAGCGAAAATCATTCTACCACCAAGTAAATGCTACGAATAAACATCAAAGTTTTAGATAAAAATATGCTCTACTTCGTATTTTCTATCCTGATTTAGACTGAACTTCATTAAGCTCTAATTTCTCTTTCGCATCCTTAACTGATTCATAACGATGGTCACTAAATCTTCACCTGGTTCTACTCTTTCTCTGTCTACAAATATAACGGACTCTTATGATCTCGATCAAATATCTGAAGCGGTACTAGTTCATCCATTTTATTTGTGCGTGTCGATCCTAGCTGTTGCTCTATCGGTCATGACAAATACCTTTACCATGTACGTCCTGAACAGAACTGACTCTTTACACTACACTGAAAGTCTCCTTTACAAAGCACTTGCTATAAGTGACATTAACGGTGCTGCAAGTCAGGCAAGCTTCTCTATAATAATTATATTACGAATTACGAAAGGATGCATACTGATATATCTTTGTTCTGTGTTTGCAATCTATATATCCATCGTTATTATAGTCTTCGTGAATATCAATCGTTTCTGGATGATCATGTGGCCCTTCCATCATATACGCTCAGTGACGTCAAGGAGACTCTGTTTGGCTTTATTGGTGGGTATACTGGGTACGTTTGTCTTGATAGTGGTGATTTATGATCTAGGGATGACTACTAGCTTACGGCAAGGTGTATGTCTGGATGATTCTTCAGGAAGTAACAAAATATCAGATTTAGCTTCGATTCTGCTATTAAGTGCGCCAATGTCGCTAGGCCTAATTGTCATTGTCTTTACCAGCAGTGGCATTTTATACAAGTCCAGACAACAGGCCAGAAAGATTGCCCAAATACGACGTAATGTACTTCAACACAATGGACAACCCGATCAGAACAATCCTCAAGGAAATCATCAAGCCGTTGCTGCAAGTGCACTGAAGGGTCTCAGAACCATCAGCGCCATTACCCTATCATACATCATCGTATGGCTACTACCTCTTGTCACCTTTTGGGCCGAATTAGATACAGTAACTTGGCTTCTAAATATTAGTTTAGCTCTCATGTCATGTAATACAATCTGGAACCCTATAATCCTGTGTATTGCCAACAAGCCTTTCCGGATTGCCTCTCTTAAAGTTATATCGAAGATCAAAGCTGATTGTTGTGGAGGCAGTGATTAAAGCTTTATCGGTCTAAATTGCGCCTACATATAACATGCTTAAAAAGACTTTCATTAAAATTATGAACCTTTATGCAATTGCAATTGCCATGTCCGTCACCCTTTGAAGTAGCATATAACAAAAACTGATAAGGACTTGATGGGGACATGAAGTACTCCGGTCAGGCACTGTTATACAAGAACCCGAACGCTTGCAAATCCTACCTTGTACCACTGACCTCTACCTCTAGAGGTCAGTGCCTTGTACCCATATAACGCTTGGGTGGAGAGTGGCATATGTATATCAACGACTCGCCAATGAAAATTACTGCTGAAGTGAGACTCCAACTGCCAACCGTGTGATTCAAAGTCAGGGTACATATCCACTAGATCTCGGCACCTACCTCTACAAAGCACCGTGTTGTTGAACAGGAACAGGGGATGTCCAGACAGTTCTTGCCGTGATGGCGCGTTTTACTTCACATGTGCCGCCAAAGTCACCTCAAGCATTGTGAGCACGATGACCGGAATTCGAAGTACTTGCATCGCTGGAAACATCATCCTAATACAGGTACTACTTACCATCAACAGTTTTTGGAAAGTGCTAATACATTATTCTGATGAAACCTTTATTTCGGAAGACTGTTTCAGAAATGCTCCACCAATGAAAATGTTGATGAAAATATTACATTATTAAATTACAAGATAACGCATCACCGCAATCATAGACAAAGGCTGAATAAGCCAGAGTAAACAAAATTGCTCTGCCAACATCTGACTAAGCGAATGAATAATTTCACAGCTGGACCCAACCAATTTTAATCCTAATCGTAACATTAAACCCGATAGCGTACTCAAAGCAATTGATATCAAATTACCATTATATTAAAACCTTGTTAAACAAGACTTTCATATTTTTCTTTTGTTTGTCGGTGTTAAGGGGGTGTAAAAGTCAATGAGGATATAATAACTTCTCATTAATACTGAATACACTTTCGGGTGATTAGGAATTTCTTTTCTCCTTTGAAGGATTTTGTTTTTACTCTCTATCACCTTGAAAAATACGTATTGCCTTATACTTTTAGAGAAACGCTAGAATTTGGAAGACATTGATGGAAAAGTCAGGGGGAAGTAAGTTTAGGGGTCTAACTAACGTGCAGCAGTAGAGGCAGAGATGTATAGAAATTCATCATTATATGAATGTCGAGCGTAAAACATACTCATTAAGCCACCACCGTCATCATGATCAATACAGGGGACGGGTACCATACACTACTAATTATAATCAAATCAGATCTTCTATCTGCGATTAGATATTGGGTTACGCACTGTTGGCAAGTGGACCATGAGATGAGATGGCGATGTGAAATAAGCAGTACCAGAGCCATCGATATACAGAGTTTGGACAACTTGGTTTCACTGGGTCACAAAATGGCGTATATTTTTTTGTTGTGTTGTCCAACAGTAGTCGCCATATTGTGTCCAGCTCGAATTGGGTTGGCCAAACGTTATGTATAGATGGCTCTGAGCAGTACTTAAGGGCAGAAATATCATCATTTAAGGAGCGTTTAAGGTATTTTCACCTTGCACAAAAGAATATTGTGAATATAATTGAGACAGGTTGTTCGTATTGTGAGTTATTTCTCTCAGCTGGCAATAGGCATATTGTTTACCTTTGTTGTATGAATCAGTCATAATAAATTGATACATGTCTTGGATGTATATATTTTAGCTCATTCCTTGATAATGCGCGAAGTAAACCTTATTTTGAATATAATGTTTTAATTTATATCGAATGTGAACAGAATAAGACTTTCCGGAATAAGTATGGATTTAATGAAAACCGTTTCAAACTAAGATACGTATTTGAAAGAGAAATCAAAAACAGAATTGTTGTAAATCAGGAGCTTAAAAAGCCAGACCAGAGGTTGCCAAAGAAACTGTTACGAGCACTTTAGATGAAAAGTAGCAAAATATTGTATAGTTGAGAAAAAATATGTGATTTATATTGATAACAATGTGCGTCAATTGTATTTGTTCTCACAACTTTAGTTTGATGTTTGAATGTAAATAAACACCTCATTAGAGGAAAAAAAAATGTTTTAATGTTTGTATTGCGAAGTTGTGTCCTGAAATATGTTAAAATTATGTGAATTTGTTTTCTTTTCTCGAAATACTGTAAAGATGAATGCCTACAACTTAACTATTTCCTGCAATTGTTTAATGCCAGGAGTGAAAATGTTGATCGACAAAATGGCGCACTTTTAAGGTTCACTATCATTGATATCATTATTACTCATATAATTATTATCATCATTATTACTGTAATCATCATCACATCTATTATCATTTTCGTTGTTATTGTCATTGACTAAGTGGTAGTCGTGGCGGAGTGAAGGCATCGTAAAAGAAATGGGTAAGATAATGTGAAAAGCAAATAATACGGCTCCTTCCCATACCCTCCCCTCACTCAGAGACACAGTTTTACCGCATTTCATTTTCATCTAATTAATGAGACATCCTCTCTCTCTCTCTCTTTCTCTTTCTCTCTCCCTCTCTATTTTGGTATCTCTCTTTCCTGGCCCGCAATTGTTTGAGTGTTAAATTGCTTGTTAAATGCAAGAGACGGATGGCCAATAATAAAAATGGTTGTTTCATGAATTAATCCGTGTTATATGCTCTGAATCGTTATTAATAACTATCTATTGTCATGTGTCCAGGAAATTGCCAAGCCATATTAAACGATCAAACGCTTCTCCTTTTTACCTTTACGACTTGTGTCATGTCATGTTTGCTCCGCCTTGTGTCACGTGTGTCTGCTCCTGAGCTTAGACGTTTCACTCTCAATTAAAGCACATGGAAGCTGACGGATTTGGCAAAATTAATATCAATTCAGTTTTCATCCCTGGCAGATGGGTTTGCTGTCAATATGTAAAGCTAATTGAAGTTAACATTTTGCTATTATGAGAGTTTCGCTCTTCATTCTATACCACGGCATGAAAGAACTGAACATAATCCGGTGAAGTGTCCAGAGGCAGAGAAGCTCCCAAACCAAACACCGCAAGACCTTCGTTGATATCTGTCCTACTTGCCAGGAAACATGATGACCGGCAAGAAAGTAGTCGTCGATCACAGATTCACAGCATCTTTTTTTTTAACGGGGCTCATAACGTTTCGATAAACTCAAACTCATCTTGTCAAGCAAAAATAATTCTACCACCAAGTAATTGCTACGAATACACATCAAAGTTTCAGATGAAAAGGTGCCCTACTTCATTTTTTCAATCCTGATTTAGACTGACTTCAGTAAGCTCTAACTTCTCTTTTGCATCCTTAACTGATTTATAACGATGGCCGCTATATCTTCACCTGGTTCTACTCTTTCAGCGTCTAAAAATATAACGGACTCTTATGATCTCGATCAAATGTCTGAAGCGGTACTGGATTATCCATTTTATATGTGCATGTCGATCCTAGCTGTTGCTCTATCGGTCATGACAAATACCTTTACCGTGTACGTCTTGGACAGAACTGACTCTTTACACGAAATTGAAAGTCTCCTTTACAAAGCACTTGCTATTAGCGACATCAACACTGCTGCAGGTCAGGCAAGCTTATCTATAATACTTATATTACGAATTGCTACAGGATGCATACTGGTATATCTATATTCTTTTTTTGTAATTTATATTTCTGTCGTTATTATAGTCTTCGTGAATATAAATCGATTCTGGATGATCATGTGGCCTTTCCATCATATACGCTCAGTGACGTCAAGGAGACTATATTTGGCTTTATTGGTGGGAATAATGAGTGCGTTTGTCTTGATAATGGTGGTTTATTATCTAGGCATGGCTACTATCTTACGGGATAGTTCATGTCCCCATGATTCTCCAGGAAGAAACAAAATATCAGATTTAGCTACGATTCTGCTACTTAGTGTGCCAATTTCACTTGGCCTCATTGTCATTGTCTTCACCAGCGGTGGAATTTTATCCAAATCCAGACAACAGGCTAGAAAGATCGCCCAAATACGACGTAATGTCTTTCAACACTATGGACAAATCGATCAGAACGACCCTCAAGGAAATCATCAAGCCGTTGTTGCAAGTGCATTAAAGGGTCTCAGAACCATCAGCGCCATTACCATTTCTTACATCATCGCGTGGTTACTACCCGTTGTCAGCCCATTGACCAGAGTACATACTCAAAAATGGCTTCAATATATTAGTATTTTTCTCGTACTTTGTAATACAATCTGGAACCCTATGATCTTGTGTATTGCCAACAAACCTTTCCGAATTGCTTCTCTGAAAGTTATATTGAAGATCAAAACTGCATGTTGTAGAGGCAGTGACTAAGGCTTAATCGGTCTAAATTGAGCCTACATATGTAACACGATCGAAAAGACTTCCAAAAAATAATGAACCATTTTGCAGTTTTGATTGCCATGTTAATCACCTTTGAAGTAGCATATGATACAAACCGATAAGGACTTGAAGAGGACAAAGAGTGTACGTCACCGTGCAGGACACTGAAAGTCTGCTGTACAATAATGATATTAAAAATAACCATCATAATAATAACTATCATATTCATCATACTTGTATAACTTTTAATAGTACAATTCAAAGCACTTTATGTTGCAGTTATTATAACCCTGGTCGTCAGATTAAATTGCTAATCGGCACATTACAGATCAGCCATAGACGAAAGACTTCATGCATGGCTGATTATGTTCGTTGCTACGCCATGCAGCCAGTACAAACGAATTCGTTTAATGAAATTATAGAAATTCAAGCATTTCTTTAAACAAACAGAACTTTGTTATTCCTAGCTCATTTTTCCTGATTGAGGTCTCATATGAACAGAATTCAGATACCGTCCGCCAAATGAATTTTTTGTACCTTTCCTTCAAATTAATTTTAATCGCTCATGTGTGAAATATGCAGCATGTGAGTTGCATCAAATGAAATAAGAGGATCTAAGCTTTGCAAATAGGTGTCATTTATTAATCATAATTGTAATTGAGTTATGATAAAACATCGATAATTCTCGGTTTCGTTTTTCTTCTGGGACGTACTGTATAGATCGCTTTATGCCTACAAATAGACATACAGATGGATAACTTTGAGCAGTATTTGGGGGGAATTCCAATTTAAATTATTGCACGGAATTGAGTATTCGCACTTTAATAAATTTAAGTTCATTGATACCATTTTATGTTTATTTTGTAAAAAAGAAGAAGAAACTTATAATAGGGTGATCATACTGCCTGTGCACACAGTCTGCCCCACGAACACACACACACAAATCAGCAATCAGTTGGTAGAAATAGCAAATTTGTAACTTTATTTAAAAAAAACTAAACAATATTTTTAAATTTTTATTTCACATAAAAAATATTTCAAGCATACCTTTAACTACAATTCTGTGTAGTTTCATCGTTATAGGCATGTGGGATATATGTTAAATTATTTAATTAGAATATTGTCTTTTCAGCCATGTGTAACATGGCCCGCTGATCGCCCATTGACTCGCGCTGCTATTCTGCGTGGTGAAAATGCACCTCAATGTATAAAACTCCCCTACAAAAATGCAATATCCTCATGTGTTTCACTCATTGAATCAATTTGTTATTTACATTCAAGGTAGCCACAACTGTACTGGGGTCACCAAACTTTTTGGTACTCTGAAATTCAGTCCCTGTGGAATGATATGGCCTGTTGAATGGTTTCTCGGAAAATCGTCATAAATTCTCAAATCTGACATCTTTTAAATAGCCAAATATATACTGTGATGTAGCTGAAAGTCTACAGATTCTTATCATATGATCGGTTTTTCTGAATAATGTGTGAAACACATGAGGAAATAGCTGTGACGGTGATCCAGGTAATTTCTATCGCCATATTTTATTGGCATTGCAAAAATATTTGGAATTTAAGGTTAATATTTGGTGTAAATATGATCTATGAATATATCATTTCAAAAATGCCCCAAAAATGAACAGTTTGACTTTCCTAATTTGCATAATGAGTGCGCGAATATATAATTAGCTGAAATGACCTAATTTGCATATTTGATGAATGTTCATGATTTTTTTTATTTCAAATGAAATATATTTCCATACCTGTCTGATATACATAGGTTTCACTGATGTATCATGTTCGGTTTTGATTTGATTACATAAGCGTATATTAATTAGGCGGACTTAGTTATTTTCACAACTTGTTCATATCTGCATATTCGCAAAAATGGCAAAAAATGACTTATTTTGTTGGCTTCTGTTTTCAAAACGGTAATAGATATATGAATTTTCTTTTTTGTATTTTTTACAACAAAGATGATATTTTAGTGTCTGATAATTTAATTTATTATTTGTGTCCGAGAAAGTGATGAATTAAGTTGTCAACTTTGTCGAATTTTGCCACTTTTGCCAATTTGACCATTTCTGGCAGGTTTTTCGGTAATTTTGCGATTTCAAAAAAATGGTATAAAATCACAACGCATTGACCGGTTTCAATTCTGTTTTTTGTTTTTTGAAGCTTTCATCAAGCTTGATCATTTGCAATCATCAAATAACATGTGTTTGTTGTACTTATTTTTGGTGCGCTATACCTACTTATAAGCATTTTTCATACGTGTGAATTTACTCGGAAGGTATGGGAAAGGTGCAGAACTTTATTTGATTCTGTGTTTTTTTGCGAAAATTAAACTGGGAAAAGATACAATTCGGAATAGATTCACCCAATAAACCAAAAGGACAGTTAGTGAATCGTGTATTAATATTAGCAAAATATTTACTTCCGTTAAATAGGAGAGGAAAATACCGCCAACCGAATATAATATTATAAACCAGATTGGACAAGATTAATTAGAAGAAAACGAGTTAGCACTTTTACGTTATTCCTTAGTGCTTCACTTAAAAAGTGGGGAAAGTGGCGTGTATAGTGGTTGTCATGTAGCAGTTTCGGAATAAGTTTTGTTAATAAAGCTTGGTAATATTATGGTTTTTATGAATTGCTTTTACAGGATTGGTGCATGTACAAATCTGTATGATTTTATTTTTTGTGATACATCCCTTTTATTTTATGAATATAGTGATAATTGTATTTGGTCATAGTCTTGTTATATTTCATTGTAATGCTCTAGCGGTTAAATGAAAAATAATGTAAAAAAAAGTATCGAGAGACTGTATTGTTATTTTGTTATATATGTAAATAAAAAACAATCAAGTTTAACATCCATATAACTTAACAAAAAAACGAAAAATTTTGCCAAAGAATTGAACTACGCTCGACTAGCTCTTGTGCTAACTTCTATTTCCCATAAACAACTTCACCTAAATTTGAGTAATACACATGTGTACGTGTATATATTTTGTAAATTTAATAGTATGCAGATCTATGTCTAAATTCATGTTTCGTTTTAAAACCATTACTGTTCAATCAACATTACTCTTCTACTATGTATTCTTTGTATTGTATGATTGCTCATATACTGTCATTATTGTGATGTTTTGTTTTTAATAAATTTAAATTCAAATGTTAAAAACTTAAAGGCAATATTTGTGTTTTCCCCGGCGCAAATCAGGTAGTTCCGGGAGGGAGGAGGGGTTAGGAGGGGGAGGAGGGTGGGGTACGAAGGGGGATAGGGCGAGAGACTAGGTTTCTTGGGCAGGGTGCGCGGGGATCAGAGGGAACATTTATATTTGTTTATCTTATTCAATGTCATGAATTGTAATGAATTTGTTATTGTTGCTTTTTCAATGTATTGCTAGTCATTATTTTGTTATCAAAACCAATGATTTCATATGTAACAGAAATGTTTTTCTTTTTTTCTCGATTATGTAAAATTTCGTTCATTGAATAAAAAAATTAAATGCCTCCTAAAAAGAGTGCCCTTTTAAGAGGCATTTATCCTCATACTGAATGACGTAGGTCCCCTAGTTGATAAGCATAGTAGCATACACATGCTTTAACAGTCACGCAAACCAAACACTCATAAATTATCTAGATCTATGAGGAATAAATCATTGTCGAAATCATTCCATAAATTGGGGTAAAAATAATTATTCAGCCATTATGACCAACAGTGTAATTGTGTGTATTGCCAACAAGCCTTTCCGGACTGCTTCTCTGAAAGTGATATTGAAGATCAAAGCTTCTTGTTATGGAGGCAATGATTAAATCTTAATCGGTCTAAATCGCTCTTACAAATACAAAACGATCCAAAATACTCCGAATAGATGAACCCTAATGCAATTTTAATTGCCATGTCAATCACCTTTAAAGTAGCATATGACACAAACCGATAGGGACTTGATGAGGAAAAAGAGCGTACGTGCATGAGACCGAAAGTTGGCTGTACGATAATGATGACATCATAATAATGATAATAGAAATAATAAAAATGGCATTTGTGTTAGGTATAGCGCACCAAAAATAAGTACAACAAACACATGTTATTTGATGATTACAAATGATCAAGCATTATGATAGCTTCAAAAAACAAAAAACAAAATTAAAATCGGTCAATGCGTTGTGATTTTATACCATTTTGTTTAAATCGCAAAATTACCGAAAAACCTGCCAGAAATGGTCAAATTAGCAAAACAGGCAAAATTCGACAAAGTTGACAACTTAATTCATCATTTTCTCGGACACAAATAATTAATTAAATTATCAGACACTAAAATATCATCTTTGTGGTAAAAAATACAAAAAAGAAAATTCATATATCTATTACCGTTTTGAAAAAAGAAGCCAACAAAATAAGTAATTTTTGCCATTTTTGCGAATCTGCAGATATGAAAAAGTTATAAAAATAACTAAGTCCGCCTAATTAATATGCGCATATGTAATCAAATCAAAACCGAACATGATACATCAGTGAAACCTATGTATATCAGACAGGTATGGAAATATATTTTATTTGAAGAAAGAAAAAAATCATGAATATTCATCAAATATGCAAATTAGGTCATTTCAGCTAATTATATATATATATATATATATATATAGGAAAGTCAAACTGTTCATTGTGTTGGCATTTTTTAAATCATATATTTATAGATCATATTTACACCAAATATTAACATTAAATTCCAAATATTTTTGCAATGCGAATAAAATATGGCAATTACTTCGATCACCGTCACAGCTATTTCTTCATGTGTTTCACAAATTATTCAGAAAAACCGATCATATGATAAGAATCTACAGACTTTCAGCTACATCACAGTATATTTTTCTTTTAAAAAAGTGTCAGATTTGAGGATTTATGACGATTTTTCGAGAAGCCATTCAACAGGCCATAATATTTTATAGGGACTGAATTTCAGAGTGAAAAATAGTTTGGTGATCCCAGTACAGTTGTGGCTACCTTGAGTGTAAACAACAAATTGATTCAATGAGTAAAACGCATGAGGATATTGCATTTTTTGTAGGGGAGTTTTATACATTGAGGTGCATTTTCACCACGCAGAATAGCAGCGCGAGTCAATGGGCGATCAGCGGGCCATGTCACACAATGGCTGAAAAGACAATATTCTAATTAAATCATTTAACATATTTCCCACATGCCTATAAAAATGAAACTACACAGAATTGTAATTAAAAGTATGCTTGAAATATATGTGAAATAAAAAGATAAAAAATTGTTTAGTTTTTTTTAAATAAATTAACAAAAAATGCTATTTCTACCAACTTACTGCTGTTGTGTGTGTGTTCGCGGGGCAGACTGTGTGCACAGGCAGTGTGACCACCCTATTTGTATAGCGATTTAAACTACGTTTCTAAGCGCTTTTAGTTCATAACAGTTATTATTACCCTGGGTTTCAGATTCAATTGCTAATCCAAACGTGATAGCGCACGCGCTCTGCTCTCAAGCTGGTACTACAAGCGCATTACAGATGTTCCCTATCATTGATTTTATTATTACTATTATTAGGTATAGAACACCAAAAATGAGTACAACAAACACATGTTATCTGATGATTGCAAATGATCAAGCTCTATGAAAGCTTCAAAAAACAAAAAACAGAATTGAAATCGATCATGCGTTGTGATTTCATACCATTTTTTTGATATCGCAAAATTACCGAAAAACCTGTCAGAAATGGTCAAATTAGCAAAAATGGCAAAATTCGACAAAGTTGACAACTTAATTCATCACTTTCTTGGACACAAATAATAAATTAAATTATCAGACACTAAAATATCATCTTTGTGGTAAAAAATACAACAACAAAAAATCATATATCTATTACCGTTTTGAAAACAGAAGCCAACAAAATAAGTAATTTTTGCCATTTTTGCGTATCTGCAGATTTAAAATAGTTGTGAAAATAACTAACTAATAAGTCCGCCTAATTAATATGCGCATATGTAATCAAATCAAAACCGAACATGATACATCAGTGAAACCTATGTATATCAGACAGGTATGGAAATATATTTCATTTGAAATATTAAAAAATCATGAATATTCATCAAATATGCAAATTAGGTAATTTTAGCTAATTATATATTCGCGCACTCATTATGCAAATTAGGAAAGTCAAACCGTTCACTTGTTTGGCATTTTTTAAATCATATATTCATAGATCATATTTACACCAAATATTAACCTTAAATTCCAAATACTTTTGCAATGCCAATAAAATATGGCGATGGAAATTACTTCGATCACCGTCACAGCTATTTCCTCATATGTTTCACAAATTATTTAGAAAAACCAATCATATGATAAGAATCTACAGACTTTCAGCTACATCACAGTATATTTGTATTTGTAACAAATGTCAGATTTGAGGATTTATGACGATTTTCCGAGAAACCATTCAACAGGCCATAACATTCCACAGGGACTGCATTTAAGAGTAACAAAACATTCGGTGACCCCAAAACAGTTGTGGCTACCTTGAGTGTAAACAACAATTTGATTAAATGAGTGAAACACATGAGGATATTGCATTTTTTGTAGGGGAGTTTTATACATTGAGGTGCATTTTCACCACGCAGAATAACAATGCGAGTCAATGGGCGATCAGCGGGCCATGTCACAAATGGCTGAAAAGACAATACCTAATTAAATAATTTAACATATTTCCCACATGCCTATAACAATGAAACTACACAGAATTGTAGTTAAAGGTATGCTTGAAATATATGTGAAATAAAAAATTAAAAATATTGTTTTGTTTTTTTTAAAATAAATTTACAATAATTGCTATTTCTACTATCTGACTGCTGTTGTGTGTGTGTGTGTGTGTGTGTGTGTGTGTGAGTGCGTGTGCGCGCGTGTAAGTGTGTGTGTGTGTGTGCATGGGGCAGACTGTGTAAACAGGCATTGTGATCACCCTACTATTATGATTACCATTATTATGATCATCATTATTATGATTATCATTATCATCATAATCATTATTATTGGCATTGACTAGGGGGAAGTCATAGCCCAGTCAATTACGCACTGGGAAAGAAATGGGTTAAGATAATGGCGAAAGCAAATATTACGGCTCCTTCCAATACCTTCCCCTCACTCGGAGGTTTACTGTTTTACTGCATTACATTTTGGTCTATATTTACTGAGACATCCTCTCTCTCTTTCTTTCTCTCTTTCAGGACCAACAAATGCTTGTTCAATGTTTCAATTCACGCTATCTGCATGTTATAGGCAAGAGGCGGATGGCCGATAATAAAAGTTCTGTTACATGAACTAATCCGTGTTCTATACTGCTAATCGTTTAATTGTTTAGTTGACATGTGTCCAGGATATTCCCAAGCCATATTAAAATATCGAAGAGTTCTCCTTTTTACCTATATGATACGTGTCATGTGTGTTTGCTTTTGAAATTAGACTTCTTCACTCTTCATAAAGGTCCTGTAATTAAAGCACATGGAAGCTGACGTGTTTGGCAATAATCACTATCAATTCAGTGTTCATCCCTGGCAAATGGGTTTTCTTTCAATATATACAGCTAATTAAAGTTGATATTTTGCCGTCATTAGAGTTTCACTCTTCATTTTAGACCACGTCACAAAAGAACTGTACATATTCCGATGAAGTGTTCAGAGGCAGAGAAGCAACCTCCAAAACCAAACACGAGGAGGCCTTGGTTGATAGCTGTTCCTACATGCCAGGAAAAAGAATGGACAGCAAGAAAGTTATCGTCGATCAGAGATTCACAGCATTCTTTTCTGTTAAAGAGGGGCTCAAAACGTGAAGATAATCTCAAACTCATCTTGTAAAGCAAAAATGCTTCTACCACCGGGTAATTACTACGAATACGCATCAACGTTTCAGATGTAAATATCCTCTACTTCGTCTTTTTCATCGTGATTTACACTGAATTTTAGTAAACTCCAACTTCTCTTTTGCATCATTCACTGATTCGTAACAATGATCAATATATCTTCTCTTGGTTCTACTCTTTCTCCGCCTTCAAACATAACGGCATTTCATGATCATGATGATATCTTTGAAGCTGTATGGACATTTTATATGTGCATGTCGATCCTTGCTGTTCCTCTATCGGTCATGACAAATACCTTTACCGTGTACGTCTTGGACAGAACTGACTCTTTACACGAAACTGAAAGTCTCCTTTACAAAGCACTTGCTATTAGCGACATCAACACTGCTGCAGGTCGGGCAAGCTTTTCTATAATACTTATATTACGAATTGCTACAGGATGCATACTGGTATATCTTTATACTGTGTTTGTCATCTATATCCCTGTCGTTATTATAATCTTCGTGAATATCAATCGCTTCTGGATGATCATGTGGCCTTTCCATCATATACGCTCAGTGACGTCAAGGAGAATATATTTGGCTTTATTGGTGGGAATAATAAGTGCGTTTGTCTTGATAATGGTGGTTTATTATCTAGGCATGGTTACTATGTTACGGCAAAGTTCATGTCCCCGTGATTCTCCAGGAAGAAACAAAATATCAGATTTAGCTTCGAATCTGCTACTTAGTGTGCCAATTTCGCTTGGCCTCATTGTCATTGTCTTAACCAGCGGTGGTATTTTATCCAAATCCAGACAACAGGCTAGAAAGATCGCCCAAATACGACGTAATGTCTTTCAACACAATGGACAAATCGATCAGAACAACCCTCAAGGAAATCATCAAGCCGTTGCTGCAAGTGCACTGAAGGGTCTCAGAACCATCAGCGCCATTACCATCTCATACATCATCGTATGGCTATTACCTTATGTCAGCTTATTGACCAAATTACATACCTCAAATTGGCTTCAATATATCAGTATTTCTCTCACATCTTGTAATACAATCTGGAACCCTATGATCTTGTGTATTGCCAACAAGCCTTTCCGGATTGCTTCTCTGAAAGTTATATTAAAGATCAAAACTGCATGTTGTAGAGGCAGTGACTAAAGCTTATTCGGTCTAAATTGCGCCTACATAATTATACCACGGTCGAAAAGCCTGCTGATAAAATAACGAACCCTTAGGCAGTTTGAATTGCCATGTTCATCACCTTTGAAGTAGCATATTACACAAACCGACAAGGACTTAAAGAGGACAAAGAGTGTACGTCACTGTGCAGGACACTTAAAGTCTGCTGTACAATAATCATATTAAAAATAACCATCATAATAAAAACAATCATATTCACCATACTTGTATAACGTTTAATACTACAATTCAAATCACTTTATATTGCAATTATTATAACCCTGGTCGTCAGATTAAATTGCTAATCGGCACATTATAGATCAGCAATAGACGAAAGGCTTCATGCATGGCTGATTTTTAATGAGACGGTGTGTCTTTTGTCAATTATGTTTGTTGCTACGCCATGCAGCCAGTACAAATTAATTCGTTTAATAAAATTATGGAAATGCAAGCAATTCTTAAAACGAACAGAATTTTGTTTTTCCTAGCTCATTTTTCCTGATTGAGGTCTCATATAAACGGACAGAAAATGAATCTTCTAGAAACGTGATTTTCTCTTCGAAATTCAGATACCGTCCGCCAAATGACTTATCGGTACACTTCCTTCAAATTGATTTTAATCACTCATGCGTGAAATATCGCATCATTTGAGTTGCATCGAATGAAAGAAGAGGATCTAAGCTTTACATATATGTGTCATTTATTAATCATAATTGTGATTAAGTTATGATAAAACATCGATAATTCTCTGTTTCGTTTTTTCTGGGACGCACTGTACAGATCGCTTTATGCCGTCTACAAAAATACAAATGGAGAACTTTGAGCAGTATTTTGAGGGAATTCCGATTTAAATTATTGCACGGAATTAAGTATACAAATTCCCACTTAGTTAAATTTAAGTTCATTGATATAAAAGGAGAAGAAACTTTTCATACGTGTGAATTTACTTGAAAGGTATGGGACAGGTACAGTAATTTTTTTTGATTTTGTGTTTTTTGCGAAAATTAAACTGGGAAAAGATACAATTTACCCATTAGAGAAAAAGAACAGTTAGTGAATCATGTATTAATATTAGCAAAATATTTGCTTTCGCTAAATAGGAGAGGAAAATACCGCCAACCGAATATAATATCATAAATTGGACAAGATAAATCAGATTGGACAAGATAAATTAGAAGAAAACGAGTTAGCACTTTTACTTTATTCCTTGGTACTTCACTTAGAAAAGTGGGGAAATTGGCATGTATAGTCATTGTCATGTAGCAGTTTCGGAATAAGTTTTGTTAATAAAGCTTGGTATCATTTATGTTTTTATGTATTGCTTTTACAGGATTGGGGCATGTACAAATCTGTATGATTTTATTTTTATTGATATATCCCTTTTATTTTATGAACATAGTGATAATTTGATTTGGTCATAGACTTGTTATATGTCATTGTAGCGCTCTAGCGGTTAAACAAAAATTAATGTAAAAAAAGTAACATGAGACTGTGTTATTATTTTGTTATATATGTAAATACAAAACAATCAAGTTTAACATCCATATATATTAACAAATGAACAAAGATTTTGCCAAAGAATTAAACTACGCTCGAATAGCACTTGTGCTAACTTCTATTTCGCATAAACAACTTCACCTAAATTTGAGAAATACACATGTGTACGTGTATATATTTTGTACATTTAATAGTATGCAGATATATGTCTAAATACATGTTTCGTTTTAAAACCATTACTGTTCAATCGACATTACTCTTCTATTATGTATAAATGTATCGGTATCATTATTTGCATTGTATGATTGTTCATATACTGTCATTATTGTGATTTTTTGTTTTTAATAAATTTAAATTCAAATGTTAAAAGCTTAAAGGCAACATTTGTGTTTTCCACGTAGCAAATCAGGTAGTTCCGGGAGGGAGGAGGGGTAAGGAGGGGGAGGAGGGTGGGGTACGAAGGAGGATAGGGAGGGAGACTTGGTTTCTTGGGCACGGTACACAGGTAGTCTGCATCACAGACCCTGGTCAGTCGTTAAACCATAGACCATGTACTGTAGCTGCTCCTGACACAACCAGTAGGTAGCTGGGCTAGACTTCACTCAAGGCACAATGATTTTTTGATTAAGTGTCAAATTAGGGTCTGTGCCTGCAGACTAGTACACAGGGGTGAGGGAGAATTTAACTATTGTCCTCATTCAATGTTATGACTTGTAATATATTTGGTGTCGTTACTTTTTAATGTATTGTTTGTCAGTATTATGTTATCAATTTTGATTTTATATTTAACAGAATGTTTTTTTCTCTTTTTATGTTAACTTTGGTTCATTGAATGAAAAACGAAATACTTTCTAAAAAGAAAATATATACCATTTCTTACAGTTTCGCAACGAGCGTACATTTTGACAGACCATATCGGGCAATACAACTGTTCATTGTTATATTGAGCTAGGTCGTCTGCCGGGTAGCGTGGCAGAGCACCTATTGATTTCGTCAGAATCTATCTAATTTCCTTCTTTTTTCCCCTTTCTTTCTGTAAAGATATTGTTCGCTTCATATCTCATAAATGACATTGTTAATGACAATGACGTTTTCATGACATGTTCCATATGCATGATTATCGAAGCGATTCTTTTTCTTTCTTTTTTCTTTTTTTTTGGATTACTGATGCGTGGCGTCATCTAGGCGCCACTTTGTTCATTTCTTTCTTTTCTAAATAGGGAACATGTCTAGGTTGGAAATCTTAACATGCAGCCTAGCCGTTGGTCTCATGGTCCTATTCGGTGAATGCCTCTTGGTTCTTACTAATCTCCCCTGATATTTTATCTCTCTTACAATTCTCATCTGCACATTTTCTCCTCACGATTCTCGTCCGTCAACTTCTTATTGCTTGTTGCTATGTACGGTCCGACATATTCGTATAATCAATAATCAGAACTTTAACTTTAAGGACGACGTGTTATTTTGTTGTTTGCTCGCCTTCTCCCGTCATTAATTTAATGATAACAGGGTTCTACCGAACAGTAGTCAGCACAATCAATGCTACTGTTTCTACATCCTTGATTACTAAATGAGATTGAAAATAGGCGTGTTATATGAATGGAGGGTTGAACTTGTTTTAACGACGTCTCCCATTGAGTTTCTACATGTGCTATGTCTCGATCAAAGCGGCAGATCACCTAATTCGTATCCGTGACGAATTCAATGTCTAGTTAATTTTACAATTATCTTCTTTCATTATTATTATTTTTATAATGATAATCGTTATCATTAAATTCATTATTAGTGTTAATGACTAAGGGGGTAGTCATGGCAGAGTGAATGACAAAAGCAAATAATACATCTCCTTCCCACACATCCCCCTTATTCGGAGACACCGTTTTACCGAATTTCATTATCATCTATACTTAGTGAGACATACTCTCTCTCTCTCTCTCTCTCTCTATTTCTTTCTTTCTTTCCTGACCCACAATTGCGTGTCCGATGGTTGCATTGACGCTACCTGGCTATGCCAATGTTAAAGGCAGGAGGCGGATAGCTAGTACTTAAAGTGGCTGTTCCATCAACGAATCCGTGTTGTTTGCTTTATATTGACATGTGTCTACGATATTGCCAAACCATACTAGAAGATCAAACGCTTCTCCTTTTTACCTCTATGACTTGTGTCATTTATATTTGCTCTTGAAATTAAAACTCAGAGAAGCTGACGTATTCGGCATGAGTAGTATCGATTTAGTTTTCATCTCTGGGAGATGTAATTGCTTTCTATAGGTAGGCCTACATCTAAATTGAAGTTGACATGTTGCCATTATTAAGAGTTTCACTGTTCATTCTAGACAGCGGCATGAAAGAACTGAACATAATCCAGTGAAGTGTTTCAAGGGCAGAGAAGCTTCCAAACCAAACACGGGAAGTCCTGTCCTAATTGCCAGGAAACAAAATGGACAGCAAGAAATTACTCGTCGATAAGATATTCACAGCATCATTTTTAAGAAGTGGCTCATAACGTTTAGATATACTCAAACTCATCTTGTAAAGCAAAAATGCTTCTACCACCGGGTAATTGCTACGAATGCGCATCAACGTTTCAGATGTAAATATCCTATACTTCATATTTTCCATCGTGATTTAGACTGAACTTCAGTAAGCTCTAACTTCTCTTCCGCATCATTAACTGATTCAAAGCAATGGTTACTATATCTTCACTTGATTCTACTCTTTCTCCGCTTACAAACATAACGACATCTCATAATCTCGAACATATAAATGAAGCCATATGGACATTTTATACATGCATGTCGATTTTAACTGTTGCTCTATCGACCATAACAAATTCCTTTGTTAGGAGTGAATTAGGCACTGGGAAAGAAAAGGGAAGGATAATGACGAAAGCAAGTCATACGGCTCCGTCCCATACCCTCCTATAACTCGGAGGCACTGTTTTACCGCATGTCATTGTAATCTATACACATTCTATCTCTCTCTTTCTTTCTCTTTGTTTCATTCTCTCTTTCCAGACCCACAATTCCTTGTTCAATGTTTCCGTTTAAAGATTAAAATCAATTCAGTGTTCATCCCTGGCGGATGGGTTTGCTGTCAATATGTACAGCTAAATAAGTTTCACTCTTCATTCTAGACAACAGCATGAAAAAACTGAACATAATCCGGTTATATGTCAAAAGGCAGATAACCTCCCAAACCAAACGCAAGAAGACCTTAATTGCGATTTGTCCTACTTGCCAGAAAACAAAATGGACAGCAAGAAAGTACTCGTCGATCAGAGATTCACAGCATTTGTTATTGCAGGGGTTCATAACGTTTAGATGAACTCAAACTCATCTTCTCAATCGAAAATCGCTCTATATACAAACTGGTAATTGCTACGAATACGCATAACAGTCTTAGATAAAAATGTGCTTTACTTCGTTTTTTCATTCTAGATTTAGACTCCAGTAAGCTCCAACTTCTCTTTCGCATTTCTTTCTGATTCGTAACGATGGCCAACATACCTTCATTTGGTTCTACTCTTCCTCCGCCTTCAAACATAACGGCCACTGATGATCCCAACCACATGTATGAAGCGAAACTGGATCATCAATTTTATTTATGCATGTCAATTCTAGTTGTTGCTCTATCGGTTATGGCAAATACCTTTACCGTGTACGTCTTGAACAGAACTGACACTTTACACGAAACTGAAAGACTCCTTTACAAAGCACTTGCTATAAGTGACATCAACGCTGCTGCAAGTCGGGCAAGCTTCTTTATAATAAGAATTTTACGAATAACTAAATGATGCATACTAATATATCTTTGTTCTGTGTTTACAATCTATATATCCATCGTTATTATAGTCTTCGTGAATATCAATCGTTTCTGGATGATCATGTGGCTCTTCCATCATATACGCTCAGTGACGTCAAGGAGACTCTGTTTGGCTTTATTGGTGGGTATACTGGGTACGTTTGTATTGATAGTGGTGATTTATGATCTGGGGATGACTACTAGCTTACGGCAAAGTGTATGTCCGGATGATTCTTCAGGAAGTAACAAAATATCAGATTTAGCTTCGATTCTGCTATTAAGTGCGCCAATGTCGCTGGGCCTAATTGTCATTGTCTTTACCAGCAGTGGCATTTTATACAAGTCCAGACAACAGGCCAGAAAGATTGCCCAAATACGACTTAATGTCCTTCAACACAATGGACAACACGATCAGAACAATTCTCAAGGAAATCATCAAGCCGTTGCTGCAAGTGCACTGAAGGGTCTCAGAACCATCAGCGCCATTACCCTATCATACATCATCGTATGGCTACTACCAATTGTCACCTTTTGGGCCGAATTAGATACAGTAACTTGGCTTCTAAATATTAGTTTAGCTCACATGTCATGTAATACAATCTGGAACCCTATAATCCTGTGTATTGCCAACAAGCCTTTCCGGATTGCCTCTCTTAAAGTTATATTGAAGATCAAAGCTGATTGTTGTGGAGGCAGTGATTAAAGCTTTATCGGTCTATATTGCGCCTACATATAACATGTTCAAAAAGACTTTCATTAAAATAATGAACCCTTATGCAATTTCGATTGCCATGTCCGTCACCCTTTCAAGTAGCATATATTACAAAAACTGATAAGGACTTGATAAGGACATGAAGTACTCCGGCCAGGCACCGTTATACAAGAACCCGTACGCCTGCGAATCCTTCCTTGTATACCCATATAACGCTTGGGTGGAGAGTGGCATATGTATATCAACGACTTGCCAATGAAAATGACTGCTGAAGTGGGACTCCAACTGCCAACCGTGTGATTCAAAGTCAGGGTACATATCCACTAGATCTCGGCACCTACCTCTACAAAGCACCCTGGTGTTGTACAGGAACAGGGGATGTCCAGACAGTTCTTGCCGTGATGGCGCGTTTTACTTCACATGTGCCGCCAAAGTCACCTCAAGCATTGTGAGTGCGATGACCGGAATTCGAAGTACTTGCATCGCTGGAAACATCATCCTAATACAGGTACTACTTATCATCAACAGTCTTTGGAAAGTGCTAATACATTATTCTGATGAAACCTTTATTTCGGAAGACTGTTTCAGAAATGCTCAACCAATGGAAATGTTGATGAAAATATTACATTATGAAATTACAAGATAACGCATCACCGCAATTATAGACAAACGCCGAATAAGCCAGAGTAAACAAAATTGCTCTGCCAACATCTGACTAAACGAATGAATAATTTCACAGCTGGACCCAACCAATTTTAATCCTTATCGTAACATTAAACCCGATAGCGTACCCAAATCAATTGATGTCGAATTACCATTAAATGAAAGCCTTGTTAAACAGGACTTTCATATTTTTCTTTTGTTTGTCGGTTTTAAGGGGGTGTAAAAGTCAATGAGGATATAACAACTTTTCATTACTGAATACACTTTGGGTGATAAGGAATTTCTTTTCTCCTTTAAAGGATTTTGTTTTTACTCTCTATCACCTCGAAAAAATATGTATTGCCTTATACTTTTGGAGAAACGCTAGAATTTTGAAGACATTGATGGAAAAGTCAGGGGGGAGTATTCAAGTTAAGGGGTCTAACTAACGTGCAGCAGTAGAGGCAGAGATGTATATTTAAAAAAATCATCATTATATGAATGTCGAGCGTAAAACATACTCATTAAGCCACCACCGTCATCATGATCAATACATGGGGACGGGTACCATACACTGCCAAATAGAATCAAGTCCTCATCCACCACCGCTCACATTCACAATTTTCGACATCCATTGTGGAACTCAAAAAATGTTGAGTTCTGGGGATACTTGGAGGTGACATATAATTTGTGAGCGTTTTCATTGTTATTATACAAGTGAGGTAGAACATCAGGGAACAAATGTTCCCATTGCTCTTCAAATGCCTACACCTTCTATATATTACATGTAACAGCTTAAAAATGTGGACCTCATTTTTATGCCACGTGTTTATGTAGTCCCATATACATCTTGCTGTGTACAGTGTTCGTTAGTTTTACCAAGACTGGGCCTAATTTCTTATCATTTTGATGATTCCAGAACCTTGCAGTACACACCAATACTGATATACTACATGATCATTTTTCTGATCGTTTCCACACCATTTCCTTCACAATTCAATCGCAGGATCAGAACTCAACTATATCTTTAACTTGACAAAACACCACTTGTTAAAGTCATACTATACTAGAAGCTCAACCGCAAGATCCCCTCCACCGCCAACTCAGGTCAGCTGTCGTAGTATGGTCCCGTTACTTACTGAGCTGTTGGTTCGCGCAACAGATCCTCTATCTGCGATTAGATATTGGGTTACGCACTGTTGGCAAGTGGACCATGAGATGAGATGAGATGGCGATGTGAAATAAGCAGTACCAGAGCCATCGATATACAGAGTTTGGCCAACTTGGTTTCACTGGGTCACAAAATGGCGTATATTTGTTTGTTGTGTTGTCCAACAGTAGTCGCCATATTGTGTTCAGCTCGAACTGGGTTGTCCAAAGTTTATGTATAAATGGCTCTGATCAGTACTTAAGGGCAGAAATATCATCATTTAAGGAGCGTTTAAGGTATTTTCACATTGCACAAAAGAATATTGTGAATATAATTGAGAAAGGTTGTTCGTATTGTGAGTTATTTCTCTCAGCTGGCAATAGGCATATTGTTTACCTTTGTTGTATGAATCAGTCATAATAAAATGATACATGTTTTGGATGTATATATTTTAGCTCATTCCTTTATATTGCGCGAAGTAAACCTTGCTCTTATTTTGAATATAATGTTTTCATTTATATCGATTGTGAACAGAATAAGACTTTCCGGAATAAGTATGGATTTAATGAAAACCGTTTCAAACTAAGATACGTATTTGAAAGAGAAATCAAAAACAGAATTGTTGTAAATCAGGAGCTTAAAAAGCCAGACCAGAGGTTGCCAAAGAAACTGTTACGAGCACTTTAGATGAAAAGTAGCAAAATATTGTATAGTTGAGAAAAAATATGTGATTTCTATTGATAACATTGTGCTTCAATTGTATTTGTTCTCACAACTTTATTTTGATGTTTTAATGTAAATAAACACCTCATTAGAGGCAAAAAAAAATTGTTTTAATGTTTGTATTGCGAAGTTGTGTCCTGAAATATGTTAAAATTATTTGAATTTGTTTTCTTTTCTCGAAATACTGTAAAGATGAATGCCTACAACTTAACTATTTCCTGCCATTATTTGATGCCAGGAATGAAAATGTTGATCGACAAAATGGCGAACTTCTAAGGTTCACTATCATTGATATCATTATTACTCATATAATTATTATCATTATTATTACTGTAATCATCATCACATCTATTATAATTTTCGTTGTTATTGTCATTGACTAAGTGGTAGTCGTGGCGGAGTGAAGGCATCGTAAAAGAAATGGGTAAGATAATGTGAAAAGCAAATAATACGGCTCCTTCCCATACCCTCCCCTCACTCAGAGACACAGTTTTACCGCATTTCATTTTCATCTAATTAATGAGACATCCTCTCTCTCTCTTTCTCTCTCTCTCTCTCTCTATTTTGCTATCTCTCTTTCCTGGCCCGCAATTGTTTGAGTGTTCAATTGCTTGTTAAATGCAAGAGACGGATGGCCAATAATAAAAATGGTTGTTTCATGAACTAATCCGTGTTATATGCTCTGAATCGTTATTAATAACTATCTATTGTCATGTGTCCAGGAAATTGCCAAGCCATATTAAACAATCAAACGCTTCTCCTTTTTACCTATACGACTTGTGTCATGTCATGTTTGCTCCGCCTTGTGTCACGTGTGTCTGCTCCTGAGCTTCGACGTTTCACTCTCAATTAAAGCACATGGAAGCTGACGGATTTGGCAAAATTAATATCAATTCAGTTTTCATCCCTGGCAGATGGGTTTGCTGTCAATATGTAAAGCTAATTGAGGTTGACATTTTGCTATTATGAGAGTTTCGCTCTTCATTCTAGACCACGGCTTGAAAGAACTGAACATAATCCGGTGAAGTGTCCAGAGGCAGAGAAGCTCCCAAACCAAACACCGCAAGACCTTCGTTGATATCTGTCCTACTTGCCAGGAAACATATTGACCGGCAAGAAAGTACTCGTCGATCACAGATTCACAGCACCTTTTTTTTAACGGGGGCTCATAACGTTTCGATAAACTCAAACTCATCTTATCAAGCAAAAATCATTCTTCCACCGAGTAATTGCTACGAATACACATCAAAGTTTCAGATGAAAAGGTGCTCTACTTCGTTTTTTCTATCCTGATTTAGACTGACTTCAGTAAGCTCTAACTTCTCTTTAGCATCCTTAACTGATTTATAACGATGGCCGCTATATCTTCACCTGGTTCTACTCTTTCACCGTCTACAAATATAACGGACTCTTATGATCTCGATCAAATGTCTGAAGCGGTACTGGATTATCCATTTTATATGTGCATGTCGATCCTAGCTGTTCCTCTATCGGTTATGACAAATACCTTTACCGTGTACGTCTTGGACAGAACTGACTCTTTACACGAAATTGAAAGTCTCCTTTACAAAGCACTTGCTATTAACGACATCAACACTGCTGCAGGTCAGGCAAGTTTATCTATAATATTTATATTACGAATTACAACAGGATGCATACTGGTATTTCTATATTCTCTGTTTGTAATTTATATTTCTGTCGTTATTATAGTCTTCGTGAATATCAATCGATTCTGGATGATCATGTGGCCTTTCCATCATATACGATCAGTGACGTCAAGGAGACTATATGTGGCTTTATTGGTGGGAATAATGAGTGCGTTTGTCTTGATAATCGTGGTTTATTATCTAGGCATGGATACTATCTTACGGCAAAGTTCATGTCCCCATGATTCTCCAGGAAGAAACAAAATATCAGATTTAGCTACGATTCTGCTACTTAGTGTGCCAATTTCACTTGGCCTCATTGTCATTGTCTTCACCAGCGGTGGTATTTTATCCAAATCCAGACAACAGGCTAGAAAGATCGCCCAAATACGACGTAATGTCTTTCAACACTATGGACAAATCGATCAGAACGACCCTCAAGGAAATCATCAAGCCGTTGTTGCAAGTGCATTAAAGGGTCTCAGAACCATCAGCGCCATTACCATTTCTTACATCATCGCGTGGTTACTACCTGTAGTCAGCCCATTGACCAGAGTACATACTCAAAAATGGCTTCAATATATTAGTATTTTTTTCGTACTTTGTAATACAATCTGGAACCCTATGATCTTGTGTATTGCCAACAAAACTTTCCGAATTGCTTCTCTGAAAGTTATATTGAAGATCAAAACTGCATGTTGTAGAGGCAGTCTAAATTGCGCCTACATATGTAACACGATCGAAAAGAATTCCAAAAAATAAGAAACCATTTTGCAGTTTTAATTGCCATGTTCATCACCTTTGAAGTAGCATATGGCACAAGGACTTGAAAAGGACAAAGAGTGTACGTCACTGTGCAGGACACTTAAAGTCTGCTGTACAATAATCATATAAAAAAATAACCATCATAATAATAAAAATCATTTTCATCATACTTGTATAACGTTTAATACTACAATTCAAAGCATTTTATATTGCAGTTATTATAACCCTGGTCGTCAGATTCAATTGCTAATCGGCACATTATAGATCAGCCATAGACGAAAGGACTTCATGCATTGCTGGTTTTCAACGAAACGGTGTTAAGTCTTTTGTCAATTATGTTTGTTGCTACGCCAGGCAGCGAGTACAAACGAATTCGTTTAATGAAATTATGGAAATGCAAGCATTTCTGAAAACGAACAGAACTTGGTTGTTCCTAGCTCATTTTTCCTGATTGAGGTCTCATATAAACGGATAGAAAATGAATTTTCTAGAAACGGGATTTTCTCTTCGAAATTCAGATAACGTCCGCCAAATGCCTTTTTTGTACCTTTCCTTCAAATTAATTTGAATCGCTCATGTGTGAAATATGCATCATGTGAGTTGCATCGAATGAAAGAAGAGGATCTGAGCTTTAAAAATACGTGTCATTTATTAATCATAATTGTGATTAAGTTATGATAAAACATCGATAATTCTCGGTTTCGTTTTATTCTGGGACGCACTGTATAGTTCGCGTTATGCCGCCTAAAATAATACAGATGGAAAACTTTGAGCAGTATTTTGGGGGAATTCCAATTTAAATTATTGCACGAAATTGAGTATACAAATTCACACTGTAATAAATTTAAGTCCATTGATACCAATTTATGTTTAATCTGTAAAAAAAAGAAGAAGAAACTTTTTAGCATTTTTCATATGTGTGAACTTACTCGGAAGGTATGGGAAAGGTGCAGTACTTTATTTGATTTTGTGTTTTTTTTTGCGAAAATTACACTGGGAAAAGATACAATTCGGCATAGATTTACCCAATAGAGGAAAAGGACAGTTAGTGAATCATGTATTAATATTAGCAAACTATTTTGCTTTCGCTAAATAGGAGAGGAAAATACCGCCAACCGAATATAATATCATAAACCAGATTGGACAAGATAATTTAGAAGAAAATGAGTTAGCACTTTTACTTTATTCCTTAGTGCTTCACTTAGAAAAGTGGGAAAATTGGCATGTATAATCGTTGTAATGTAGCAGTTTTGGAATAAGTTTTGTTAATAAAGCTTGGTATCGTTTTTGTTTTTATGTATTGCTTTTACAGGATTGGTGCATGTACAAATCTGTATGATTTTATTTGTATTGATATATCCCTTTTTATTTTATGAACATAGCGATAATTTTATTTGGTCATAGACTTGTTATATGTCATTGTAATGCTGCAGCGGTTGAACACAATTTAATGTAAAAAGTAACATGAGACTGTATTGTTATTGTGTTATATATGTAAATACAAAACAATCAAGTTTAACATTCATATATATTAACAAATGAACAAAGATCTTGCTAAAGAATTGAACTACGCTCGAATAGCACTTGTGCTAATTTCTATTTCCCATAAACAACTGCACCTTAATTTGAGTGATACACATATATACGTGTATATCTTTTGTACATTTAATAGTATGCAGATCTATGTCTAAATATATTTCGTTTTAAAACCGTTACTGTTCAATCAACATTACTCCTCTGTTATATATAAATGTATCAGTATCATTATTTGCATTGTATGATTGTTCATATACCGTCATTATTGTGATGTTTTTTGTTTTAATACATTTAAATTCAAATGTTAAAAGCATAAAGGCAATATTGTTGTTTTCCCTGTCGCAAATCAGGTAGTTCCGGGAGGAAGGAAAGGTTAGGAGGGGAAGGAGGGTAGGGTAGAAAGGGGAATGGGGAGGGAGACTAGATTTCTTAGGCAGGGTGCACGGGAGATCAGAGGGAACATTCTTTTTTTTTTTCTAATTCAATGTCATGACTTGAAATAAATTTGTTATTGTTGCTTTTTTAATGTATTGTTTGTAATTATTTTGTTATCAAAACCAATGATTTTATATGTAACAGAAATGTCTTTCTTATTTTTCTCCATTATGTTAAATTTGGTTCTTGAATGAAAAATAAAATACCTTCTAAAAAAAGGAATATACAATTTCTCACAATTTTGCCACGAGTGAACATTTTGACAGACAATATTGGGCAAAGCAAATGTTTATTGTTATAATAAACTAGGTGATCTGCCGGATAACGTGGCAGTGCACCTATTTATATCGTCAGAATCTATCTTTCCTTCTTTTTTTTCCCCCTTTCTTTCTGTGAAGACATTGTTTGCTTCATATCTCATAAATGGCATTGTTAATGACAATGACGTTTTCATGACATGTGCCATATTGATTATCGAAGCGATTTTTTTTTTTTTTTTTTTTTTTTTAAATTTCTGATGCATGGCGTCATCTAGGCGCCACTTTGTTCATTTCTTTTATTGACCCTATTTCTTTCATACATTGTCATTTCTAAATAATATTTGATATGCAAAAATTTGAGGTCATTGCTACACTTTTGGTGACACCCATGTCTGTGCAAGCGTCATGGCGGTCGCGTACGCGTGCGTCAAAATTTAGAATTAGTCAAAATGCTTAATGGACCAATTAACTACACATTTCAGACCTTTTTGAAAATTAAAAAAAAAAATAGCTCGCGCGTGAACACATTCGCGCGCGAGTTTACTTGTGCCGTCAAAACTAAATGTATTAATTCAAATTGTTCACTGGTATTGTTGTGCTGGTACTATTCACACGCGCAATTGCAAAAATTGCCAAAAGGGGTTAAAAATCTAGCTATTTCAGAACCGTCAGCGCCATTACCGTCTCATACATCATCGTAGGGCTAGCACATCTTGTCAGCTTATGGACCAATATAAATATTATAACTTGGATTCATTTTATTGGTATAACCCTCATGTTATGTAATATATTCTGGAACCCTATAATCTTGTGTATTGCCAACAAGCCTTTTCGGATTGCTTCTCTTAAGGTTATAATTAAGATCAAAGCTGCTTGTTGTGGAGGCAGTGTTTAAAATTTAATCGGTCTAAATTGCGCCTACCTACATAACACGATTAAAAAGACATACAATAAAATAAAGAACCTTTATGAAATTTTAATTGCCATGTTCATCACCCTTTGAAGTAGCATATGACACAAACCGATAAAGATTTGATGAGGACGGAGAGCGTACGTAACCTTGCAGGACACTGAACGTCAGCTGTACAGCAGCAACAAGAACAACAATAATAATGATAATAATATTCATAATGAAAATTGTATAGCGATTTACTACGTTTCTAAGCGTTTTGCATAGCAGTTATTATTTCCCTGGTTATTAGAATCAGTTGCTAAATCACACATGATAGCGCACACGCTCAGCTCCTCTGGTGGTACTGTAGTTAAATTCGTACCTTTGTATTAAGCGGATTTAACCTTGCTTTTATGGTCAATATGACGTTTTAATTCTTTCAATGCGATATTTTGTCGTGAAGTATAATAGGATTATGTTAATTTTCTTTCTTTTTTTAATTAATGTATAAATGTATGGCTACAAATATGCCGTTTTTTCACAGGTCAATGTTGAGAGACATTAAGGCCCAATACAAATGTTCAGTATTATTATTATTTGAAATGATCATGATCATCATTATCATTATCATTGTCATTGACTAGGGGGTAGTCATGGCCGAGTGAAATAGGCACTGGTAAAAGAAAGAGTAAAGATAATAACGAAAGCACGTAATACGGCTCCGTCCCATACCCTCCTATAACTCGGAGACACTGTTTTTAATACCGCATTTCATTGTCATCTATACTTTATGAGACATCCTCTCTCTCTCTCTCTTTCCTGACCTACAATTCCTTGTTCAACGTTTCCGTTCACGCTACCGGCTACGCCGATCTTAAAGGCAAGAGATGGATAGCCAAAAATAAAAGTTGCAAATAAAAAAAAATGTTGAATGAAGTAATAAGTTTATTTGCTTGGAATCGTTATTAAAAAACATTTAATTGACATGTGTCCAGGATATTGCAAAATCCATACTAGAAGATCAAATGCTTCTCCTTTTTACCTCTTTGACTTGTGTCATGTGTGCTTTGCTCTTGAAATTAGACTTTTTCCATCTTCCTTAATGTGCGTCAATCAAAGTTTAGGAAAGCTGATGTATTAGGCAAGATTAAACTCAATTCAGCTTTCATCCCTGGCAGATGGGTTTGCTGTCAATATGTTAAGTTAATTAAGCCATTATGAAAGTTTCACTCTTCATTCTAGACCGCGGCATGAAAGAACTGAACATAATCCGGTGAAGTGTCCATAGGGAAGAGAACCTCTCAAACCAAACACGGCAAGACCTATCCTACATGCAAGGAAACAGAATGGACAACAGGAAATTACTTGTCGATTAGAGTTTCACAGCATCTTTTTGTTAAACAGGGGCTCATAACCTGTATTTATACTCGAACGCATCTTGTCAAAGGCAAGATTCATTTTACAACCGGGTATTTGCTACAAGTTTCAGATGCAAATGTGCTTTACTTCGTTTTTTTCAATCCGGATTTAGACTTCAGTAATCTATAAATTCTCTTTCGCATCTTACACTGATTCGTAACAATGACCAATATATCTTCACTTGGTTCTACTCTTTCTCCGCCTACAAACGTAACGGCCTCTTATGATCCTGATCATATGCTTGAAGCGAAACTGGATCATCCAATTTATGTATCCATGTCAATTCTAGTTGTTGCTCTATCGGTCATGACAAATACCTTTACCGTGTACGTCTTGAACAGAACTGACTCTTTACACGAAACCGAAAGTCTACTTTATAAAGCACTTGCTATTAGCGACATCAACACTGCTGCAGGTCGGGCAAGCTTATCTATAATAATTATATTACGAATTGCTACAGGATGCATATTGGTATATCTCTATACTCTGTTTGTAATCTATATTTCCGTCATTATTATAGTCTTCGTGAATATCAATCGCTTCTGGATGATCATGTGGCCCTTCCATCATACACGCTCAGTGACGTCAAGGAGACTCTATTTTGCTTTATTGGTGGGAATTCTGAGTGCGTTTGTCTTGATAATGGTGGTTTATTTTCTAGGAATTGATACTTTCTTACAGCAAAGTTCATGTCCACATGGTTCTTCAGGAAGAAACAAAATATCAGATTTAGCTTCGAATCTGCTGTTTGGTGCGCCAATGGTCCTGGGTCTAATTGTCATTGTCTTTACCAGCGGTGGTATTTTATACAAGTCTAGACAACAGGCCAGAAAGATCGCCCAAATACGACGTAATTTCCTTCAACACAATGGACAACCCGATCAGAACAACCCTCAAGGAAATCATCAAGCCGTTGCTGCTAGTGCACTAAAGGGTCTGAGATCCATCGGCGCCATTACCATCTCATACATAATCGCATGGCTAGTACCTTCTGTCAGCTTTATGACCAGAAATCATACTACAAATTGGCTTCAATATATAAGTGCTTCTCTCATATTATGTAATGCAATCTGGAACCCTATAATCTTGTGTATTGCCAACAAGCCTTTTCGGATTGCTTCGATAAAAGTGATATTGAAGATCAAAGCTGCTTGTTGTGGAGGCAATGATTAAAGCCTAATCGGTCTCAATTGCGCCTACATATGACACGATCAATAAAAGAACCCCAGGACAATTTGAAATGCCATGACCATCACCTGTTGAAATTGCAGATGACAATAACCGCTAAGGATTTGATGAGGACGAAGAGCGTACGTGCAAGAGACCGAAAGTCTGCTGTACAATAATAATGACAATAATAATAATAATGATAAAACATTTGTACAGCGATTAATACTACATTTCTAAGCGCTTAACATATCAATTATTATTACCATAGTCATCAGATTCAGTTGCTAATCCACACGCTCGGCTTCCCGGGGGCGTTATTTTTTTCTGCGGCACAGATTGGGGTTAGGTGCGTGTTGAGCCTATGGGAAAGTTTAGGGTTAGGGTAAGGGTTAGGGTTAAAGCAAGACCTCTTTTTTTTTAAAGCCCCAATCTGTGCCGCAGAAAAAAAATTACGCTTCCCGGGGAGTACTCCGACAAGGCACCATTTTACAAGCACCTGTACGGTTGCCAATCCTACCGGTTACACAATTATCACCTGGGTGGAGAGTGGCACATGTATATTAACGACTTGACAACAGATATTACTGCTGAAGTCAGACTCAAACTGCCAACCATGTGATTCAAAGTCCGGGAATAATGTTACTGAATTTAATGACTTGTAATTATTGGACCGAATGTAGCAAATTAATTGCCGAATGAAGATACATGTATAGCATATGGGTACTTCGGGGGGGGGGGGGGCAGAATAAAGAGCAATATCTATTTTGAAAATCTATAACTGCAGTTGAAGTTAAAAGTCAAGTTTTGTTACTTGATACCAGAATGGCTTGTGGCCACGATAACATGTCAGTGCAATTAACTAAAGATAGTGCTCCATATATTTCATATCAACTGACATACATATTTGACGTGTCATTAGAAACTGGCAAGGTTCCAGATGAAATAAAGATTGCAAAGGTCAGTCCTCTTAACACAAAAGGGCCAAAAGAAGATCCAGGTAACTATAGACCAATATCGGTTCTACCTGTCATAGGTAAAGTTTTTGAAGAAAAAGAAAAAATATCAGATAAAAGCGATTTCTAGAAAAATAATACATTCTACTACCATAAATACGGGTTCCAGAACAAATGTAGTACTCAATTGTCACTAATCAACTTGATAAATTCATCTTTGAAATCTATAGATCAGGGGAAAGTAACTCTTGGTATCTTCATCGATTTTAAAAAATCATTTGACAAAATTAATCATAATATATTACTAGATAAACTATCTAGTTATGGCATCCGAGGGTTACCTCTTGAATGGTTTAAGGATTATCTCAGTAACTGATTTCAGTTTGTTCAGAGTGGTCAAACGTTATCTGAATGGAAGTAGATAAGATGTTGTGTTCCACAAGGATCATTATTAGGGCCAACGCTGCTTTTGATCTATATAAATGGTTTGCCAACTGTTACTGATTATTTCAATTTTCGGCTGCCAGTATTTGCCGATGATTCCAACCTATTTCATACTTTTCCTGCTGACCAGGGTGAAATTGATGTAAAGGAAGTGAACAACAGCACACAAAAGATACATGAGTGGTGCATTGCTAACAAACTCACAATTAATTCAATGAAATGTTGATAAGTAGTAGGAGGGGGAAAATAGGTATGAATGGTAAACCTGCTGAAAATCGCTGGCGAGGATATTAAAGAGGTTGATGTTGTCACTTTTGTTGGAGTTCACATTGATCGACATTTGTCTTGGAATAGTCACATTCGTTTTGTAAACCAGTGAATGAGCGGGAGGGGGGGACTTCATTCAGCCAAGGATTACCAGTCGAAAACGGTACAATTAATCGTCTTCTTTTCCTAATAATTTAAGGAAACGTCTAAGCTTCCGCGCTTTGCGCGGGAGGCCTATCACCCACACCCCCTAATGAGCGCGCTTTTAAGTGATTCTCTTGCTCACTTCCGCCCCTCCCTAAAATAAGATCCTAGCTCCGCGCCTGCATTAAAATATATAGCTATGATGCTGACTAAATTGAAGAAATAATTCGCATATTTATGTCGTCGAGGAAAATTACCATTTTGCGCATATGCAAGTACTATAGATAGTCCATAGGAAAAACAATATAGCCTTCGGCCCCAGGTTTATAGGGTTGAATTTGTAGATATTGGACATTTAATTTTGTCGGTAATTGGTGGCTAGTTTTGTCGGTAATCGTTGGCCTCTACACCCCCCCCCCCCCCCCCCCCCACTGAAAAAAGGTCTAGCGACGCCCCTGGTTACGCACTGTTGGGAAGTTGACCATGATATGGCGCTGTGAAATACGCATGCTGTACGTATTGAGGCAAAAATCTCATTATTTCAGGAGCGTTTTTAAGCATTTTCACATTGCACGAAAAAGATTGTGAATATAATATAGATCGGTTTTTCGAATTGTGAGTTGTTCCTGCCAGGTGGAAATAGGCATCTTATGGACCTACGTTGTACGAATCAATCATATTCATAATCAAAAGATAAATGTTTTGAATGTAGTTCAATTCATTTATTTATATTATTGAATTAAACCTTCCTCTTACGTTGAAGTTAATGTTTTGTTTTGTTTTATTGCGATTTTGTGTCCTGAAGTATGTTCTTTTCTAGAAATACTGTATAGATGTATGCACACATTCATACCATTTCTCACAGTTGGGCCATGAGTGTACATTTTTTCAGGAACAATATGGCGCATTACAAATGTTCATTATCATCAATCCTGTTATTACTATTATCATTATGACTATCATTATTATCATTATTATCATCATAATCATCATCATCACATTTATTATCATTATCATTATTATTGCCATTAAATAGGGGTAGTCCTGGCAGGGTAAATTAGACACTGGAGAAGAAATGGGTAAATATAATGGAGAAAGCAAATAATACGGCGACTTCCCGTATACCCCCTCAGATCACTCGAGACTCCGTGTTACCGCAGTTCAGTTTCTTCTGTACTTAGTGGGGCATCCTCCCTTTCTCTCTGTTTCTTTCTCTCTTTCATGAACCACAATTTCCTTTTCAATGTTTCCATTCATACTATCTGGCTAGGCCAATATTGAAGGCAAGAGACAGTTGGCCAATAATAAAAGTGGATGTTCCATAAACTAATCCGTTTTGTTTGCTGTGAATCGTTACTAAAAACTTTCAATTGACATGTGTCCAGGATGTTGCAAAACCCATACTAAACGATCAAACGCTTCTCCTTTTTACCTCTTTGACTTGTGTCATGTGTGCTTTGCTCTTGAAATAAGACTTTTTTGCTCTTCATTTATGTGCATCAATCAAAGTTTAGGAAAGCTGATGTAATTGGCAAGATTAAAATCAATTCAGTTTTCATCCCTGGCAGTTGGGTCTGCTGTAAATATGTAAAGCTAATTAAAGTTGAAATTTTGCCATTATGCGAGCTTCACTCTTCATTCAAGACCGCGGCATGAAAGAACTGAACATAATTCGGTGAAGTGTCCATAGGGAAGAGAACCTCCCAAACCAAACACGGCAAGATCTGTCCTACGTGCAAGGAAACAGAATGGACAGCAAGAAATTACTTGTCGATTAGATATTCCCAGCATCTTTTTGTTAAACAGGGGCTCATAACGTGTAGATATACTTGAACGCATTTTGTCAAGCAAAATTCATTTTACAACCGGGTATTTGCTACAAGTTTCAGATGCAAATGTGCTTTACTTCGTTATTTTCAATCCGGATTTAGACTTCAGTAATCTTTAATCTTTAATCTTACACTGATTCGTAACTATGACCAATATATCTTCACTTGGTTCTACTCTTTCTCCGCCTACAAACGTAACGGCCGCTTATGATCCCGATCATATGCTTGAAGCGAAACTGGATAATCCGGTATATGTATCCATGTCAATTCTAGTTGTTGCTCTATCGGTCATGACAAATACCTTTACCATCTATACGTCTTGAACAGAACTGACTCTTTACACGAAACCGAAAGTCTACTTTATAAATCACTTGCTATTAGCGACATGAACACTGCTGCAGGTCAGGCAAGCTTATCTATAATACGTATATTACGAATTGCTACAGGATGCATAATTGTATATCTCTATACTCTGTTTGTAATCTATATTTCTGTTGTTATTATAGTCTTCGTGAATATCAATCGATTCTGGATGATCATGTGGCCTTTCCATCATATACGCTCAGTGACGTCAAGGAGACTCTGTTTTGCTTTATTGGTGGGAATTCTGAGTGCGTTTGTCTTGATAATGGAGGTTTATTTCTAGGCATGGCTACTATCTTACGGCAAAGTTCATGTCCACATGGTTCTTCAGGAAGAAACAAAACATCAGATTTAGCTTCGAATCTGCTATTTGGTGCGCCAATGTCGCTGGGCCACATTGTCATTATCTTCACCAGCAGTGGTATTTTATACAAATCTAGACAACAGGCCAGAAAGATCGCCCAAATACGACGTAATGTCCTTCAATATTATGGACAAATCGACCAGAATAACCCTCAAGGAAATCATCAAGCCGTAGCTGCAAGTGCACTAAAGGGTCACCGAACCATCAGTGCCATTACCATCTCATACATCATCGCATGGCTAGTACCTTGTGTCAGCTTTTGGACCAGAGAACATACTACAAATTGGCTTCAATATGTTAGTGCTTCTTTCATATCATGTAATACAATCTGGAACCCTATAATCTTGAGTATTGCCAACAAGCCTTTCCGGATTGCTTCTTTGAAAGTGATACTACAGATCAAAGCTGCTTGTTGTGGAGGAAATGATTAAAGATTAATCCGCTAAATTGCGCCTACCGTTTTATACACGATCAAAAAGACTACCAAAATGTTTTGTCAACCCTTATGCAGTTTTAATTGCCACATCCATCACCTTTTGAAGTAGCATACGACGTAAACCGATGAGGACTTCATGAGGAAGAAGAGCGTACGTGCAGGAGAACACAATAATAATAATCACATTGTATAGCGATTAATATTACGTTTCTAAGCGCTTTTCATAGCAGTATTTATTGACATGGTCATCAGATTCGAATGCTTATCCACACGCTCTGTTCACATGGGAGTACTCAGGCCAGGCACCATTTAAAAGCACCCAAACGCTTACCAATCCTACCGAGCACCCACTTAACACTTTGATGGAGGGTGGCGCATGTATGTTAATAAGACACGCTAATGGACATTACTGCTGAATTGGGTCCCAAATGCCAACCATGTGATTCAAAGTCCGGGGACATATCCATTATATCTCGGCACCTACCTATACAAAGCACTCTGCTGTTAGCGATGGCTTGTACGTTGTGTGTATGCTCTTGAAATTATTTTATTTTGCTGACGTATTTGGCAAAATTAACATCGATTCACTTTCATCCCTGGCAGATGGATTTGCTTTCTCTAGGTACAGCTAATTGAAGTTGACATTTTGCTATATTAAGAGTTTCACTGTTCATTCTAGACAGCGGCATGAAAGAACTGAACATAATCCAGTGAAGTGTTCAAAGGTAGAGAAGCTCCCAAACCAAACACGAAAAGACCTGTCCTAATTGCCAGGAAACAAAATGGACAGCAAAAAATTACTCGTCGATAAGAGATTCACAGCATCTTTTTTTAACAGCGGCACATAAGGTTTGCAAGTCAGACGCATCTTGTAAAAAAAAATCACCCTCTACCGAGTATTTGCTACGAATACGCAACATAGTTTCAGACAAAAATCTGCTCTACCTCGATATTTCTATCCTGGTTTTGACTGAACTCCAGTAAGCTTAATCTCCTCTTTCGCATCATTAACTGATTCATAACGATGGCCACTATAACTTCACTTGGAACTACGCTTTCTCCGCCTGCAAACGAATGGGCCTCTTATGATCTCGATAAAATGTCTGTAGCAGATCTGGACTATCCTGTTTATATATGCATATCGATTTTAGCTGTTGCTCTATCGGTCATAACAAATACCTTTACCGTGTACGTCTTGAACAGAACTGACTCTTTACACGATTCCGAAAGTCTCCTTTACAAAGCACTTGCTTTAGGTGACATCAATGCTGGTGCAAGTCAGGCAATCTTTACTATAATACGTTTATGTGGAATTACAACAGGATGCATACTGATATATCTTTATACTGTGTTTGTAATCTATATATCTATCGTTATTATAGTTGTTGTGAATATCAATCACTTCTGGATGATCATGAGGCCCTTCCATCATACGCGCTCAGTGACGTCAAGGAGACTCTATTTTGCCTTATTGGTGGGCATACTGAGTACGTTTGTCTTGATAATGGTAGTTTACGATCTAGGTATTGCAACTAGCTTACGGCAAATTGTATGTCCGCATATGTCTACAGGAAGAAACAAAATATCAGATTTAGCTTCAAATCTGCTACTTAGTGTGCCAATTTGGCTAGGCCTAATTGTCATTGTCTTCACCAGCAGTGGTATATTATACACGTCTAGACAACAAGCCAGAAAGATCGCCCAAATACGACGTAATGTCTTTCAACACAATGGACAACCCGAACAGAACAACCCTCAAGGAAATCATCAAGCCGTTGCTGCTAGTGCACTGAAGGGTCTCAGAACCGTCAGCGCCATTACCATCTCATATATCATCGTGTGGATAGTACCTTTTGTCGCCTTATGGACAAGACTAGATACTAGAAATTGGCTTCAATATATGAGTACAGCTCTCATGTCATGTAATACAATCTGGAACCCTATTATATTGTGTATTACCAACAAGCATTTCCGGATTGCTTCTCTCAAAGTTATATTGAAGATTAAAGCTGCTTGTTGTGGAGGCAAAGATTAGAGCTTAATCGGTCTAAATTGCACCTACATAATTTATAACAGGTGCGTAAACACTTGTCCGTCATCCTTTAAAGAAGCATATATGGCAAAAAAATGGAAAAGAACTTGTTAGGGACGAAGAGTGTGCGTGTATGAGATCGAAATAGTAATCAGACTTGTATAACGTTTTATAATACTTTTCAAAGCACTTTAGATTGCAGTTCTTATTACCCTGATCGCCGGATTCAATTGCTAATAGGCACATGATAGTGCACACACCCTGCTCCCCGGTAGGTACTCCGGCTATAGGCATCATTTTATGTACACCCGTACGCTTGCAAATACAGGGGGAACGCCAACTCAGGTCAGCTGTCGTAGTATGGTCCCGTTTCTTATATACTGAGCTGTTGGTTCGCGCAACAGATTCTCTGTCTGCGATTAGATATTGGGTTACGCACTGTTGGCCAGTGGACCATGAGATGAGATGGCGATGTGAAATAAGCAGTACCAGAGCCATCGATATACAGAGTTTGGCCAACTTGGTTTCACTGGGTCACAAAATGGCGTATATTTTCTTGTTGTGTTGTCCAACAGTCAGCTCGAACTGGGTTGGCCAAACTTGATGTATAAATGGCTCTGAGCAGTACTTAAGGGCAGAAATATCATCATTTAAGGAGCGTTTAAGGTATTTTCACGTTGCACAAAAGAATATTGTGAATATAATTGAGACAGGTTGTTCGTATTGTGAGTTATTTCTCTCAGCTGGCAATAAGGCATATTGTTTACCTTTGTTTTATGAATCAGTCATAATAAAATTATACATGTTTTGGATGTATATTTTAGCTCATTCCTTATATTGCGCGAAGTAAACCTTGCTCTTATTTTGAATATAGTGTTTTAATATATATCGAAGGTGAACAGAATAAAACTTTCCGGAATAAGTATGGATTTAATGAAAACCGTTTCAAACTAAGATACGTATTTGAAAGAGAAATCAAAAACAGAATTGTTGTTAATCAGGAGCTTAAAAAGCCAGACCAGAGGTTGCCAAAGAAACTGTTACAAGCACTTTAGATGAAAAGTAGCAAAATATTGTATAGTTGAGAAAAAATATGTGATTTCTATTGATAACATTGTGCTTCAATTGTATTTGTTCTCACAACTTTATTTTGATGTTTGAATGTAAATAAACACCTTATTAGAGGCAAAAAAAAATGTTTTAATGTTTGTATTGCGAAGTTGTGTCCTGAAATATGTTAAAATTATGTGAATTTGTTTTCTTTTCTCGAAATACTGTAAAGATGAATGCCTACAACTTAACTATTTCCTGCCATTATTTAATGCCAGGAGTGAAAATGTTGATCGACAAAATGGCGAACTTCTAAGGTTCACTATCTTTGATATCATTATTACTCATATCATTATTATCATTATTATTACTGTTATCATCATCACATCTATTATCATTTTCGTTGTTATTGTCATTGACTAAGTGGTAGTCGTGGCGGAGTGACGGCATCGTAAAAGAAATGGGTAAGATAATGTGAAAAGCAAATAATACGGCTCCTTCCCATACCCTCCCCTCACTCAGAGACACAGTTTTACCACATTTCATTTTCATCTAATTAATGAGACATCCTCTCTCTCTCTCTCTCTCTATTTTGCTATCTCTCTTTCCTGACCCGCAATTGTTTGAGTGTTCAATTGCCTGTTAAATGCAAGAGACGGATGGCCAATAATAAAAATGGTTGTTTCATGAACTAATCCGTGTTATGTGCTCTGAATCTTTATTAAAAACTATCTATTGTCATGTGTCCAGGAAATTGCCAGGCCATATTAAACGATCAAACGCTTCTCCTTTTTACCTATAAGACTTGTGTCATGTCATGTTTGCTCCGCCTTGTGTCACGTGTGTTTGCTCCTGAGCTTAGACTTTTCACTCTTCATTAAGGTGCGTCAATTAAAGCACATGGAAGCTGACGGATTTTTACGAAAATTAATATCAATTCAGTTTTCATCCCTGGCAGTTGGGTTTGCTGTCAATATGTAAAGCTAATTGAAGTTGACATTTTGCTATTATGAGAGTTTCGCTCTTCATTCTAGACCACGGCTTGAAAGAACTGAACATAATCCGGTGAAGTGTCCAGAGGCAGAGAAGCTCCCAAGCCAAACACGGGAAGACCTTCGTTGATATCTATCCTACTTGCCAGGAAACATGATGACCAGCAAGAAAGTACTCGTCGATCACAGATTCACAGCATCTTTTTTTTAACGGGGGCTCATAACGTTTCGATAAACTCAAACTCATCTTGTCAAACAAAAATCATTCTTCCGCCGAGTAATTGCTACGAATACACATCAAAGTTTCAGATGAAAAGGTGCTCTACTTCGTTTTTTCTATCCTGATTTAGACTGACTTCAGTAAGCTCTAACTTCTCTTTTGCATCCTTAACTGATTTATAACGATGGCCGCTATATCTTCACCTGGTTCTACTCTTTCACCGTCTACAAATATAACGGACTCTTATGATCTCGATCAAATGTCTGAAGCGATACTGGATTATCCATTTTATATGTGCATGTCGATCCTAGCTGTTGCTCTATCGGTCATGACAAATACCTTTACCGTGTACGTCTTGGACAGAACTGACTCTTTACACGAAATTGAAAGTCTCCTTTACAAAGCACTTGCTATTAGCGACATCAACACTGCTGCAGGTCAGGCAAGCTTATCTATAATACTTATATTCCGAATTGCTACAGGATGCATACTGGTACATCTATATTCTCTGTTTGTAATTTATATTTCTGTCGTTATTATAGTCTTCGTGAATATCAATCGATTCTGGATGATCATGTGGCCTTTCCATCATATACGCTCAGTGACGTCAAGGAGACTATATTTGGCTTTATTGGTGGGAATAATGAGTGCGTTTGTCTTGATAATCGTGGTTTATTATCTAGGCATGGCTACTATCTTACGGCAAAGTTCATGTCCCCATGATTCTCCAGGAAGAAACAAAATATCAGATTTAGCTACGATTCTGCTACTTAGTGTGCCGTTTTCACTTGGCCTCATTGTCATTGTCTTCACCAGCGGTGGTATTTTATCCAAATCCAGACAACAGGCTAGAAAGATCGCCCAAATACGACGTAATGTCTTTCAACACTATGGACAAATCGATCAGAACGACCCTCAAGGAAATCATCAAGCCGTTGTTGCAAGTGCATTAAAGGGTCTCAGAACCATCAGCGCCATTACCATTTCTTACATCATCGCGTGGTTACTACCTGTTGTCAGCCCATTGACCAGAGTACATACTCAAAAATGGCTTCAATATATTAGTATTTTGTTCGTACTTTGTAATACAATCTGGAACCCTATGATCTTGTGTATTGCCAACAAACCTTTCCGAATTGCTTCTCTGAAAGTTATATTGAAGATCAAAACTGCATGTTGTAGAGGCAGTGACTAAGGCTTAATCGGTCTAAATTGCGCCTACATTATGTAACACGATCGAAAAGACTTCCAAAAAATAATGAACCATTTTGCAGTTTTGATTGCCATGTTAATCACCTTTGAAGTAGCATGATACAAACCGATAAGGACTTGAAAAGGACAAAGAGTGTACGTCACTGTGCAGGACACTGAAAGTCTGCTGTACAATAATGATATTAAAAATAACCATGATAATAATAACAATCATATTCATCATACTTGTATAACGTTTAATAGTACAATTCAAAGAACTTTATATTGCAATTATTATAACCCTGGTCGTCAGATTAAATTGCTAATCGGCACATTATAGATCAGCCATAGACGAAAGGCTTCATGCATGGCTGATTTTCAATGAAACGGTGTTAAGTCTTTTGTGAATTATGTTTGTTGCTACGCCATGCAGCCAGTACAAGCGAATTCGTTTAATGAAATTATGGAAATGCAAGCATTTCTTAAAACGACCAGAACTTTGTTGTTCCTAGCTCATTTTTCCTGATTGAGGTCTCATATAAACGGACAGAAAATGAATCTTCTAGAAATGTGATTTTCTCTTCGAAATTCAGATACCGTCCGCCAAATGACTTTTTGGTACACTTCCTTCAAATTGATTTTAATCGCTCATGCGTGAAATATCGCATCATGTGAGTTGCATCGAATGAAAGAGGAGGATCTAAGCCTTACAGATATGTGTCATTTATTAATCATAATTGTGATTAAGTTATGATAAAACATCGATAATTCTCGGTTTCTTTTTTTTCCGGGACGCACTGTATAAGATCGCTTTATGCCCACAAATAGACATACACATGGAGAACTTTGAGCAGTATTTTGAAGGAAATCCAATTTAAATTATTGCACGGAATTGAGTATACAAATTCTCATTTAAATAAATTTAAGTTCATTGATGCCAATTTATGTTTATTTGTTTTTTTTTAAAGAAGAAGAAACTTTAATATAAGCATTTCTCCATTGATACCAGTTTATGTTCATTTTGTAAAAACAGAAGAAACCTATAAGCATATTTTTCATACTTGTGAATTTACTCGGAAGGTATGGTAAAGATGCAGTGCTTTATTGGATTTTGTGTGTTTTTTTCTGCGAAAATTAAACTGGGAAAAGATACAATTCGGAATAGATTTACCCAATAGAGGAAAGAGACAGTTAGTGAATCATGTATTTATATCAGCAAAATATTTAATGTTGCTAAATAGGAGAGGAAAATACCGCCAACCGAATATAATATTATAAACCAGATTGACGAGATAAATTATAGGAAAATGAGTTAGCACGTTTACGTTATTCCTTAGTGATTCACTTAGAAAAGTTGGAACATAGGCATGTATAGTGGTTGTCATATAGCAGTTTCGGAACAGGTTTTGTTAATAAAGCTTGGTATTATTTTTTAACTGCTCTAGCAGATTAAAAAAATGAATGTAAAAAAGTAACGTGAGACTGTATTGTTATTTTTTGTTATATATGTAAATACAAAACAAACAAGTTTAACATTCATATATATTAACAAATGAATAAAAACCTTGCCAAAGAATTGAACTACGCTCGACTAGCACTTGTGCTAACTTCTATTTCCCATAAACGACTTCACCTAAATCTGAGAAATACACATGTGTCCGTGTATATATTTTGTACATTTAATAGTATGCAGATCTATGTCTAAATACATGTTCTTCTACTCTTCTATTATGTATAAATGTATCGGTATCAATATGTTCATTGTATGATTGTTCATATACTGTCATTATTGTGATTTTTTGTTTTTAATAAATTTAAATTTAAATTTTAAAAGCTTAAAGGCAATATTTGTGTTTTCCACGTAGCAAATCAGGTAGTTCCGGGAGAGAGGAGGGGTTAAGAGGGGAGGAGGGTGGGGTACGAAGGGGGATAGGGAGGGAGACTAGGTTTCTTGAGACGGGTGCACGGGGGATCAGAGGGAACATTTTTATTTTTATCTTATTCAATGTCATGAATTGTAATAAATTTGTTATTGTTGCTTTTTCAATGTATTGCTTGTAATTATTTTGTTATCAAAACCAATGATTTTATATGTAACAGAAATTTCTTTCTTTTTGTCTCGATTATGTTAAATTTGGTTCATTGAATAAAATATTAAATGCCTCCTAAAAAGAGTGCCCTTTTGAGAGGCATTAATCCTCATTACTGTCAGTTATGACTTAATGACGTAGGTCCCCTAGTTAATTAGCATAGTAGCATACACATGCTTTAGCAGTCACGCAAACCAAACACGCATAAGTTATCTAGATCTATTCAAAATCATTCCATAAATTGGGGTACAAATGATTATTCAGCCGTTATGACCAACAGTGTAATTGTGTGTATTGCCAACAAGCCTTTCCGGATTGCTTCTCTGAAAGTAATATTCAAGATCAAAGCTGCTTGTTGGCGAGGCAATGATTAAATCTTAATTGGTCTAAATCGCTCTTACAAATACAACACGATCCAAAATACACCGAATAGATGAACCCTAAGGCAATTTTAATTGCCATGTCAATCACCTTTAAAAGTAGCATATGACACAAACCGATGATGACTTGACGAGGACAAAGAGCGTACGTGCAGGAGACCGAAAGTTGGCTGTACAATAATGATGACATCATAATAATAATAATAGAATTAATAAAAAATGACATTTGTATAGTGAGTTATACTACGTTTCTAAGCGCTTTACATAATAAGGATATATTGACTGCTTTGAGAGGCATAGTGGTTTCTATAGGGTCAAGGGAAACTCACAACCTGCTATGACCCCAAGGCGCTTGCGCCGCGGGGTCATAGCAGGTTGTGAGTTTTCCGAGACCCTATAGAAACAACTATGCCTCGAATATTAAAAGCAGTCAATATATATTTTATATACCGAAAAAAAGGAAAATGTTGACTCACCCATTTAGGTTTCCATCTCTTTGAAGTCATGAATATTAACACCAACAATAACTTGTGTACAGTATGAAATCCAACAAGCTGTGCTCCAGTACAACAGGGAATACCAAACACGTTTACACGAACAGTAACTTTTGTACAGGATGATATCACCAACAAGCTGTGCTCCAGTAGAACAGTAGAACATGAACAGTAACTTTATAAATTCACAAATTCGCAACATATTTACACAGACTGTGCGTCTAGTCTAATTTTTGAAGGATCTTGTCCAGGTCTGCATTCGGAAGTCTGTTTACATCTCCGAGGTCCGTGTTGACATTTCGCAAGAACTCTTCAAATATTTTAATGCCGTATTTTACTGCATACTTCGTATTTTTGCTATCAGCAGAATCGATTAAGTCTTGCAGCTGAATGTCATCCATAAGTTAAAATCTTGGCATAGCTGTGTCCTCCATTTTGCCTCTTTATTGACAAAAAATTGGAAACAAAAAACCCCAGTATTTTGCGATCGAGACTAGTACACAAAATGGCGATCGGTCGTCTGCGCTGCGTGGATTGGTAGATTCGTCGCCTGAATGCAGCGACCAAAATCGAATTGCACTCAAACACCGTTAACGGTATTGCCCATCGGTCATCGCACAAAAGAAACTTATACGGTAACACGTAAACCAAAATGGGAATCGCAGCAAAATGACGTCACGTTTCACAGCCATGGAAAAAGTGCTATGAAAAATTGATATGAACCGGTAGAGCCGGGAAAAATGACTATGAATTTCAATTAGCGGGCATGGTTAAGAACATGACTGCATTTTCAACCAATCAGAAGACAGGATTAGTAAAGAATCTTAAAATGAGGTATATAACAGTTATTATTACCCTGGTTATCAGATTTAATTGCTAATCCACACGTACTCCGCACCAGCTAGCACCATTTTACAAGCCCCGGTACTCTGCCCAATCCTAACTGGTACCCATCTAACGCTCGGATGGAGAGTGGCGCATGTATGTTAACGACTTGTCAATGGACATTACTGCTGAAGTGGGACTCCATCTGCAAACCATGCGATTCAAAGTTCAGGGACATATTCACAAGATCTCAGCAACTGGCTCTACAAAGCAGTTCATGTTAGCGATAGCATCAGCACTATGACCCAAGGAGCCTGCACTATTACATTCTCATTTCAAATTATTTTGAAACGTTATCAGCAATTAATGTCGAATCACAATGAAAGCCTCGTCAAATAAAACAAGATTCTTGATTCTTATCTTTTGTCTTGCGGTTCGAAGGGAGTAAACATATCAATCGATCAATGAACAACTGTCGTCACTCAATGCTGTTTGTAATGACAAGGAATTTCTTTTCTATTGCGAAATTGTGTGTTTATTTGCTTTCTTTTCTTAAATTACTGTATACGAATTAGATGTATGCCTATAAATATACCATTTTCTCACAGTTGCGCCAGGAGTGTGAATTTTGACTTACAATATGGCGCAATATAAATGTTCATTAAAACTATTAGTAAAAAGTTTTATCATCCATTGTGTTATTATTATTATCATTACTACCATTATAATCATTATCATTATTATTGTCACTGACTAGGTGTAGTCATGGCGGTGTGCTGAAGAAAAAAGGTTAAAGATAATGACGAAAGCAAAAAATACAACTCCTTCAAATAAACCCACTCTCTCGGAGTTACCCTTTTACCGCATTTCTATTTCATCTATACTTATTGAGACATCCTGTCTTTCTTTTTCTTTCTCTCGTTCCTGACCCACAATTGGTTGTTCAATGTTTCCATTCATGCTACCTAGCTACGCCAATATTATAGGCAAGACGCGGATGGCCAACAATAAAAATGGCTGTTGTGTGAACTAATCCGTTAAGTTTGCTGTGAATCGTTATTAAAAAACTTTCAAATGACATGTGTCCAGGATATTGCCAAGCCATACTCAAAGATCAAACGCTTCTCCTGTTTACCTCTTTGACTTGTGTCATGTGTGTTATTAGACTTTCCACTCTTCATTAAGGTGGGTCAATCAAAGCGCATAGAAGCTGACGTACTTGGCAGAATCGATATCAATTTAGTTTTCATCCCTGGCAGATGAGTTTACTGTCTTTAATTACAGCTAAATGAAGTTGACAAATTGCCATTATGTCAGTTTCACTGTTCATTCTAGACCATGTCATGACTGAACATAATCCGGTGAGGTGTCCAGAGGGAGAGAAGCTCCCAAACCAAACACGGGAAGGCCTTCAAAGATATTTGTCCTACTTGCCAGGAAACATGATGAACGGCAAGAAATTGCTTGTCGATAAGAGATTCACAGCATCTTTTTTTAACAGGGGCACATAAGATTTGAACCTCGGACGCATCTTGTAAAGTAAAAACACCCTCTTCCGAGTAATTGCTACGAATACACATACAAGTTTCAAACAAATATCTGCTCTACTTCGTTTATTCCATCCTGGTTTTGACTGAACTTAAAGCTTCATCTCCTCTTTCGCATCATTAACTGATTCGTAACGATGGCCACTATATCTTCACTTGAAACTACTCTTTCTCCACCTGCAAAGGTCACGGCCTCTTATGATCTCGATACAATGTCTATCGGTCATGACAAATACCTTCACCATCTACGTCTTAAACAGAACTGACACTTTACACGAAACTGAAAGACTCCTTTACAAAGCACTTGCTATAAGTGACATCAACGCTGCTGCAAGTCAGGCAAGCTTCGCTATTATATTTATATTACAAATTCCAGAAGGATGCACACTGATATATCTTTATACTGTGTTTGTAATCTATATTTCCATCTTCATGATAGCCTTCGTGAATATCAATCGCTTCTGGATGATCATATGGCCCTTCCATCATATACGCTTAGTGATGTCAAGGAGACTCTATTTTGCGTTATCGGTAGGCATACTGAGTACATTTGTCTTAATAATGTTAATTTATTTTCTAAGCATGCCTACTAGCTTACGGCAAAGTGTATGTCAGGATCGTTCTACAAGAAGAAACAAAATATCAGATTTAGCTTTTAATATTCTGCTTAGCGCGCCAATGACATTGGGCCTAATTGTGATTGTCTTCACCAGCAGTGGTATTTTATACAAGTCTAGACAACAAGCCAGAAAGATCGCCCAAATACGACGTAATGTCTTTCATCACAATGGACAATCCGAACAGAACAACCCTCAAGGAAATCATCAAGTCGTAGCTGCAAGTGCACTGAAGGGTCTCAGAACCGTCAGCGCCATTACCATCTCATATATCATCGTGTGGATAGTACCTTTTGTCGCCTTATGGACCAGAATAGATACTAGATATTGGCTTCAATATATGGGCACAGCTCTCATGACATGTAATACAATCTGGAACCCTATAATCTTGTGCATTGCCAACAAGCCTTTCCGGATTGCTTCTTGGGGACAAAGAGCGTACGTGTATGAGATCGAAAGTCTGCTGTACAGTAATAATAATAATAATGAGACTTGTTTAACGTTTTATAATACGTTTCAAAGCACCTTTAGATTGCAGTTATTATTACTCTGGTCGCCGGATTCAATTGCTATAATCGGCACATGATAATGCACACACCCTGCTCTCCGGGAGGTACTGCGACCAGGCACCATTTTACATGCACCCGTACGCTCGCAAATCCTTCCGAGTAACCATTTAATACTTGGTTGGAGAGTGGCTCATGTATATTAACGACTCAACAATGGACATTACTGCTGAAGTGGGACTTCAACCAGAAACGATATGATCCAAAGTTCGGGGACATATCCACTAGATCTCGGCACCTACCTCTACAAGGCACCTGCTGTTAGCAATATAACTATTATGCACAGAAATGGCGTCTCACAAGAACAGGGATGTCCATGCAGACAGTTCTTGTCGTGACTTGTGCGTCTTACGTCACGTGGGGCGCTGAAGTGACTTCAAGCATTGTGGGCGTGATGACCGGAATTCGAATTCATTGCAACCTCCTGGTACAACCTCCTGGTATTAGTTATCAGTAACAGTTTCTGGAAAGTGCTGATTAACCTTCTGATGAAACCTTTAAGGATGACTGTTTCAGAAATGCTCCGCCGATGGACACGTTAGTGCAAATGTTACTTTATGACAATACGAGATAACACGTGACAGCAATTATAGAATTTAAAATAGACTGCTAGTTTTTATTTCCCATTAACAACTTCACCTATTACTATCGTACACATAATTAGGTGTATATCTTATGTACATTTAATAGTATGCAGATTTAACACCATTGCTGTTCAATCGACATTACTCTTCTATTATGTAAACATGTATCAGTAGTATTTTTTGCATTGTATGATTGTTCATATATTGTCATTATTGTGATGTGTTGTTGTCAATGATTTCAAATTCAAATGTCTAAAAACCTAAAGGCAATATTTGTGTTTTCCCCATCGCAAATCAGGTAGTTCGGGAGGGAGGAGGGGTTAGGAGAGGAGAGGTGGGTGGGATAGTACTAGGTTTCTTGGGCAGGGTGCACTGGGGTGAGGGAGAACAGTTCTAGTGTTTCTTTATTCAATGTTATGACTTATAATATATTTGTTGTCGTTACTTTTAAGTGTATTGTTTGTCGGTATTATGTTCAAAACAAAAGATTTTATATTTAAAAGTATTTTTTTCTCTTGTTATGTTAAAGGTATAGACCAGTTCTGGAAACACCCCCCCCCCCCCTCTCAAAAATGAAATGGAAGCTCTTATTACCAATCTTACTAACACGTGATGATACAAATTTTGCCGGGAAACCGCCTACTAATTGATATGTTTGGTAAATTATTATATTTATCCGGACTGGATAGATATCGCGTAGTCCCATATACATCTTTCTGTGTACAGTGCTTGTAACTTTACCAACACTGGGCCAAATTTCTTATAATTGTTATGATTCCAGAACCTTGCAGTACACACCAATATATATATGCTAGATGATCAAACTTTTCTGATCGATTCCACAACGTTTCTTTCGGAATGCAATCGCATGACCAGAACTTGTCTATAGCTTTAAATTTCGTTGATTTTATTATAAATTAAATACCTTCTGAAAAACGGACTAAACCATTTCTCACAATTTTGCCCGGGGTCTACATTTTGACAGAAAAAAAGACGCAAATACAAATGTTCATGGTTGATCTGCCGCGTAGCTTGGCAGAGCACCTATTGATATATTCTTCTTTTCTCCTTCCTTTGTTTCTGTATAGATTTTTGTCGCTTTATGTCTCATGAATGGCATGGTTAATGACAATGACATTTTCATGCCATGTAACATATGCATGATTTTTTATCCAATCGATAAGATTTTTTCATAACTGATGCGTGACGTCATATAGGCGCCATTTTGTTTATTTCTATTATTGACCCTATTTTCATCATACATTGTCATTTCGGAATGATTTTTGATGTGCAACAACTTGACGTCATGGGTAAACTTTGGGTCACACACATGTCCGTGCGCACGTCAAAATTTGAAATTGGTCAAAATGCTTAATGACCAATTTACTACACGTCCCAGACTTTTTTGAAAGTTTAAAAAGTTTGCTCGCGCGTAGACACATTCGCGCGCGTTGTTACATGTGCCGTCAATACTGAGTGTATTAATTAAATTCGTTCACTTGTATTGTGTTGCTGATACTATTCTTAGCAATTTAAGATAATTTTTTAGCCATTATTGAAGTAAATTTAGCTCATAGACGTTTGTTAAACCTCAACATAGACGCACGCGCGCAATTGCAAAAATTGCTTTTTTTTTTTTTTTTTTTTTTTTTTTTTTAATCCGCTATACTTCTTCAGAATGGCTGGTAAACCCCTATTTTTCTTTAATGATAGGGTTTTAGTTGGAGATGTGATTTCATGTATCACGTTTGCTCTGAGAACGCTTTGACGTCATCATAGTGCCACTTTAAGAAAATCAATTGAATTTTATTCGATTACGTAATGTTTGCTATTGTTTTTTTTAATATACATGTATTTCGTCTATTCCTACTCTGATGTCTACCATATTTTATTATGTTTTAGCTGAGATGTTTTTCTACAAATGTACAATGATTCAGTTTTTGATCAGAAGATGGAATCGTGGTCAGAATTCCAATTTAAGTTGAAGACTGCAAAATCTGCCATTTCGGTTTCTACTTGTACGTGTATTATGAATGGAGGATGGGATTTTTTTTTCTTTCCGAGTCCCGATTTCTCATTGACTTTGTGTTATTAGGTGATCGGTCGCGTAGTTCAGCAAATCTCCACATGAGTGTAGTGTTTCAACATTCTCTCTCTCTCACACTATCTCACTACCATACAACTTTCTTCCTCTTCTCTTTGCTTTCAACGATATATATAAACATCTGACTCGTTAGCCTTATCACCGACCCACCCAAGCCGCCATCAAAACATGATACATGTACTTGGCTGGCCCTAGGCTGGGTGTTTAATCTAAATTTGAAGCCTAGCCTTTTAATAGGTCTCATGATTCGGTGAATGCCTCTTGGTTCGTACTAATCTCCATCGATACTTTATCTCTTTTATAATTCTCATCTGCACATTTTCTCCTCACGATTCTCGTTCATGAACTTCGCATTGCTTGCTGCTCTGTCCGATCCGACATATTCGTATAATCAATAATCAGAACTTTAACTTTATGGACAACGTGTTATTTTGTTGTTTGCTCCCCTACTCCGGCCATTAACTTAATGGTAACAGGGTTCTACCGAACAGTAGTCAACATAATCATTTCTACTGTTTCTAAATCCTTGATTACTACACAAGCCTGTACAATTAGGCGTGTTATATGAATGGAGGGTTAAACTGTTTTAACGACATCTCCCATTGAGTTTCTTCATGTGCTATGTCTCGATCAAAGTGGCAGATCACCTAATTCGTCTCCGTGACGATTTCAATTTCTAGTTAATATTACAATTATCTTCATCATTATTATTATTATTTTTATAATGATAATCATTATCATTAAATTCATTATTAGTGTCATTGACTAACGGGGTAGTCATGGCGGAGTGAATGACAAAAGCAAATAATACATCTCCTTCCCACACACCCCCCTCATTCGGAGATACCGTTTTACAGAATTTCATTATCATCTATACTTAGTGAGACATACTCTCTCTCTCTCTCTGTTTCTTTCTTTCTTTCCTGACCCACAATTGCGTGTCCGATGGTTGCATTGACGCTACTTGGCTTCGCCAATGTTAAAGGCAAGAGGCGGATAGCTAGTACTTAAAGTGGCTGTTCCATCAACTAATCCGTGTTGTTTGCTTTCTAGTGACATGTGTCCAGGATATTGCCGAGCCATGCTACGAGGCCAAACGCTGCTCCTTTTTTTTCTCTATGACTTGTGTCATTTATATTTGCTCTTGAAATTAGGTTTCTCACTCTTCATAAAGGTGCTATAATTAAAGCACATGGCAGCTGACGTGTTTGGAAATAATCACAGAAGGGTTTACTTCCAAAATACAGAGCTAATTAAAGTTGATATTTTGCCGTCATTAGAGTTTCACTCTTCATTTTAGACCACGGCACGAAAGAACTATATATAATCCGGTGAAGTGTTCAGAGACAGAGAGGCAACCTTCCAAACCAAACACGGGAAGACCTTCGTTGATAGCTGTCCTACATGCCAGGAAACAGAATAGGACAGCAAGAAAGTACTCGTCGATCAGAGATTCACAGCATGTTTTATCTAACAGGGTTCATAACGTTTAGATAATCTCAAACTCATCTTGTAAAGCAAAAATACTTCTACCACCGGGTAATTGCTACGAATACGCATCAACGTTTTAGATGTAAATATCTTCTACTTCGTCTTTTCCATCGTGATTTAGACTGAACTTCAGTAAGCTCCAACTTCTCTTTTGCGTTATTCACTGATTCGTAACAATGATCAATATATCTTCTCTTGGTTCTACTCTTTCTCCGCCTTCAAACATTACGGCATCTCCTGATCATGTTCATATATTTGGAGCTGTATGGACATTTTATATATACATGTCGATTTTAGCTGTTGTTCTATCGGTCATGACAAATACCTTTACCGTGTATGTCTTGAACAGAACTGACTATTTACACGAAACTGAAAGTCTCCTTTACAAAGCACTTGCTATAGGTGACTTAAACGCTGCTGCAAGTCAGGCAAGCTTCACTATAATACGTATATTTGAAGTTACAAAAGGATGCATACTTGTATATCTTTATACTGTGTTTGTAATCTATATATCCGTCGTTATTATAGTATTCGTGAATATCAATCGCTTCTGGATGATCATGAGGCCCTTCCATCATACGCGCTCAGTGACGTCAAGGAGACTCTATTTTGCTTTATTGGTAGGCATACTGAGTACGTTTGTGTTGATAATGGTGGTTTATGATCTAGGCATTGCTAGTAGCTTTCGGCAAATATTATGTCCGAATGGTACTCCAGGAAAAAAAAAAATATCAGATTTAGCATCGAACATGCTACTTAGTGCGCCAATGTGGCTGGGCCTTATTGTCATTGTCTTCACCAGCAGTGGTATTTTATACAAGTCCAGACAACAGGCCAGAAAGATCGCCCAAAAACGACGTAATGTCTTTCAACACAATGGACAACCCGATCAGAACAACCCTCAAGGAAATCATCAAGCCGTTGTTGCAAGTGCATTAAAGGGTCTCAGAACCATCAGCGCCATTACCATCTCATACATCATTGTATGGCTATTACCTTATTTCAGCTTATTGACCAAATTACATACCTCAAATTGGCTTCAATATATTAATATTTCTCTCACATCTTGTAATACAATCTGGAACCCTATGATCTTGTGTATTGCCAACAAGCCTTTCCGGATTGCTTTTCTGAAAGTTATATTGAAGATCAAAACTGCATGTTGTAGAGGCAGTGACTAAAGCTTAATCGGTCTAAATTGAACCTACATATATAACACAATCGAAAAGAAAATATTGAACCCTTGTGCATTTTTCATGTGCCATGTTCATCACCCTTTGAAGTAGCATATTATGACACAAACTAATAAGGACTTGATGAGGACGAATAGCGTACGTCACCGTCGGTACGTGCAGGATACTAAAAGTTTGCTGTACAACAATACTAGGAATGATCATAATAATCATCTTCATCATAATAATAATAATAATCACACTTGTATAACGTTTAACACCTCGTTTCAAACTACTTTACATTGCAGTTATTGTTTCCCTGGTTATCAGATTCAATTGTTAAACCACATGTGATAGCGCACACGCTCTGCTCCCCTGATGGTAGTGGAGTTATCTTATTACCTTTATATTAAGCGGATAAACCTTGCTTTTATAGTCAATATGACGTTTTTATTCTTTCATTGCAATATTGTATCGTAAAGTAAGATACAAAAATATGTTGATTTGCTTTCTTTTCTTGAAGCAATGTACAGATGTTTGCCTACAAATGTGCCATTTTCTCACAGTTGTGCCAGGAGTTTAGATGTTGAGAGACAATATGGCCCAATACAAATGTTCAGTATTGTTATAAATTAAATTGATCATTATTATTATTATTATTATTATTATTATCATCATTGTCACTATCTTGATAATCATTATTATTGTCATTATCATCTATACTTAATGAGACATCCTATATCTCTATCTCTCTTTCTTTCTCTTTGTCCTGACCCACAATTGATTGATCAATGTTTCCGTTCACCCTCCCGGGGTACGCCAGTGTTATAGGCGAGAGGCGGATAGCCAATAATAAAAGTTGCAAATAAGTAAAGTTGCAAAAACTAATCCGTTTTGTTTGCTCTGAATCGTCATCAAAAGCTTTCTATTGACATGTGTCCGGTATATATTGCCAAGTCATATTTAAAGATCAAACGCTTCTCCTTTTTACCATTTTGACTTGTGTCATGTGTGTGTTTGCTCTTGAAATTTGAATTTTTCACTCTTAATTAATGTGCGTCAATCAAAGCTCGTGGAAGCTGACATGGTTGGCAAAATTAATATCAATTCAGTTTTCATCCAAGGCAGATAAGTTTGCTTTCAATAGGTAGAGGTAATTGAAGTAGACATTTTGCCAATATGAGAGTTTCGCTCTTCATTCTAGACTACGTCACGAAAGAGCTGAACATAATCTGGTGAAGTGGCCAGAGACAGAGAACCTCCCAAACCAAACACGGGAAGACCTTCGTTGCTAGCTGTCGTACATACCAGGAAACTGAATGGACATCAAGAAAGTATTCGTCGATCAGAGATTCACAGCATGTTATTTCTTTAAAGGGCTTCTAACGTTTAGATAAACAAAAACTCATCTTATCAAGCTAAAATCCTTCTACCACTGGAAAATTGCTACGAATACGCATCAAAGTTTCAGATAAAAATATACTCTACTTCGTCTTTCCCATCCGGATTTAGACTGAACTTCAGTATAAAGCTTTATCTCCTCTTTCGCATCATTAACTGATTCATAACGATGGCCACTATATCTTCACTTGGAACTACTCTTTCTCCGCCTGCAAACGTAACGGCCTCTTATGATCTCGATAACATGTCTGAAGCAGAACTGGATTATCCTGTTTACGTATGCATGTCGATTTTGGCTGTTCCTCTATCGGTCATGACAAATATCTTCACCATGTACGTCTTGAACAGAACTGACTCTTTACACGAAACTGAAAGTCTCCTTTACAAAGCACTTGCTTTAAGTGACGTCAACGCTGCTGTAAGTCAGGCAAGCTTTGCTATTATACTTATATTACGAATTACAAAAGGATGCATACTGATATATCTGTATATTGTGTTTGTAAGCTATATATCCGTCGTTATTATAGTCATCGTGAACATCAATCGATTCTGGATGATCATGTGGCCTTTCCATCATACGCGCTCAGTGACGTCAAGGAGACTATATTTTGCTTTATCGGTTGGAATTCTGAGTGCGTTTGTCTTGATAATGGTGGTTTATTTTCTAGGCATGGCTACTATCTTACGGAAAAGTTCATGTCCACATGGTTCTTCAGGAAGAAACAAAATATCAGATTTAGCTTCGAATGTGCTATTTAGTGCGCCAATGTCGCTGGGTTTCATTGTCATTATCTTCACTAGCAGTGGTATTCTATACAAGTCTAGACAACAGGCCAGAAAGATCGCTCAAATACGACGTAATGTCCTTCAACATTATGGGCAAATCGACCAGAACAATCCTCAAGGAAATCATCAAGCCGTTGCTGCAAGTGCACTAAAGGGTATCAGAACCGTCAGCGTCATTACCATCTCATATATCATCGTATGGCTAGTACCTTTTTTCAGCTTATGGACCAGTATAATTACTTTAGCTTGGCTTCAGATTATCGGTGTAACTCTCATATCTTGTAATACCATCTGGAACCCTATAATCATGTGTATTGCCAACAAGCCTTTCCGGATTGCTTCTCTGAAAGTTATATTGAAGATCAAAACTGCATGTTGTGGAGGCAGTGACTAAAGCTTAATTGGTCTAAATTGCGCCTACATATACAACGATCGAAAAGCCTTCTGATAAAATAATGAACCCTTATGCAGTTTTAATTGCCATGTTCATCACCTTTGAAGTAGCATAAGACAAAAACCGATGAGGACTTGATGAGGACGAAGAGTGTACGTCACCGTACTGCTGGACAATAATAATAATGATAATAAAAATCATCATCATAATAATAACAATTATATCAATCATATTTGTATAACGTTTAATACTACATTTCAAAGCACTTTATATTGCAGTTATTTTAACCCTGGTCGTCAGATTCAATTGCTAATCGGCAAATTATAGATCAGCCAGAGACGAAAGACTTCATGCATGGCTGATTTTCTCTTGTCAATTATGCTTGTTGCTACGAATTCGTTGGATCAAATGAAAGAAGAGAATCTAAGCTTTACAAATATGTGTCATTTATTAATCATAATTGTGATTAAGTTATGATTACATATCGATAATTCTGGGGTTTTTTTTCTGGGACGCACTGTATAGATCGCTTTATGCCTACAAATAAACATACAGATGGATAACTTTTAGCAGGTTTTGGGGGAATTCCAATTTAAATTATTGTACGGAATTGAGTATACAAATTCCTAGCCAGTAAAAACGAATTCGTTTCATGAAATTATGGAAATGCAAGCATTTCTTTAAACAAACAGAACTTTGTTTATATTCCTAGCTCATTTTTCCTGATTGAGGTCTCATATGAACGGATAGAAAATAGATTTTCTAGAAACGTGATTTTCTCTTCGAAATTCAGATACCGTCCGCCAATTGACGTTTTGGTATCCTCCTTCAAATTGATTTTAATCGATTATGCGTGAAATATGCATAATGTGGGCTGGATCAAATGAAAGAAGAGGATCTAGGCTTTACAAATATGTGTCATTTATTAATCATAATTGTGATTAAGTTATGATAAAATATCGATAATTCTCGGTTTCGTTTTTTTTCTGGGACGCACTGTATAGATCGCTTTATGCCTACAAATAGACATACAGATGGATAACTTTGAGCAGTTTTTTGGGGGAATTCCAATTTAAATTATTGCACGGAATTGAGTATACAAATTCTCACTTAAGTAGATTTAATTTCATTGATACCAATTTAGGTTCATTAACAAAAAAAATATAAAAACCTATAAGCATTTTTTCATACGTGTGAATTTACTCGGAAGGTATGGTAAAGGTGCAGTATTTGATTTGATTTTGTGTTTTTTGCGAAATTTAAACTGGGAAAAGATACAGTTCGGAACAGATTGACCCAATAGAGGAAAAGAACAGTTAGTGAATCATGTATTAATATTATCAAAATATTTACTATTGCTAAATAGGAGAGGATAATACCGCCAACCGAATATAATATCATAAACCAGATTGACAAGATAAATTAGAAGAAAACGAGTTAGCACTTTTACTTTATTCCTTAGTGCTTCACTTAGAAAAGTGGGAAAATTGGCATGTATAGTCGTTGACATGTAGCAGTTTCGGAATAAGATTTGTTAATAAAGCTTGGTATTTTTTTTGTTTTGATGTATTGCTTTTACAGGATTTGTGCATGTACAAATCTGTATGATTTTATTTGTATTGATACATCCCTTTTATTTTATGAATATAGTGATAATTGTATTTAGTCATTGACTTGTTATATTTCATTGTAATGCTCTAGCGGTTTTTAAAAAATAATGTAAAAGATTTACGTGAGACTGTATTGTTATTTTGTTAAATATGTAAACAAACAAAAAGTTTAACATTCATATATATTAACAAATGAACAACAGTCTTGCCAAAGAAGTGAACTGCGCTCGACTAGCACTTGTGCTAACTTCTATTTCCCATAAACAACTTCACCTAAATATGAGTAATATACATATGTATGTGTATATCCTGTGTACATTTAATATTATGCGGATCTATGTTTAAATACATGTTTCGTTTTAAAACCGTTACTGTTCAATCAACATTACTCTTCTATTATGTTGAATGTATCAGTATCATTATTTGCATTGTATGATTGTTCATATATTGTTATTACTGTGATGTGTTGTTGTTAATGAATTTAAATTCAAATTTCAAAAGCCTAAAGGCAATATTTGTGTTTTCCCCATCGCAAATCGAGTAGTTTGGGAGAGAGGAGGGGTTAGGAGAGGAAGGTGGGTGAGGTAGAAAGGGGTGGTAGGGGAAACTAGGTTTCTTGGGCAGGATGCACTGGGGGTGAGGGAGAACAGTTTTATTGTGATGTGTTGTTGTTAATGAAATTAAATTCAAATTTCAAAAGCCTAAAGGCAATATTTGTGTTTTCCCCATCGCAAATCGGGTAGTTTGGGAGAGAGGAGGGGTTAGGAGAGGAAGGTGGGTGAGGTAGGAAGGGGGTGGTGGGGGAGACTAGGTTTCTTGGGCAGGTTGCACTGGGGGTGAGGGAGAACAGTTTTATTTTGGGCTTCATTCAATGTTATGACTTGTAATATATTTGTTGTCGTTACTTTTTAAATGTATTGTTTGTAAGTATTATGTTATCAAAACAAATGATCTTATATTTAACAGAATGTTTTTTTATTTTGTTATGTTGAGGTATAGACCATTTTGGAAACACCCCCCTCTCAAAAATGAAATGGAAGCTCTTATTACCAATCATGTGAAAGAATATGCTTTTACAAATACGTGATGATACAAATTTTGCCTGGAAACCGCCTTCTAATTGATATATTTGGTAAATTATTAAATCTATCCGGACTGGATAGATATCGCGTAATGCATTATACATCTTTCTGTGTACAGTGCATGTAACTTTACTAGGACTGGGCCAAATTTCTTATTATTATGATTATTCCAGAACCTTGCAGTACACACCAACTACTTATATGCATGCGAGATTTTTTGTTTTTTTTAATTTCCATTATTCACAGGTGTTACAAATAAATATTTGATAAACATACAACAAAAAAGGATAACTACATAATATAATTGAAAGTACATTACAATTAACTCATATAAAGAGAAAAAAAATTATATTTAAGTTTATTTTAAAGTAATCACTTCAAATTAACATATTGATAATCAACCTTTTCTGATCGATTCCACAACATTTCTTTCACAATGCAATCGCATGAACAGAACTAGTCTATCCCCTTGAATTTGGTTTATTGAATGAAAAATTAAATACTTTCTGAAAAAAAAATCTTTATAACTGATGCGTGACGTCATCTAGGCGCCATTTTGGTCATTTATATAATATTGACCCTATTTCCGTCATACATGGTCATTTCTGAATGATATTTGATATACAAAAAACATGACGTCATTGGTAAACTTATGTTCATTTGTATTGTGTTGCTGATACTATTATTAGCAATTAAAAATCACTTTTAGCCATTATTGAAGTAAATTTAGCTCATATACATTTTTTAAACCTCAAAATAGACGCACGCACGCGAGTGCAAAAATTTCCAAAAGCGGTTTTAAAAAAAAGTACCTAAGGTATAACTCTTCAGAATTGCTGGTTATCCCCAATTTTTCTTTCATGTTCTGACAGGCTTTGATTCGGAAATGTGATTTCATGTATCATGTTTGCTCTTAAAACGCTTTGACGTCAACATTGTGCCACTTAAAGGTAAACAATTAACTTTTTTCGATTAGGAAATATTTGCCGTTGTTGTTTTGAATATACATGTATCTCGTCCATCCCTACTGATGTCTCCCATATGAAATTATGTCGTAGCTGAGTCGTTACTCTACAAATGTGCAATGATGCCATTTTTGATCAGAAAACGGAATCGTGGTCACAATCTCGTCCGTCAACTTCGCATTCCTTGCTGCTCTGTACGATCCGACATATTCGTATAATAAATAATCAGAACTTTAACTTTATGGACGACGTGTTATTTGTACTTTTTGCTCGCCTACTACTGTCATTACTTTACTGATAACAGGGTTGTACCGAACAGTAGTCAGCACAATCATTGCTACTGTTACTACATCCTTGATTACTAAATGAGCTTGAAAATAGGCGTGTTATATGAATGGAGGGTTGAACTTTTTGTAACGACATCTCCAATTGAGTTTCTACATGTGCTATGTCTCGATCAAAGCGGCAGATCACCTAATTCGTCTCCATGAAGAATTTAATGTCTAGTTAATATAACAATTATCATCATTATTATTATTATTTTCATAATTATCATTATTATCATTTTCATAATTATCATTATTATTAAAATCATTATTAGTGTCATTGACTAACGGAGTAGTCATGACAGAGTGAATGACATAAGCAAATAATACATCTCCTTCCCACACACCCCCCTCATTCGAAGACACCGTTTTACCGAATTTCATTATCATCTATACTTAGTGAGACATACTCTCTCTCTCTCTCTCTCTCTCTCTATGTTTCTTTCTTTCTTTCCTTCCTGACCCACAATTGCGTGTCGGATGGTTGCATTGACGCTACCTGGATACGCCAATGTTAAAGGCAAGAGGCGGATAGCTAGTACTTAAAGTGGCTGTTCCATCAACGAATCCGTGTTGTTTGCTTTATATTGACATGTGTCTACGATATTGCCAAACCATACTAGAAGATTAAACGCTTCTCCTTTTTACCTCTATGACTTGTGTCATTTATATTTGCTCTTGAAATTAAAACTCAGAGAAGCTGACGTATTCGGCATGAGTAGTATCGATTTAGTTTTCATCTCTGGGAGATGTAATTGCTTTCTATAGGTAGGCCTACATCTAAATTGAAGTTGACATGTTGCCATTATTAAGAGTTTCACTGTTCATTCTAGACAGCGGCATGAAAGAACTGAACATAATCCAGTGAAGTGTTCAAGGGCAGAGAAGCTTCCAAACCAAACACGGGAAGTCCTGTCCTAATTGCCAGGAAATAAAATGGACAGCAAGAAATTACTCGTCGATAAGATATTCACAGCATCATTTTTAAGAAGTGGCTCATAACGTTTAGATATACTCAAACTCATCTTGTAAAGCAAAAATGCTTCTACCACCGGGTAATTGCTACGAATGCGCATCAACGTTTCAGATGTAAATATCCTATACTTCGTATTTTCCATCGTGATTTAGACTGAACTTCAGTAAGCTCTAACTTCTCTTCTGCATCATAAACTGATTCATAGCAATGGTTACTATATCTTCACTTGATTCTACTCTTTCTCCGCTTACAAACATAACGACATCTCATGATCTCGAACATATAAATGAAGCCATATGGACATTTTATACATGCATGTCGATTTTAGCTGTTGCTCTATCGACCATAACAAATTCCTTTGTTAGGAGTGAATTAGGAACTGGGAAAGAAAAGGGAAGGATAATGACGAAAGCAAGTCATACGGCTCCGTCCCATATCCTCCTATAACTCGGAGACACTGTTTTACTGCATGTCATTGTAATCTATACACATTCTATCTCTCTCTTTCTTTCTCTTTATTTCAATCTCTCTTTCCAAAACCACAATTCCTTGTTCAATGTTTCCATTCACGCTACCTGGCTACGCCAATCTTATAGGCAAGAGATGGATAGCCACAAATAAAAGTTGCAAATAAATAATGTTGCATGAACTAATCCAATTAGTTTGCTGTGATTCGTTATCAAAAACTTTCAATTGACATGTGTCCAGGATATTGCAAAATCCATACTAAAAGATCGAACGTTTCTTCTTTTTACCTCTTTGACTTGTGTCATGTGTGCTTTGCTCTTGAAATTAGACTGTTTCACTCTTCATTTAGGTGCTTCAGTTGAAACTCGGGGAGGCTGATGCATTTGGCAAGATTAAAATCAATTCAGTGTTCATCCCTGGCGGATGGGTTTGCTGTCAATATATACAGCTAAATAAGTTTTACTCTTCATTCTAGACAACAGCATGAAAGAACTGAACATAATCCGGTATAGTGTCAAAAGGCAGATGACCTCCAAACCAAACACAAGAAGACCTTAATTGAGATTTGACCTACTTGCCAGAAAATAAAATGGACAGCAAGAAAGTACTCGTCGATCAGAGATTCACAGCATTTGTTATTGCAGGGGTTCATAACGTTTAGATGAACTCAAACTCATCTTCTCAGGCGAAAATCGCTCTATATACAACCTGGTAATTGCTACGAATACGCATCACAGTCTTAGATAAAAATGTGCTTTACTTCGTTTTTTCATTCTAGATTTAGACTCCAGTAAGCTCCAACTTCTCTTTCACATTTTTTTCTGATTCGTAACGATGGCCAACATACCTTCACTTGGTTCTACTCTTCCTCCGCCTTCAAACATAACCGCCACTGATGATCCCAACCACATGTATGAAGCGAAACTGGATCATTCATTTTATTTATGCATGTCAATTCTAGTTGTTGCTCTATCGGTTATGGCAAATACCTTTACCGTTTACGTCTTGAACAGAACTGACACCTTACACGAAACTGAAAGACTCCTTTACAAAGCACTTGCTATAAGTGACATCAACGCTGCTGCAAGTCGGGCAAACTTTTATATAATAATTGTATTACGAATCGCAAAAGGATGCATACAGATATATCTTTATACTGTGTTTGTAACTTATATTTCTGTCGTTATTGTAGTCTTCGTGAATATCAATCGATTCTGGATGATCATGTGGCCCTTTCATCATACTCGCTCAGTGACGTCAAGGAGACTCTTTTTTGCTTTATTGCTGGGCATGCTGAGTACGTTTGTCTTGACAATGGTAGTTTATGATCTAGGCATGGCTAGTAGCTTACGGCATAGTTCATGTCCGCATAGATCTCTTGGAAGAAACAAAATATCAGATTTAGCTACGAATCTGCTACTTAGTGCGCCAATGTGGCTTGGCCTCATTGTTATTGCCTTCACTAGCAGTGGTATCTTATACAAGTCCAGACAACAGGCCAGAAAGATCGGCCAAAAACGACGTATTGTCTTTCAACACGATGGACAACCCGGTCAGAACAACCCTCAAGGAAATCATCAAGCCATTGCTGCAAGTGCATTAAAGGGTCTCAGAACCCTCAGTGCCATTACCATCTCGTACATTATTGCATGGATAGTACCTTTTGTCAGCTTATTGACCAGAAGACAGACTACAAATTGGCTTCAATATATTAGTTCTTCTCTCATATCAGTTAATACAATCTGGAACCCTATAATCTTGTGTATTGCCAACAAGCCTTTCCGTATTGCTTCGATGAAAGTAATATTGAAGATCAAAACTGCTTGTTGGAGAGGCAGTGATTAAAGCTTAATCGGTCTAAATTGCTCTTACAAATATAACATGATCCAAAATACTCCGAATAGATGAATCCTAAGGCTATTTTAATTGCCATGTCAAACACCTTTGAAGTAGCATATGACAAAACCAGATAAAGACTTGATGAGGACCAAGAGCGTACATGCAGGAGACCGAAAGTTGTCTGTACAGCAATTAGTATAACAACAATAATTATGGTAATACAAATAATTATAATGACATTTGTATAGCGATTTACACTTAGTTTTTAAGGGCTTTACGTGACAGTTACTATTATTAGTAGTAGGCCTATGATAAAATTATGTTTATTTGCTTTCCTTTTCTTAAATGAATGTATAGATGTATTGCTACAAATATGCAATTTTCTCACAGTTGCGCAAGGAGTGTAAATGTTTAGAGACAATAATGTGGCCCAATACAAATATTCAGTATTGTTATTATTTAAAATGACCATCATCGTTATTATTATCATCATTATATCATTATCATAATAATCATTATTATTATCATCATTATTATCATTATCGTAATAATCATTATTATAATCATTATTATAATTATCATTATAATCATTATTATCATCATTATTATCATTATCATTATAATCATTATTACTGTAATTGATTAGGGGGTATTCATGGCCGAGTGAATTAGGCATTGGGAAAGAAAAGGGTAAGGATAATGACGAAAGCAAGTCATACGGCTCCGTCCCATATCCTCCTATAACTCGGAGAAACTGTTTTACCGCATGTCATTATAATCTATACTTAATGAGACATCCTATCTCTCTCTTTCTCACTCTTTTTTTCATTCTCTCTTTCCAGACCCACAATTCTTGTTCAATGTTTCGATTCAACCTACCTGGCTACGCCAATCTTATAGGCAAGAGATGGATAGCCACAAAAAAAGTTACAACTAAAAAAATGTTGCATTAACTAATCCATTTTGTTTGCTCTGAATCGTTACTAAAAACTTTCAATTGACATGTGTCCAGGATATTGCAAAATCCATACTAAAATATGAAACTCTTCTCCTTTTTGCCTCTTTGACTTGTATGCTTTGCTTTTGAAATGAGACTTTTTCGCTCTTCTTTAATTTGGGTCAATCAAAGCTTAGGAAAGCTGATGTATTTGGCAAGATTAAAATCAATTCAGTTTTCATCCCTGGCAGATGGGTCTGCTGTAAATATGTAAAACCTAATTAAAGTTGACATTTTGCAATTATGCGAGCTTCACTCTTCATTTAAGACTGCGGCATGAAAGAACTGGAACATAATCCGGTGAAGTATCCATAGGGAAGAGAAACTCCCAAACCAAACACGGCAAGATCTGTCCTACGTGCAAGGAAACAGAATGGAGAGCAAGAAATTACTTGTCGATTAGATATTCCCAGCATCTTTTTTGTTAAACAGGGGCTCATAACGTGTAGATATACTCGAACGCATCTTGTCAAGCAAAATTTATTTTACAACCGGGTATTTGCTACAACTTTCAGATGCAAATATGCTTTACTTCGTTTTTTTCAATCCGGATTTAGACTTCAGTAATCTTTAAATTCTCTTTCGCATCATACACTGATTCGTAACAATGACCAATATATCTTCACCTGGTTCTACTCTTTCTCCGCCTACAAACGTAACGGCCTCTTATGATCCTGTTCATATGCTTGAAGCAAAACTGGATCATCCAGTATATGTATCCATGTCAATTCTAGTTGTTGCTCTATCGGTCATGACAAATACCTTTACCATGTACGTCTTGAACAGAACTGACTCTTTACACGAAACCGAAAGTCTGCTTTATAAAGCACTTGCTATTAGCGACATCAACACTGCTGCAGGTCGGGCAAGCTTCTCTATAATAATTATATTACGAATTGCTACAGGATGCATACTGGTATATCTCTATACTCTGTTTGTAATCTATATTTCTGTCTTTATTATACTCTTCGTGAACATCAATCGATTTTGGATAATCATGTGGCCTTTCCATCATATACGCTCAGTGACGTCAAGGAGTCTATATTTTGCTTTATTGGTGGGAATTTTGAGTGCGTTTGTCTTGATAATGATGGTTTATTTTCTAGGCATGGCTACTATCTTACGGCAAAGTCCATGTCCACATGATTCTTCAGGAAGAAACAAAATATCAGATTTAGCTTCGAATCTGCTATTTGGTGCGCCAATGTCGCTGGGCCTCATTGTCATTATCTTTACCAGCAGTGGTATTTTATACAAGTCTAGACAACAGGCCAGAAAGATCGCCCAAATACGACGTAATGTCCTTCAACATTATGGACAAATCGACCAGAACCACCCTAAAGGAAATCATCAAGCCGTAGCTGCAAGTGCACTGAAGGGTCTCAGAACCATCAGTGCCATTACCCTCTCATACATCATCGCATGGCTAGTACCTTGTGTCAGCTTTTGGACCAGAAAACATACTACAAATTGGCTTCAATATGTTAGTGCTTCTCTCATATCGTGTAATACAATCTGGAACCCTATAATCTTGTGTATTGCCAGCAAGCCTTTCCGTATTGCTTCGATGAAAGTGATATTGAAGATCAAAGCTGCTTGTCGTGGAGGTAGTGATTAAAGCTTAATCGGTCTAAATTGCACCTTCAAAATTAATATAACACGAACCAAAATACTCCGAATAGATGAACCCTAATGTAATTTTAATTGCCATGCTAATCACCTTTAAAGTACACGAACCGATAAGGACTTGATGAGGACAAAGAGCGTACATGCAGGAGACTAAAAGTTGGCTGTACCGTCGCAGTAATTAGAACAACTATAATAATTATGGTAATGAAAATAATTGTAATGAAATTTGTATAGCGATTTACACCACGTTTTAAGGGCTTTACATGGCAGTTGTTATTAGTAGTAGTGGGCCTATGATAAAATTAAGTTTCTTTGCTTTTCTTTTCTTAATTTAATGTATAGATGTTTGCCAACAAATATGTCATCTTCTCACAGTTGCGCCAGGGGTGTAAATGTTGAGAGACAATATGGCCTAATACAAATGTTCAGTATTGATTATCTAAAATGACCATCATCGTTAATAATATTATTATCATCATTATCACCATAATTATAGTCATAAGGCACTGGGAAAGAAACGGGTAAAATAATGACTAAAGCAAATAATACGGCTCCGTCCCAAAAACTCCTATAACTTGAAGACACTGTTCTACCAAATTTCATTGTCATCTATACATCCTATCTCTCTCTCTCTCTCTCTTTTGTTCATTCTCTCTTTCCAGACCCACAATTCCTTGTTCAATGTTTCCGTTCACCCAAAAAGGCTACGCCAATCTTATAGGCAAGAGGCGGATAGCCAAAAATAAAAGTTGCAAATAAAAAAATGTTGCATGAACTAATCCGTTTAGTTTGCTGTGAATCGTTACCAAAAACTTTCAATTGACATGTGTCCAGGATATTGCCAAATCCATACTAAAAGATCAAACGTGTCTCCTTTTTACCTCTTTGACTTGTGTCATGTGTGCATGCTCTTGAAATTAGACTTTGTAACTCTTCATTAATGTGCGTCAATCAAAGCTTAGAAAAGCTGATGTATTTGGCAAGATTGACATCGATTTAGTTTTCATCCCTGGCAGATGGGTTTGCTGGCAATATGTAAAGCTAATTAAAGTTGACATTTTGTCATTATGAGAGTGTCACTCTACATTCTAGACCACGGCATGAAAGAACTGAACATAGTCTGGTGACGTGTCCATAGACAGAGAACCTCCCAAACCAAACACGGCAAGACCTGTCCTACATGCAAGGAAACAGAATTGACAGCAAGAAATCGTTGTCGATTAGAGATTCACAGCATCTTTTTTAATTGGGGCAAATAAGGTTTGGAACTCAGACGCATCTTGTAAAGCAAAGAAAACTCTACCACCGGGTAATTGCTACGAATACACATCAAAGTTTCAGACAAAAATCGGCTCTACTTCGTTATTTCCATCCGGGTTTATACTGAACTTCAGTAAGCTTTATCTCCTCTTTCGCATCATTAACTGATTCATTACGATGGCCACTATATCTTCACTTGGAACTACTCTTTCTCCGCCTGCAAACGTAACGGCCTCTTATGATCTCGATAAAATGTCTGAAGCACAACTGGATTATCCTGTTTACATATGCATGTCGATTTTAGCTGTTGCTCTATCGGTCATGACAAACACCTTTACCATGTACGTCTTGAACAGAACTGACACTTTACACGAAACTGAAAGTCTTCTTTACAAAGCACTTGCTATAGGTGACATCAATGCTGCTGCAAGTCAGGCAAGCTTTACTATAATACGTTTATGTGGAATTACAACAGGGTGCATACTGATATATCTTTATACTGTGTTTGTAATCTATATATCCATCGTTATAATAGACTTTGTGAATATCAATCGCTTTTGGATGATCATGTGGCCCTTCCATCATATGCGCTCAGTGACGTCAAGGAGACTCTATTTTGCTTTATTGGTGGGAATACTGAGTATGTTTGTCTTGATAATGGTAGTTTATGATCTAGGTATTGCTACTAGCTTACGGCAAATTTTTTGTCCGCATGTTTCTGAAGGAAGAAACAAAATATCAGATTTAGCTTCGAATCTGCTATTTAGTGTGCCAATTTGGCTAGGCCTTATTGTCATTGTCTTCACCAGCAGTGGTATATTATACACGTCTAGACAACAGGCCAGAAAGATCGCCCAAATACGACGTATTGTCTTTCAACACAATGGACAACCCGATCAGAACAACCCTCAAGGAAATCATCAAGCCATTGCTGCGAGTGCACTGAAGGGTCTCAGAACCGTCAGCGCCATTACCATATCATACATCATCGTATGGCTAGTACCTCTTGTCAGCGTATGGACCAATATAAATACTATAACTTGGCTTCAAATTATTAGTATAGCTCTCATGTTATGTAGTGCAATCTGGAACCCTATAATCTTGTGTATTGCCAACAAGCCTTTCCGGATTGCCTCGCTGAAAGTGTTATTGAAGATCAAAGCTGCTTGTTGTGGAGGCATTGTATAGTCATGGCCGAGTGAAATAGGCTCAATCCCATACCCTCCTCTAACTCGGAGACACTGTTTTACCGCATTTCATTGTCATCTGTACATCATATCTCTCTCCCTCTCTCTCTCTCTCTCTCTTTCTTTCTCCCCCTCTCTCTCTCTCTCTCTTTGTCTCTTTTCTGACCCACAATTCATTGTTAAATGTTTCCGTTCACGCTACCTGGCTACGCCAATGTTATAGGCAAGAGATGGATAGCCAAAAATAAAAGTTGCAAAAAAAAAAATGTTACATTAACTAATCCGTTTAGTTTGCTGTGAATCGTTATTAAAAAAACTTTCAATTGACATGTGTCCAAGATATTGCAACATCCATACTAAAAGATCGAATTTTTCTCCTTTTTACCTCTATGACTTGTGTCATGTGTGCTTTGCTCTTGAATTAGACTTGTTCACTTTTCGTTTAAGTGCCTCAAAGCTCGAGGAAGCTGATGTATTTGACAAGATTAAAATCAATTCAGTTTTCATCCCAGGCAGATAAGTTTGCTGTCAATATGTAAAACTAATTAAAGTTGACATTTTGCCATTATGATGTGTCCAGAGGCAGAGAAGCTAACAAACCAAACACGGAAGGACCTTCGTTGCTAGCTGTTCTACATACCAGGAGACAGAATGGAGAGCACGAAATTACTCGTCGATTAGAGATTCACAGCATCTTTTTTTAACAGGAGCACATAAGGTTTGGAACTCAGACGCATCTTGTGAAATAAAAATCACCCTCTACCGAATATTTGCTTCGAATACACAACAAAGTTTCGGACAAAAATCTACTCTACTTCGATATTTCTATCCTGATTTAGACTGACTTCAGTAAGCTCTAACTTCTCTTTTGCATCCTTAACTGATTTATAACGATGGCCGCTATATCTTCACCTGGTTTTACCCTTTCACCGTCTACAAATATAAAGGACTCTTATGATCTCGATCAAATGTCTGAAGCGGTAATAGATTATCCATTTTATGTATGCATGTCGATCCTAGCTGTTGCTCTATCGGTCATGACAAATACCTTTACCGTATACGTCTTGAACAGAACTGACTCTTTACACGAAACCGAAAGTCTCCTTTATAAAGCACTTGCTATAAGCGACATCAACACTGTTGCAGGTCAGGCAAGCTTCATTATAATACTTATATTGCGAATTGCTACAGGATGCATACTGGTATATCTATATTCTATGTTTGTAAATTATATTTCTGTCGTTATTATAGTCTTCGTGAATATCAATCGGTTCTGGATGATCATGTGGCCTTTCCATCATATACTCTCAGTGACGTCAAGGAGACTATATTTGGCTTTATTGGTGGGAATAATGAGTGCGTTTGTCTTGATAATGGTGGTTTATTATCTAGGCATGGCTACTATCTTACGGCAAAGTTCATGTCCCTATGATTCTCCAGGAAAAAAACAAAATATCAGATTTAGCTTCGAATCTGCTATTTGGTGCGCCTATTTCGCTTGGCCTCATTGTCATTGTCTTCACCAGCGGCAGGATTTTATCCAAATCCAGACAACAGGCTAGAAGGATCGCCCAAATAAGACGTAATGTCTTTCAGCACAATGGACGACCCGATCAGAATAACCCTCAAGAAAATCATCAAGCCGTTGCTGCAAGTGCACTAAAGGGTCTCAAAATCATCAGCGCTATTACCATCTCATACATCATCGTATGGCTAGTACATTTTGTCAGCTTATTAACCCCAATACATACTACAAATTGGCTTCAATATATTAGTATTCCTCTCATATCTTGTAATACAATCTGGAACCCTATGATCTTGTGTATTTATTGCCAACAGGTCTTTCCGGATTGCTTCTCTAAAAGTGATATTGAAGATTAAAGCTGCTTGTTCTGGAAGCAATTATTAAAGCTTAATCGGTCTAAATTGAGCCTACATATATAACACGATCGAGAAAAAAAAAGTGAACCCTTATGCATTTTTCATGTGCCATGTTCATCACCCTTTGAAGTAGCATATGCCACAAACTGATAAGGACTTGATGAGGACGAATAGCGTACGTCACCGTCGGTACGTGCAGGATACTAAAAGTCTGCTGTACAATACTAGTAATGATCATAATAATCATCTTCATCATAATAATAATAATAACAATCACACTTGTAAAACGTTTAACACTACGTTTCAAAGCACTTTCCATTGCAGTTATTGTTACCCTGGTTATCAGATTCAATTGTTGAACCCAATGTGATAGTGCACACGCTCTGCTGCCCTGGTGGTAGTGGAGTTAACTTCTTACCTTTATATAAAGCGGATAAATCTTGCTTCTATGGTCAATATGACGTTTTAAATTTTTCATTGCAAAAATTGTGTCGTGAAGTAAGATAAAAACATGTTTATTTGCTTTCTTTTCTTAAATCAATGTACAGATGTTTGCCTACAAATGTGCCATTTTCTTACAGTTGTGCCAGGGGTTTAGATGTTGAGAGACAATATGGCCCAATACAAATGATCAGTATTTTTTTGATTAAATTGATCATCATCATTATTATTATTATTATTATTATCATCATTATCACGATCTTGATAATCATTATTTATTGTCATTATCACCTATACTAAATGGGACATCCTATACCTCTATCTCTCTTTCTTTCTCTTTGTCCAGACCCAAAATTGATTGATCAATGTTTCCGTTCACCCTCCCGGGGTACGCCAATGTTATAGGCAAGAGGCGGATAGCCAATATTAAAAGTTGCAAATAAGTAAAGTTGCAAAAACTAATCCGTTTTGTTTGCTCTGAATCGTTATCAAAAGCTTTATATTGACATGTGTCCGGTATTTATTGCCAAGCCATATTAAACTATCAAACGTTTCTTCTTTCAATCCCTCATGACTTGTGTCATCTGAGTTTGCTCTTGATATAATGTTCACTTTTTATTAATGTGCATCGATCAAAGCTCTGGGAATTTGACATGTTTGGCAAAATTAATATCAGTTCAGGTTACATCCCAGGCAGATAAGTTTGCTTTCAATAGGTAGAGGTAATTGAAGTAGACATTTTTGCCAATATGAGAGTTTCGCTCTTCATTCTAGACCACATCACGAAAGAGCTTAACATAATCTGGTGAAGTGGCGAGAGGCAGAGAACCTTCCAAACCAAATACGGGAACACCTTCGTTGCTAGCTGTCGTACATGTCATGAAACTGAATGGACATCAAGAAAGTACTCGTCGATCAATGATTCACAGCATGTTTTATCTAACAGGGTTCATAACGTTTAGATAATCTCAAACTCATCTTGTAAAGCAAAAATGCTTCTACCACCGGGTAATTACTACGAATACGCATCAACGTATCAGATGTAAATATCCTCTACTTTGTCTTTTTCATCGTGATTTACACTGAATTTTAGTAAACTCCAACTTCTCTTTTGCATCATTCACTGATTCGTAACAATGATCAACATATCTTCTTGGTTCTACTCTTTCGCCGCCTTCAAACATAACGGCATTTCATGATCATGATGATATCTTTGAAGCTGTATGGACATTTTATATGTGCATGTCGATCCTTGCTGTTCCTCTATCGGTCATGACAAATACCTTTACCGTGTACGTCTTGGACAGAACTGACTCTTTACACGAAACTGAAAGTCTCCTTTACAAAGCACTTGCTATCAGCGACATCAACACTGCTGCAGGTCGGGCAAGCTTTTCTATAATAATTATATTACGAATTGCTACAGGATGCATACTGGTATATCTTTATACTGTGTTTGTCATCTATATCCCTGTCGTTATTATAATCTTCGTGAATATCAATCGCTTCTGGATGATCATGTGGCCTTTCCATCATATGCACTCAGTGACGTCAAGGAGAATATATTTGGCTTTATTGGTGGGAATAACAAGTGCGTTTGTCTTGATAATGGTGGTTTATTATCTAGGCATGGCTACTATCTTACGGCAAAGTTCATGTCCCCATGGTTCTCCAGGAAGAAACAAAATATCAGATTTAGCTTTGACTCTGCTACTTAGTGTGCCACTTCCGCTTGGCCTCATTGTCATTGTCTTCACCAGCGTTGGTATTTTGTCAATATCCAGACAACAGGCTAGAAAGATCGACCAGATACGACGTAATGTCTTTCAACACAATGGACAAATCGATCAGAACGACCCTCAAGGAAATCATCAAGCCGTTGTTGCAAGTGCATTAAAGGGCCTCAGAACCATCAGCGCCATTACCATCTCATATATCATCGTATGGATATTACCTTATGTCAGCTTATTGATCAAATTACATACCTCAAATTGGCTTCAATATTTTAGTATTTCTCTCGTATCTTGTAATACAATCTGGAACCCTATAATCTTGTGTATTACCAACAAGCCTTTCCGGATTGCTTCTCTGAAAGTTATATTAAAGATCAAAACTGCATGTTGTAGAGGCAGTGACTAAAGCTTATTCGGTCTAAATTGCGCCTACATATACCACGATCGAAAAGCCTTCTGATAAAATAATGAACCCATTTGCAGTTTTGATTGCCATGTTCATCACCTTTGAAGTAGCATGTGACGCAAACCGACGAGGACTTGATGGGGACGGAGAGCGTACGTCACCGTGCTGGACACTCAAAGTTTGCTGTACAATAATCATATTAAAAATAACCATCATAATAATAACAATACTATTCATCATACTTGTATAACGTTTAATACTACATTTCAAGGCACTTTATTTCACAGTTATTATAACCCTGGTCGTCAGATGAAATTGCTAATCGGCACATTATAGATCAACCATAGACGAAAGGCTTCATGCATGGCTGTTTTTAATGACACGGTGTCAAGTATTTTGTGAATGATGTTTGTTGCTACACCATGCAGCTAGTACAAACGAATTCGTTTAATGAAATTATGGAAATGCAAGCATTTCTTAAAACGAACAGAACTTTGTTGTTCCTAGCTCATTTTTCCTGATTGAGGTCTCATATAAACGGACAGAACATGAATCTTCTAGAAACGTGATTTTCTCTTCGAAATTCAGATACCGTCTGCCAAATGACTTTTTGGTACACTTCCTTCAAATTGATTTTAATCGCTCATGCGTGAAATATTGCATCATGTGAGTTGCATCGAATGAATGAAGAGGATCTTTACACTTATGTGTCATTTATTAATCATAATTGTGATTAACTTATGATAAAACATCGATAATTCTCGGTTTGGTTTTTTTTCTGGGACGCACTGTATAGATCGCTTTTTGCCTATACATAGACATACATATGGAGAACTTTGAGCAGTATTTTAGGGAATTCCAATTTAAATTATTGCACGGAATTGAGTCTACAAATTCTCACTTAAGTAAATTTAAGTTCATTGATACCAATTTATGTTTATTTGTTTTAAAAAAAGAAGAAGAAACTTATAAGCATTTCTTCGTTGATACCAATTTATGTTCATTTTGTAAAAAAGAAGAAGAAACTTATAAGCATTTTTTTATACGTGTGAATTTACTCGGAAGGTATGGTAAAGATGCGGTTCTTTATTTGATTTTGTGTTTTTTTTGCGAAAATTAAACTGGGAAAAGATACAGTTCGGAATAGATTTACCCTATAGAGAAAAGGGACAGTTAGTGAATCATGTATTTATATTAGCAAAATATTTACTGTTGCTAAATAGGAGAGGAAAATACCGCCAACCGAATATAATATTATAAACCAGATTGACAAGATAAATTAGAAGAAAACGAGTTAGCACTTGTACATTATACCTTAGTGCTTCATTTAGAAAAGTGGGAAAATAGGCATGTATAGTGGTTGTCATGTAGCAGTTTCGGATTAGTTTTTGTTAATAAAGCTTGGTATTATTTTTGTTTTCATGTATTGCTTTTACAGGATTGTTTTACAGGATTGTATTTTTTAACTGCACTAGCAGTTAAAAAAAATGAATGTAAGAAAGTAACGTGAGACTGTATTGTTATTTGTGGTTATATATGTAAATACAAAACAAACAAGTTTAACATTCATATATATTAACAAATGAATACAAACCTTGCCAAACAATTGAACTACGCTCGACTAGCACTTGTGCTAACTTCTATTTCCCATAAACAACTTCACCTAATTTTGAGAAATATACATGTATACGTGTATATATTTTGTACATTTAATAGTATGCAAATCTATGTATAAATACATGTTTCGTTTTAAAACCATTACTGTTCAATCAACATTACTCTTTTATTATGTATAAATGTATCGGGATCATTGTTTGCATTGTATTATTGTTCATATACTGTCATTATTGCGAATTTTTCTTATTAATAAATTAAATTCAAATGTTAAGAGCTGAAAGGCAATATTTGTGTTTTCCACGTAGCAAATCAGGTAGTTAACGGAGAGAGGAGGGGTTAGAAGGGAAGGAGGGTGGGGTACGAAGGGGAATAGGGCGGGAGACTAGGTTTCTTGGGCAGGGTGCACGGGGGGATCAGAGGGAACTTTTTTATTTTTATCTTATTCAATGTCATGAATTGTAATAAATTTGTTATTGTTGCTTTTTCAATGTATTGCTAGTAATTATTTTGTTATCAATACCAATTATTTCATATGTAACAGAAATGTTTTTCTTTTTTTCTCGATTATGTTAAATTTGGTTCATTGAATAAAAAACTAAATGCCTCATAAAAAGAGTGCCCTTTTAAGAGACATTAATTCTCATTAATTTCAGTTATGACTTAATGACGTAGGTCCCCTAGTTGGTTAGCATAGTAGCATACACGTGCTTTAGCAGTCACGCAAACCAAACACTCATAAATTATCTAGATCTATTAGGTATAAATCATTGTCAAAATCATTCCATAAATTTGGGTAAAAATAATTATTCAGCCATTATGACCAACAAGATTCAAGATTCAAGATTCAAGATTGTATTGTCCATAATATAATACAGAAATTTGTTTTCCATTGGTATAACATGTAATACATAAAACATAAGACAAAAACATGGTGTCGTGTGCTGAAAGCCAGAAGGGCGTCAAGACTCTATAAGAAAAAGTATGTGAGCAGGTACGGTTCTCCGGCTTTCAGCACAAAACATGACAAGATAGTTATATGACTTATACATAGCAAGAATGTTATATACAATTCTGAATCACATCATGAATAGATTCAGGTATGAATATAGATGTGAATATGAGCAGCATCACAATCGAAATACGAGCAGAAAGATAAAGGAAAAGAGAGCTCAAGCTCGAAGGACTGATAGAAGAGAGAAATATAGGGAAAGTTGGTAGGGGTCCAAAGGAAAATGGGAGAGACAGAGAAGGAGAGATGGCATAATTTCCAATCAGATTATAATGCATGACATAAATATACAACAAAAATCAGCAGCAGAGCTAAACAACGGATGTTTTGACCCCACAAAGGTGATAAGGCGGAAAACTTTCCAACCCAATCCCTACAATTGACTGGGTGGGTAGAAAAAAAAGTTAACAAATAATCATAATCGCTATTATTCAGCTTAAAGCTGAGAATTTCGTGTTACTTCTGCATTATAGATGTGCATGGAATTTGGAATAAAAGAATTTCTGTATCTGGCTCTACGGGTAATTGGTACACGCAGGCGGATTCCTGAGCGGTTAAAAGTAAAACAAGAAAATAGTGGATGTGATGGGTCTTTCATAATAGAAGTTATTTTAGTCAATAAGCGATCTTCAAACAAAACTGATAGGGGTGGTAATTCAATGCCGATAATACGTTGAGCAATTTTCCTAGGACGTTCGAGTTTAGTTTTGTCTGCTTGTGTGAGATTTCCATAAAAACAAATGAGATTGAATAGAAGAACACTTTGAATGATAGATTGATAGAAAAGATGCAAGATCTTCCTGTCAACGTTAAATTTTTTGAGCTTCCTTAGAAAAAACATCCGTTGATTAGCTCTACTGTGTACAGCGTTGATGTTCTTATTAAATCGTAGCTTATCATCAATCAAGGTACCAAGATACTTATATTCATGTACGTGTTCGATTGCCTGTTCATGAATATACAAAGGGGTATGATTTACGTCACCACGTCGAAAGTCTATAATAATCTCTTTGGGTTTTTTAACATTCAAATATAGGTTGTGTCGATCGCACCATTCAACAAACTGATTAACTTGACAAAAATATTCATTCTCACTATTTCCTCCCTTAATGAAACCTGTGATGGCAGTGTCATCAGCATACTTAATAAATGAACAACATTGACTGGTACTAGTGCAATCACTGGTATACAGTGAAAATAACAGGGGAGAAAGGACACACCCTTGTGGAGCTCCTGTATTGGTTACCAAAGTAGGGGATTTAATATTTCCAAGTCTTACTGATTGTTGTCTATTTGTTAGAAAGTTATGAACCCAGAGCACTATTTTAACATCAACCTCCATTTCTATCAGTTTATTTATTAAAAGGTGAGGAGTTATGGTATTAAAAGCACTAGAGAAGTCAACGAAGGTACATCTTACATATGATTTGGGGATATCTAAATGACTATATATTCCATGAAGAAGGACAAGAACAGCGTCCTCAACTCCCCTATTCTGTCTATAAGCAAAATTAAAGGGGTCAATAAATGAGCCAGCTTGACTCAATAGATGTTTCAAAATCAACCTTTCCAAACATTTCATGACATTAGATGTAAGTGCTACAGGGCGAAAGGCATTCAGATCTGTGCTGCTGCATTTCCTATTCCCTTTTGGAACTGGTATAATTGAAGATGTTTTCCATATTTGTGGTATTACACCTAGATCCAAAGTTAACTGATATAATCTCGTAAAAACAGTGTAATTGTGTGTATTGCCATCAAACCTTTCCGGATTGCTTCTCTGAAAGTGATATTGAAGATCAAAGCTGCTTGTTGTGGAGGCAATTATTAAATCTTAATCGGTCTAAATCGCTCTTACAAATACAACACGAGGACGTTAACCCCCCCCCCCCCCACCCCGAGGACAACGACCCCTTACGATAATTACCCCCGAGTAAAATACCCCCCCCATAAGAAATACCCCCCACCCCCTGAAGACAATTACCCCCGAGGCAAATGACCCCCCCCCCCCCTGAGGACAACTACCCCCAAAGACAACTACCTCCTGAGGACAGTTACCCCTCGAGGATAATGACCCCCCCCCCCCCCGAAGACAGCTACCCCCGAGAACAATTACCCCTCGAGGACATCTACCCCCTAGGAAAATTTCCCCCGAGGACAATGACCCCTCGAGGACAACTACCCCCCCCCCCGAATGACAACAAACCCCCCCCCCCCCGAGCGCAATTACTCCCCGAAGACAACTACCCCCCCCCCCCCCGAGAACAATGACCCCTCGAGGACAACTACCCCCCCCCCCCCGAATGACAACAAACCCCCCCCCCCCCCCGAGCGCAATTACTCCCCGAAGACAACTACCCCCCCCCCCGAGAACAATTACCCCTCGAGGACAACTACCCCCCGACAACAATTACCCCTCGAGGACATCTACCCCCCTAGGACAACTACCCCCGAGGGCAATTACCCCACGAGGACAACTTCTCCCATCGACAATCACCCCCGAGGAATTTGTAAAGCTGTGACGTATAATGCGAGCTTCTCTCCAAATTGCTATTTACAGAAAATTTCATTCACCTTAATTTTCTTTGTTATTTATGAGGTTCATTTCAGTCTTATCAAATTAATCAATTCGATGGGGAGGGGGTGGATGTTGCCCAATTCCCCCGTAGTTTTGCTACTGAGTGAAGAACTGAAATTACATTTCTCCGAAATTTTACAATATATTGCGCGCAGATTAGTACGCGTAACAGCCTCTCTCACGAACAATGGCGCAGCAAAGAAATTAGGATGTAAGGTTTCATTTATTCATCCTCTGCAACTCATCATCAGCTGATCATGTATTTGTCTTTTTATGTAGAATGGGCCCTCATCCAGGATCCAAAACTAAGGTTTTCTTCACGTTATCTATATATTTCTGTTGTCATGCTAAAGCATAATATAATTTATTGTACGTTAAATTGTTTTTAATTAGAAATTGCCTTCAAGTTATATGTCGGTGCCATGTCAAAAGTATACAATTTTCGCTCTCTGGTAAATCATCTCATTTGATTTTTTAACTCCGGCGCGAGCGTTTTTCAACCCGGGTGCTGCAAAAGAATGTTAGTTACATTTGGAAAACATTGATTTTGTGAGAAAAAAATGTCAGAAACGGTTATAGTATGTAATTACAACAGAAAATAAAAATTTAAAGATAATAAAGTGTCTTCCTTCCTCGCTCGCTGACAATATTTTGACAGCAACGGGTCCGAATATATGTTATATCTTTTATTTCGAGATTACATTGTTACCACACTTATTACGTTTAAAAACATGATAATAAGGGCAACGAGAGGCCCGAATAGTCTCATATTCGTGTACCAATGTCATGACCAAATACATCACTTCTTATTCATGAACATTCGGCGGCAAGGTGCGTACTTTAAATCTTTTCTAGTGTGTTGATTACAAACGATTTTTTTTTACCAGTTTGAAAATGTCTACTCCATTTGTATTCTTAAATGTGCCCATACGTGTGTACATAGCAGTTGACGAGTGCCAGAGTCATGCAAACAAAAAATCTGTGAAGACTTTGGGATTTGGGAGAAACTTTTCATTTCTTAAGAGGATACCGTGACTAACAATAATTGGATATAACGCTGCTCATTCTAGAGAAATGTATATTTTATGCATTTTGAGAAGCGCTGGACAATTAACTAAAACTTACATCCTTCGTGGAAATCAGCAACCGCACTAGCGTTGCTTAATTATAATTAGAGGGAAATATGTAGTAATCAGGAAGACAACGTGCTATAGTATTTGAACGAATATGGGTTCATGCAGGGGATCTTATGGGCTTGTGGCCATTTCTCAATGTGTCAGATCGTCTTTTGCTATTGAATCCTGATATTCAATGGGGGGTAGTTGTCCTCGGGGGTAGTTGTCCTCGGGGGTAGTTGTCCTACAGGGTAGTTGTCCTCGGGGATAATTGTCCTCGGGGGTAGTTGTCCTCGGGGGCGGGGTAGTTGTCCTAGGTGGTAGTTGTCCTCGAAGGGTAATTGTCTACGGGGGGTAATTGTCCTCGGGGGGTTATTGTCCTCGGAGGGTAATTGTCCTCAGTGGTACTTGTCCTCGGGGGGTATTGGCCTCGGGAGTAATTCGCCGGGGGGTAATTTTCCAGGGGTAATTGTCCTTGTGGGTAGTTGTCCTATGTGGGTAATTCTCCGTGGGGTTGATTGTCCAGGGGGTAATTGCCCTAGAACCTGGAGAAGAAATGGGAAAAGATAAAGAGGAAAGCAAATAATACGGCTCCATCTAATACCCTCCTCTAACTCGGAGAAGCATTTCATTTTCATCTATGCTAAATGAAATATCCTATCTCTCTCTCTCTCTCGTCCATCACCCACAATTGCCTGTTTAATTGCTTGTTTAAAAGCAAGAGGCGAATGGCCAATAATAAAAGTGTCTGTTCATTAACTAATCCTTGTTGTTTGCTGTGAATCGTTATCAAAAAAATTATATTGACTTGTGTCCAGGATATTGCCAAGCCATATTAAAAGAATAAAAAAACTTCTTCTTTCCACCTCTATGACTTGTGTTATGTGTGTTTGCACTTGAAATTTACACCTTTTCACTCTTCGTTTAAGTGCCTCAAAGCTTAGGGAAACTGATGTAATTTGCAAAATGATTAGTAATTTAGTTTTCATCACTGGCAGATAGGTTTGGTGTCTATATGTACAGCTAATTAAAGTTGACATTTTGTCATTATGAGAGTTTCACTCTCCATTCTTCGTTTAAGTGCCTCAAAGCTTAGGGAAACTGATGTAATTTGCAAAATGATTAGTAATTTAGTTTTCATCACTGGCAGATGGGTTTGGTGTCTATATGTACAGCTAATTAAAGTTGACATTTTGTCATTATGAGAGTTTCACTCTCCATTCTAAACCACGGCATGAAAGAACTGAACATAATCCGGTGAAGTGTCCAAAGGCAGAGAAGCTCCAAAACCAAATCGGGAAGACCTTCGTTGCGATCTATCATACTTGCCAAGGAAACAGAATTGACAGCATCTTTATTAATAGGGGCTCATGACGTTTAGATAAAGTGGAAACCAACTTGTCAATCAAAAATCATTCTACCACCGAGTTAATTGCTACGAAAACGCATCATGGGTTCAGATTAAAATGTGCTCCAACTACTTCGTCTTTTCCATCCTGATTCAGACTGAACTTGAGCAAGCTCTAACTTCTATTTCGCATCACAAACTGATTCATAACGATGGCCACCATATCCTCTCTTGGTTCAACCCTCTCTCCACCCACAAATATAACGTCATCTTATGATCTCGATAATATATATGTAGCAGTGTGGACATTCTATATATGCCTGTCAATTATAGTTGTTGCTCTATCGGTCATGACAAATACATTTACAGTATACGTCTTGAACAGAAGTGACTCTTTTACACGAAACCGAAAGTCTCCTTTACAAAGCACTTGCCATAAGCGACATCAACGCTGCACTTAGCTTCTCTATAATTATCAAGTTTATATCAAATGCCAAAAGGATGCTTACTGATATATCTTTATAGTCTATTTGTAAACTATATTTCCGTCGTTATTATAGTCTTCGTGAATATCAATCGCTTCTGGATGATCATGTGGCCCTTCCATCATATGCGCTCAGTGACGTCAAAGAGACTCTATTTTGCTTTATTGCTGGGCATGCTGAGTATGTTTGTCTTGATAATGGTGTTATATGGTCTAGGTGTTGCTACTAGCTTAAGGCAAAGTGTATGTCCGGATGGTTCTCAAGGAAGAAACAAAATATCAGTTTTAGCTTTGAATCTGCTACTTAGTGCGCCAATGTCGCTAGGTCTAATTGTCATTGTCTTCACCGGCTTTGGTATTTTATACAAGTCCAGACAACAGTCCAGAAAGATCGCCCAAATACGACGTAATGTCCTTCATCACAATGGACAACCCGATCAGAACAACCCTCAAGGAAATCATCAAGCCGTTGGTGCAAGTGCACTGAAGGGTCTCAGAACCGTCAGCGCCATTACCATCTCATACATCATCGTGTGGCTAGTACCTCTTGTCAGCTTATGGACCAGTATATATACTACAACTTGGCTTAAAATTATGATATTTTCTCTCATGTCATGTAATACAATCTGGAACCCTATAATATTGTGTATTGCCAACAAGCCTTTCCGGATTGCTTCTCTAAAAGTTATATTGAAGATTAAAAACTGCATGTTGTGGAGTCAGTGACTAAAGCTTAATCGGGTTTAATTGCGCCTACATATACACGATCGAAAAGCCATCTGATAAAATAATGAACCCATGTTCATCACCCTTTTAAGTAGCATATGACACAAACCGATAAGAACTTGATGAGGACAAAGATTGTACGTCACCGTGCAGGACACTTCAAGTCTGCTGTACAATAATAATAATGATAATACAAAATAATCATCATAATAATAACAATTATATTCATCATACTTGTATAACATGTAATACTAGTTTTCAAAGCACTTTATGTTGCAGTTATTATATCCCTGGTCGTCAGATTCAATTGCTAATCGGCACATTATAGATCAGCCATAGACGAAAGACTTCATGCATGGCCTATTTTCAACGAAACAGTGTTAAGTCTTTTGTCAAATATGTTTGTTGCTACGCCAGGGAGCAAGTAAAAACGAATTCATTTAATGAAATTATGGAAATGCAGGCATTTCTTTAAACAAACAGAACTGTGATATTCCTAGCTCATTTTTCCTGATTGAGGTCTCATATGAACCGGGAAGAAAATGGATTTTCTAGAAACGTGATTTTTTTTTCTTCGAAAGTCAGATACTGTCCGTCAAATGACTTTTTGGTACCCTTCCTTTCAATTAATGTTAATAACTCATGCGTGAAATATTGCATCGAATGAAAGAATAGGATCTAAGCTCTACACATATGTGTCATTTATTAATCATAATTGTGATTAAGTTATGATTAAACATTGATAATTCTCTGTTTCGTATTTTCTGGAACGCACTGTATCGCTTTATGCCTACAAATAGACATACACATGGATAACTTTGAGCAGTATTTTGGGGGAATTCCAATTTAAATTATTGCATGGAATTGAGTATACAAATTCTCACTTAAGTAAAGCATTTTTTCTTACGTGTGAATTTACTCAGAAGGTATGGGAAAGGTGTAGTACTTTATTTGATCTTGTGTTTTTTGGGGGGAAAATTAAACTGGGAAAAGATACAATTCGGAATATATTTACCCAATAGAGGAAAATGACTGTTAGTGAATCAGGTATTAATCTTAGCAAAATATTTACTTTCGCTAAATAGGAGAGGAAAATCCGCCAACCGAATATAATATTGTAAACCAGATTGGACAAGATTAATTAGAAGAAAACGAGTTAGCACTTTTACTTTATTCCTTTAATAGTGCTTCACCTAGAAAAGTGGGGAAAGTGGCATGTATAGTGGTTGTCATGTAGCAGTTTCGGAATAAGTTTTGATAATAGCTTGGTATTTTTTGTTGTTTTTATGTATTGCTTTTACAGGATTTGTGCATTTACAAATCTGTATGATTTTATTTTTATTGATACATCCCTTTTATTTGATGAATATAGGGATATTTGTATTTAGTCATAGACTTGTTATATTTCATTGTAATGCTCTAGCGGTTAAAAAAAAAATGTAAAGTAACGTTAGACTGTATTGTTATTTTGTTAAATATGTAAATACAAAACAAACAAGTTTCACATTCATATATATTAACAAATGAACAACAGTCTTGCCAAAGAATTGAACTGCACTCGACTAGCACTTGTGCTAACTTCTATTTCCCATAAACAACTTCACCTATATTTGAGAAATACACATGTGTACGTGTATATATTTTGTACATTTAATAGTATGCAGATCTATGTCTAAATACATGTTTTGTTTTAGAACCATTACTGTTCAATCAACATTACTCTTCTATTATGTATAAATGTATCGGTATCATGCTTTGCATTGTATGATTGTTCATATTCTGTCATTGTTGTGATTTTTTGTTTTTAATAAATTTAAATTCAAATGTTAAAAGCTTAAAGGCAATATTTGTGTTTTCCACGTAGCAAATAAGGTAGTTCAGGGAGAGAGGAGGGGTTAGGAGGGGAGGAGGGTGGGGTACGAAGGGGGATAGGGAGGGAGACTATGTTTCTTGAGCAGGGTGCACGGGGGGATCAGAGGGAACTTTTTTATTTTTATCTTATTCAATGTCATTAATTGTAATAAATTTGTTGTTGTTGCATTTTCAATGTATTGCTTGTAATTATTTTGTTATCAAAACCAATGATTTTATATGTAACAGAAATATCTTCTTCTTTTTTCCTCAATTATGTTAAAATTTGGTTCATTGAATGAAATATTAAATGCCTCCTTAAAAGAGTGCCCTTTTAAGAGGCATTAATCCTCATTACTGTCAGTTATGACTTAATGACGTAGGTCCCCTAGTTGATTAGCATAGTAGTATACACATGGTTTAGCAGTCACGCAAACCAAACACTCATAAATTATCTAGATCTATTAGGAATAAATCGTTGTCAAAATCATTCCATAAATTGAGGTAAAAATAATTATTCAGCCATTATGACCAACAGTGTAATTGTGTGTATTGCCAACAAGCCTTTTCGGATTGCTTCTCTAAAAGTAATATTGAAGATCAAAGCTGCTTGTTATGGAGGCAATGATTAAATCTTAATCGGTCTAAATCGCTCTTACAAATACAACACGAGGACGTTAACCCCCCCCCCCCCCCCACCCCGAGGACAACGACCCCTGACGACAATTACCCCCGAGTAAAATACCCCCCCCCCCCATAAAAAAATACCCCCCACCCCCTGAGGACAATTACCCCCGAGGCAAATGACCCCCCCCCCCCCCTGAGGACAACTACCCCTAAAGACAACTACCTCCTGAGTACAATTACCCCTCGAGGATAATGACCCCCCCCCCCCGAGGACAGCTACCCCCCGAGAACAATTACCCCTCGAGGACATCTACCCCCTAGGAAAATTTCCCCCGAGGACAATGACCCCTCGAGGACAACTACCCCCCCCCCCCCGAGAACAATTACCCCTCGAGGACAACTACCCCCCGACAACAATTACCCCTCGAGGACATCTACCCCCCTAGGACAACTACCCCCGAGGGAAATTACCCCACGAGGACAACTTCTCCCATCGACAATCACCCCGAGGAATTTGTAAAGCTGTGACGTATAATGCGAGCTTCTCTCCAAATTGCTATTTACAGAAAATTTCATTCACCTTAATTTTCTTTGTTATTCATGAGGTTCATTTCAGTCTTATCAAATTAATCAATTCGATGGGGAGGGGGTGGAGGTTGCCCAATTCCCCCGTAGTTTTGCTACTGAGTAAAGAACTGATAAGTACGCATAACAGCCTCTCTCACGAACAATGGCACAGCAACAAAAAAAGGATGTAAGGTTTCATTTATTCATCCTCTGCAACTCATCATCAGCTGATCATGTATTTGTCGTTTTATGTAGAATGGGCCCTCATCCAGGATCCAAAACTAAGGTTTTCTTCACGTTATCTATATATTTCTGTTGTCATGCTAAAGCATAATATAATTTATTGTACGTTAAATTGTTTTTAATTAGAAATTGCCTTCAAGTTATATGTCGGTGCCATGTCAAAAGTATACAATTTTCGCTCTCTGGTAAATCATCTCATTTGATTTTTTAACTCCGGCGCAGCGTTTTTCAACCCGGGTGCCGCAAAAGAATGTTAGTTACATTTGGAAAACATTGATTTTGTGAGAAAAAAATGTCAGAAACGGTTATAGTATGTAATTACAACAGAAAATAAAAATTTAAAGATAATAAAGTGTCTTCCTTCCTCGCTCGCTGACAATATTTTGACAGCAACGGGTCCGAATATATGTTATATCTTTTATTTCGAGATTACATTGATACCACACTTATTACGTTTAAAAACATGATAATAAGGGCAACGAGAGGCCCGAATAGTCTCATATTCGTGTACCAATGTCATGACCGAATACATCACTTCTTATTCATGAACATTCGGCGGCAAGGTGCGTTACTTTAAATCTTTTCTAGTGTGTTGATTACAAACGATTTTTTTTTACCAGTTTGAAAATGTCTACTCCATTTGTATTCTTAAAAGTGCCCATACGTGTGTACATAGCAGTTGACGAGTGCCAGAGTCATGCAAAATAAAAAGTCTGTGAAGACTTTGGGATTTGGGATAAATACAGGATTTAACTGTCCATGCAGCCCAACCTCCCATCCGTAAATCATGTGAAAATGACCTGTAGATAACTACAAGGTTTAACTGTCCGTGCAGCCCAACCTCCCAACCTTAAAACGATGCGTGACAATGACCTGTGAACAGGATTAACTCCCCGTGCAGCCCAACCTCCCAACCTTAACAGGGTGTCACTAATAAAATGTAATAGACTCAGTTTAAGACTTCAAGACCACCAGAACCTAATACTCAAAGTGTTTACACTAACATAGTGCTAAATACACATACCTCCTACCCTGGGCACTTCCTGCCCGGCCCTCCAACTGCATGATCAAAGCTAAACAATACACAATATGCAGCATAACCTCCACGCCCAGTATCTCCATATCTGAACTTTGCCACCTCGTAATGTTAATACTATTCCTGTGCCAAAATACCTGCCCCATACCTTTCTCCTAACCACCTAACCTTAAGGCAGGCTATAGCCAGTGCAGGCAACATAACCACTGTGACCTCTGCCCTGATATATGTCACTCCAACATAACTCCAGCTTAAATCCTTTGTGGTTCTTGACTCGGGACTAAGGCTTGAACTATGTACCAACTTATGGAGAAGGTTATGACTATTTCCTATTTTCAGACATGCCCAATTAAATCCACCTTAATGTACAAGAATTTGCAACTACCTCGCTCCCCAATCTTTGGCCTTGGAGCAGAATGTGTGCATAGATCATGTCCCCTTAACAACCATAATACATCATTGTCTTTAACTGTTTCAAACATGTCTGAGTAACAAACCCCCACTAACTATTCCTCATTCGTTGTTACACAACCTCGTAACGTGTGAACCCTAAATAGTCACTTGGGAATGGGTGGGGGGGGGGGAAACAATCGACTGCCTTGAACGGAAAATGAAGCGAGAATGGCTATTCAAAGCGCGCTCATTTGCACGCATAACTTTGCCAAATTATTTCCGCACTAGAAAATGTTCACATGCACACCACATGAGTCGGATCTTTACGCGCATGTTTTGATACTTCTGACCCCAAAGTTTGTTGACCTGATTCGAACTCTTGCTTCTCCCAAAATGTGCTGATCAGTTTATGCTGATCACATTATTTTGTGAAGAAAGCAACTGTACGAACATGAATTGCAATTGCTCGACATTTATTTCCGCTTCAAGGCGTTAACATTTAAAATAGGCAATATCTGCCTGTAATACCAATACACATACATGATGCAAATTGCTATGTACGAACATGAAAACTCAGGTACATAATTCTGCGAAACTCAAAACCAAAATACATGTAATATAATCCTATCTGCAATATCAAACTGTGAGAATTAATTTTTCAGAATAATCCTGAGGATCTCTGGTCACGTGATCACCAGAAAGGATAGTAGCTCCTCCCGGTAGCCCCCCAATTCATGGGGCTCTGAACGTGATCCACCAGCAGGATAGTAACTCCCGCTGATATCCCCCTCTTCTTGGGGTTCCTGTCCCCCTCATCACTCCTAAACGCGGACGCGTATCCCGGCCTGCTTGGCCAAAGATATTGGCAGTCCCGCGTGTTCAAATTAAATTATATAAAATTCAAACCTCCACCCAATACCTTTTTTTTTTTTTTTTTGTGATTAATTAATTAATTTATTATTATTATTTTTTTTTTTTTTAAACTAGATTCAGCTTCTATACAGATCTCGTGAGATCTCCTACTTTCTCCCCCGGTTGCTGTAGGTATTCATCCTGACCTATTTAACCATACACCTATGATGTCATCATATGAACTATGCTCATTGCCGTTCACTTCTACACTTGTGTCATGCATTAAAGTTGGGTAACTATACATTTCATGTTGAGGTGTTAATGCATTTGCATTCTAAACTGTTTGGAGCTACTCCTGCTGCGCGAGGAAAAATAGGGGCAAAACCGGCTATTGTGATCGGACTTAAAGATCCGTCGAGCTAGCTACATTTCGTAGTCGGGAAAATTCCCCTATGGCCCACTGGTTCCTGAAACATTTAGTGCGACCAAGTCTTACTGACTCCAATCCTTGCCAGCAGACTCAGGCTCCCTTATCACTAGACAATTATAATGTAATGCCATGTGACTTCAGATTTTCCAGATTCAGAATCAAAACATTTCCACCTCATAATATAAACAAAGCCAAAATACATTTACATTGACGAATCATACATCACCCTTTTACATGCGCACTGACTGCCTTATCCCCAGAGGTAAACAAATTTGTGTCACAGTATATATCTTTTATAGATTACTTATTGAAACAAGCATGACTTGACAGTACAGAGTTATATATTCAATGTATCAGAATCTTCCACGACTGAATTACTTTTCAGTGTGTAATAGTATTTCTCATGCCTCACGCTACCTGGATAACATCTTATATTTTCAAACCCAACCTCATGGAATAACCCAAATATAACTCAATTGAACTAATTGACTTTTATCGCTCACTTTAGGTTTTCATAGAATACTATTGACATTAGGCTGAATCTGTTCAGAGAAGGCCAGTGTCCTTGGCTGCAGATTCGAATTTATCGATGAGCATGTCCGAGCCCACCTCTGAGAGATGAATTCCATCCCTATGGAACAGACTGTGCTCTTTGGTATCTATATTGTGCACTATCATTGATGTGTTCACCATCTGGGAGATTCTCCTCTTTGCGAATTTGTTAAGTGAGTTCCGCACACCATCCATTGCCTCTTGTGATGTTGGGCCTGGTCTGCTACCGTAGTAAAACAATCTTGGAAGAATACCAGACCAGGCTATGTGGGTTCCTGGCATTCTTGCTCGTAGAGTTTGAATTGCTGTATCGATTGCGATTCTGCAACGGCATGCATCTCTCTGACCCAAGTCGTTTGTTCCCAGGTGAACGATCGCCAGTGCAGGTGGTGCGTTGTAATTCGACCTATTTGTGACCATTCGGGGGAGGTCATGGAGAGTAGCACCTCCTTGACCATGCCACTGTACTGCACCCTTCTCTGCTCCCATGTGCAGGCGGTTCTGTGCAGTGGCTCGCTCTTTGGCCCTTCTTACGATACTGTCCCCCACTTTCCAGACTCGGTTGCGTACTCGTCCTGAAATAAAATAGTTAAACTCCCGAAAGTAACATGTTCATATATTTGGGAAGAACAAAATATAAAATTTTCTTGTGAGCTTTATTTTCATAATTGTAATAACTCCCTAGTACTTAGTATGGAGTAAATGTAACTTATCTTATATAGCGCAAATAAACTTCACTGCGCCACCTACCCATCTTCCTAATTTGTTCTGGTGGCACACCATTCAAGGCAGCTGTGGTAGCTGCCCCAATTCGGAAAGAGTGAGACCCATACCGACTAACATTCGCCCCAATTTGCTGAATGTTCTTTTTCAAGACTGCACTGAACTGGTACCTTGTAAGGGGGGAGCCATTCTCATGACAGAATAGTAGACCCTCTACCTGTGGCCTTGCTTAACCCGAGAAATGTCAATCTTTTGGTAGGCCCCTCGGATTTCTCTGCCGCTAATGGAACCCCTAACTCCTCACAGATTCCTTTGAGAACTTGTACCATCTCGAGGCATGACACGCCCCCGTGCTCTATTGAACTAACACACAAGAAGTCATCAACATAGTGTATAATCCCGTTTGAGCCACTTCGCTCCCGAACACAATATTCTATGAATGTGGAAAAGGTCTCGAAATACGCTGGAGCACATCTGACCCCCATGGGCAAGCATTTGTCGAGATAATATTTCCCCTCAAATTTGACCCCTAACACCTCAAAATCTTTCGGGTGCATAGGCAACAATCGAAAGGCGGACTTAATATCCTCCTTAGCCAAGTCAACTCCCATTCCAGCCTCGGCGACCATCTCAACCGCTGTATCAAATCTAGTATATTCCCCTTTACAATGCTCATCTGCAATAAAATCATTCACAGAGTATCCAGGCGGGTATGATAAATGATTGATTAATCGATAATCCCCCGGGGATTTCTTTGGCACCAGGCCAATTGGGTTAGTTCTCAAATTTTTTAGTGGCCTGGACTCAAAGGGACCTATGTATCGCCCTAGCTTAATCTCCTTCCGTATCTTCTCTTGTGTAATGTCCTTGTTATTTTCTGCTGATTTTAGGTTGGGTAAGTCTACTGGCATGCGAGGGCCTGTATAATTCAAACAAAATCCTTCTGTGAAACCACTTTCCAAAAACCTGGCTGCTCGCTCATTTGGGTAGCTTTTTAACAATTGTTGTAGGCTCTTTATTTTAATGGGTGACTTCCCCAAGGATATAACCTGTCCTGTAATCTGTACATCTCTACTGTTACTGTGTATTTCACCTTCAAGCCTCTCCTGATTTCTATTTTTTGTGTGTTCTATCTGTCTCCTAGGAATTGCCTTGTTTGGCTAGTGCTCGGGTTATATGTTCGCTTCCATTCCCTCCTGTTGGACCATGGGGCCGATCGCCCGAGTGGATGGTCTTGGCCATGAACTCCCCGAGGAGGTCCCCCTCCCACTACATGAAGATGAAGGAGCCACAATTCTCCATCTATACCTGCCCAAGATCCACCTTTCTTGTGGTAGCGGTGACGAAATTCGATATCATAATCTCTCCACCCATACCCATAATAGCGCGAAGCAGCAGATCTAATAAGGTGGCAGTATTTCAGTAAGTCTTGTGCGCAATTCAAATTTGCTTCCAAAACAATGCTAGCATACACAAGAAATGCATTAGTCCACAACTCTATGGTTGCAATCTTATTCTTGGATGTCGCGCTGACAGGTTTCAATACCAATCTCCCGTCTTCCTGAGTCATTGCCAAATTCGTCCTTTGTTCGTCTCTAGCTTCCCACTGTGTGTGTGCTGTCACCTCTTGGGCATTCACTAACACATTAAAATCCACATACTCGCCTTTCCATATTTTCTCCCTAATGTTATTGGGAATGGCCGAGCCTAGTCTATCTCCAACTGGCCGTAGTGGGGATTGGGGCGGGGAGTCATGTACTGCGAACCCGGACCTATGCTCGGTATGTGGTACCGATGAATTACCGATACCTGTGTAGCTAGGTCTGCTGTTATTATCATACTGACTTCCGATTGGCCTAGATCTATATTGAATGCCTCTTGAGACATGCCCTTGATTCCCCGACTCCAAGTCAACATGGGGCACGATTGTAGGGAACGAAGTTAAAAGCGGGTTCGCCCCTGTTATGTGACTATTGTCTGCCCCTCTGTGTGGCATGGGGCTTGTCGTACCGACCCCAGCACTAATTGCTGTGCAATTAGCCATAGATCTAACTTCGGTTGAAGTAGCATTAGTACTAGTGGGTAGATCAAGATCTAGATCTATCCGTACCTCACCTGTTGACTGTAACTGCAACTGTGATCCCGGCTGTGATGGTTGGGTATTCGGGGCTGCTGCTGGTGGTGGTGGGGTGCTCGAAATTGCTGGTGGGATGCCTGCTGCCGGTAATGCCGGGATCGCTTCAGGTAGGCCTACTCCGCTGTCTACTGTTAGCGGCCGAGACTGCACTGCCCGTGCCCTCTCTGTGCTGCTTGCCTGACGACAGCGCCTCGCCCGTCCGTTGATGCTTGTGGGTGAGCCACTGCTGGCCGGAGTTTGCGCTGAATTGTTAGTTTTCTTGCTAATTGAGCTGGCTCTAGTGCCCTTCCGACTCTTTTCAGCTGCACTCTGTCTTTTCTGCTGGGCATTAGCACCGCCATTGGCGCACTCATTGGTCTTTATCTTTCCCATTTCGCTATTTTTTTATTTTTTTATTTTTTATTTTTTGCAGCTCTAAAACAATCGACTGCCTTGAACGGAAAATGAAGCGAGAATGGCTATTCAAAGCGCGCTCATTTGCACGCATAACTTTGCCAAATTATTTCCGCACTAGAAAATGTTCACATGCACACCACATGAGTCGGATCTTTACGCGCATGTTTTGATACTTCTGACCCCAAAGTTTGTTGACCTGATTCGAACTCTTGCTTCTCCCAAAATGTGCTGATCAGTTTATGCTGATCACATTATTTGTATAGCAATTTAAACTACGTTTCTGAGCGCTTTACATAATATAGTATTAATGACTGCTTTGAGAGAAATAGTTGTTTTTATACGCTCAAGGGAAGGTTACAATTGTGCTATTGCCCGAGGCGTGCCGAGGGCAATAGCCCAATTGTAACTTCCCGAGAACGTTTAAAAACAACTATTTCTCGAATATTAAAGCAGTCATTAATACCTTTATATGCCGGAAAAAAAAGAGTCAACATATGACACCACCTTGGCCTTTCTCTAGTTTATCTGCACGGTTGTTTTTTATGACTATGAGTATGACTGAGTGTATCTTTGAGAGTAGACTAGATCTAGATTCTAGTCTAAGAAAGATATTTTTACAATTTTGGGGGTGGGCCGGCCCTGTGGGGAATATGGAGGAAACCTGCTCTTTCATATGACACCTCACTTATTGAGTATCACCTTCAGGATCACGAGCAATATCAGTTTAAATCTCATGAGTGCGCAATGCATAGGGATGTGTGCAATCTCTATCATAGGGATGTGTGCAATATCTATCATAGAGATTCCACATCCCTATGCATTGCGCACTCATGAGAGTCTATGGGAAGGATTTTAGCACTACTACTATATCTATTTTCAATATATTATGGAGAACTCGACGTACCCTTTTGATGTTCTTGCCGTCAGCAAGTCTTGTATTTGATCATCATCAAGAAATTTAAATCTTGGGAGAGTTTCTTCAGCCATTTTTGCCCGAGAATGCCGTACGTACGGTCGTCTGCTCTGTGCTGTGCTGTATTAAAAATATCGACCAATTCTTCGCACACGTACGGTATCCTCGATCGCTCAAACAAGTTTTTAACATGTGAACCTATGGGTATTTCACCAGGACTGAACTATTTTTTCCGGTAACCATGGTAACTGGAATTTTGCCGGGATTTTAGAACTATTATTTTAGAACTATTACATGGGTTTGGAATTTTAGCGGGAATTTTACAGGAAAAGTTAAAGTTTATGAATGCAATTTCGACCAATCAGATGGCTGGATTTGTTAAGTGAGGAATATAACAGTTATTATTACCCTGGTTATCAGATTCAATTGCTAATTCAAACGTGATAGCGCACACGCTCTGCTCCCCAGGTAGTACTACAAGCGCATTACAAATGTTCCCTATCATTCATAGTATTATTACTTTTTTGATTACCATTATTATCATCATCATTATTATGAATATCATTACAATCATTATTATTGGCATTGACTAGGGGAAAAGTCATGGCCGAGTGAATTAGGCACTGTTAAAGAAATGGGAAAGGATAATGGCGAAAGCAAATGATACGGCTCCATCCAATACCTTCCCTTCACTCGGAGGTACACACACTGTTTTACTGCACTATATTTTCGTCTATACTTACTGAGACATCCTCTCCCTCTCCTTCTTAGTGCGCCAATTTGGCTAGGCGTTATTGTCATTGTCTTCACCAGCAGTGGTATTTTATACAAGTCCAGACAACAGGCCAGAAAGATTGCCCAAATACGACGTAATGTCCTTCAACACAATGGACAACCCGATCAGAACAATCCTCAAGGAAATCATCAAGCCGTTGCTGCAAGTGCACTGAAGGGTCTCAGAACCATCAGCGCCATTACCCTTATCATACATCATCGTACGGCTACTACCTCTTGTCACCTTTTGGGCCGAATTAGATACAGTAACTTGGCTTCTAAATATTAGTTTAGCTCTCATGTCATGTAATACAATCTGGAACCCTATAATCCTGTGTATTGCCAACAAGCCTTTCCGGATTGCCTCTCTTAAAGTTATATTGAAGATCAAAGCTGATTGTTGTGGAGGCAGTGATTAAAGCTTTATCGGTCTAAATTGCGCCTACATATAACATGTTTAAAAAGACTTTCATTAAAATTATGAACTTATGCAAATGCAATTGCAATTGCCATGTCCGTCACCCTTTCAAGTAGCATATAACCAGGGATGTGTTAGTTTATTACAAGCCCTGATATAACAAAAACTGATAAGGACTTGATGAGGACATGAAGTACTCCGGCCAGGCACCGTTATACAAGAACCCGAACGCTTGCAAATCCTACCTTGTACCACTGACCTCTACCTCTAGAGGTAATAGAAATGGACTTTCGACGGCGAGAGTAGTACAACTAATGATAGCTACCACCTGTTATTATGTCTTACTTTCCTCTATGTTTTAAGTCTGACCGCAACGCTGCGGGCATGTTTTGATAAGCTCCGATAAGGGTCCTTTGGTCCTATGAGATCCACCGGGATTTTGCCGCCCTCTATCAGCCAAGTCGCTTCGCACTGACCAATGCTTCCCACGATTTGCGCTTCTCATTTCATGAATGACTCTTGACAGGAGAGCCTTTTGCCCATGCGCAGCTAAATACTACGTCAATAGTGCCCCGGATGTAAATATGAGGTTTACGTCCTGTTCATGCTCGCCAAGCTGTAAAAAAAGCTGTTGAAATTGGTGATTTCTTAGATTTTTTACGAATTTGTGTTGGTGTGTAGCAAACTCATCATATAAGCAAGGAAAGTCACCACAAGAGCTTACAAAATACAGTTTAAAAAGTGTTTTTTTTTCTCCTCTTTCCGATGATTTCTCTGTGAAACCAACGACGTTGTGGTGATCACAAATTCTTCGTTTGTCGAATACAATCATTCGTTATTTGTTGTGTTTGCGTGCGTTTTTTGTATAGGCATTGGAAGAATGGGGTTGTTTTTCATGAGCGCTCAGAAAATCTGTGGTAATGCGTGATTTCTTCGCATCCTAACCACTAAATTGCCGTGCCTTGTCTATTATCCAAATTGCACATGTAGTCCCATTGTTAGAGATCGGCGGGTGCATGTTTTGTTTCAAGTTATATTTTGGACTTGTTAATCCGAGAGTGACTGCTTTTTTTTTCTTCCCTCAGATTTTATCTTATTTTATCTTGATGTAGGCCTACTATATGTGTACGTTTTTTTTTTGAGAATCTAGGAATTAGGATAAATATCTGTGTCCGTAAATTTGGGAATTGACCATTGCAAAATATTCAACATTTCCGTCGTCTACCACCGCTGGGTTTTTGCATCGGCGCGAAATGTAAACCTTGCCGGTGGAACTCATAGGATCAAAGAAACTGCTTCGTATTACGTCTATGCTTGTACCCATATAACGTTTGGGTGGAGAGTGGCATATGTATATCAACGACTTGCCAATGAAAATTACTGCTGAAGTGGGACTCCAACTGCCAACCGTGTGATTCAAAGTCAGGGTACATATCCACTAGATCTCGGCACCTACCTCTACAAAGCACCGTGTTGTTGAACAGGAACAGGGGATGTCCAGACGGTTCTTGCCGTGATGGCGCTTTTTACTTCACATGTGCCACCAAAGTCACTTCAAGCATTGTGAGCGCGATGACCGGAATTCGAAGTACTTGCATCGCTGGAAACATCATCCTAATACAGGTACTACTTATCATCAACAGTCTTTGGAAAGTGCTAATACATTATTCTGATGAAACCTTTATTTCGGAAGACTGTTTAAGAAATGCTCCACCAATGAAAATGTTGATGAAAATATTACATTATTAAATTACAAGATAACGCATCACCGCAACTATAGACAAAGGCCGAATAAGCCAGAGTAAACAAAATTGCTCTGCCAACATCTGACTAAGCGAATGAATAAGTCACAGCTGGACCCAACCAATTTTAATCCTAATCGTAACATTAAACCCGATAGCGTACCCAAAGCACTTGATGTCGAATTACCATTAAATGAAAGCCTTGTTAAACAAGACTTTTCATATTTTTATTTTGTTTGTCGGTTTTAAGGGGGTGTAAAAGTCAATGAGGATATAACAACTTGTCATTAATGAATACACTTTCGAGTGATAGGGAATTTCTTTTCTCCTTTGCAGAATTTTGTTTTTACTCTCTATCACCTCGAAAAAAATATGTATTGCCTTATACTTTTGGAGAAACGCTAGAATTTTGAAGACATTGATGGAAAAGTCAGGGAGAAGTAAGTTTAGGGGTCTAACTAACGTGCAGCAGTAGAGGCAGAGATGTATAAACAAATCCTCATTATATGAATGTCGAGCGTAAAACATACTCATTAAGCCACCACCGTCATCATGATCAATATAGGGGGACCGCCAACTCAGGTCAGATGTCGTAGTATGGTCCCGTTTCTTACTGAGCTGTTGGTTCGCGCAACAGATCCTCTATCTGCGATTAGATATTTGGTTACGCACTGTTGGCAAGTGGACCATCAGATGATATGGCGATGTGAAATAAGCAGTACCAGAGCCATCGATATACAGAGTTTGGCCAACTTGGTTTCACTGGGTCACAAAATGGCGTATGTTTTGTTGTTGTGTTGTCTAACAGTAGTCGCCATATTGTGTTCAGCTCGAACTGGGTTGGCCAAACGTTATGTATAAATGGCAGAAATATCATCATTTAAGGAGCGTTTAAGGTATTTTCACATTGCACAAAAGAATATTGTGAATGTAATTGAGACAGGTTGTTCGTATTGTGAGTTATTCCTCTCAGCTGGCAATAGGCATATTATTTACCTTTGTTGTATGAATCAGTCATAATAAAATGATACAGGTTTTGGATGTATATTTTAGCTCATTCCTTTATATTGCGCGAAGTAAACCTTGCTCTTATTTTGAATATAATGTTTTAATTTATATCGAATGTGAACAGAATAAGACTTTCCGGAATAAGTATGGATTTAATGAAAACCGTTTCAAACTAAGAGACGTATTTGAAAGAGAAATCAAAGACAGAATTGTTGTAAATCAGGAGCTTAAAAAGCCAGACCAGAGGTCGCCAAAGAAACTGTTACGAGCACTTTAGATGAAAAGTAGCAAAATGTTGTATAGTTGAGAAAAAATATGTGATTTCTATTGATAACATTGTGCGTCAATTGTATTTGTTCTCACAACTTTAGTTTGATGTTTGAATGTACATAAACACCTCATTAGAGGCAAACAAAATGTTTTAATGTTTGTTTTGCGAAGTTGTGTCCTGAAATATGTTAAAATTATGTGAATTTGTTTTCTTTTCTCGAAATACTGTAAAGATGAATGACTACAACTCAACTATTTCCTGCCATTATTTAATGCCAGGAGTGAAAGTGTTGATCGACAAAATGGCGCACTTCTAAGGTTCACTATCATTGATATCAGTATTACTCATATAATTATTATCATTATTATTACTGTAATCATCATCACATCTATAATCATTTTCGTTGTTATTGTCATTGACTAAGTGGTAGTCGTGGCGGAGTGAAGGCATCGTAAAAGAAATGGGTAAGATAATGTGAAAAGCAAATAATACGGCTCCTTCACATACCCTCCCCTAACTCAGAGACACAGTTTTACCGCATTTCATTTTCATCTAATTAATGAGGCATCCTCTCTCTCTCTCTCTCTATATATATATATTTTGCTATCTCTCTTTCCTGACCTGCAATTGTTTGAGTGTTCAATTGCTTGTTAAATGCAAGAGACGGATGGCCAATAATAAAAATGGTGGTTTCATGAACTAATCCGTGTTATGTGCTCTGAATCGTTATTAAAAACTATCTATTGTCATGTGTCCAGGAAATTGCAAAGCCATATTAAACGATCAAACGCTTTTCCTTTTTACCTATAAGACTTGTGTCATGTGTGTTTGCTCCGCCTTGTGTCACGTGTGTTTGCTCCTTTGCTTAGAATTTTCACTCTTCATTAAGGTGCGTCAATTAAAGCACATGGAAGCTGACGGATTTGGCAAAATTTATATCAAGTCAGTTTTCATCCCTGGCAGATGGGTTTGCTGTCAATATGTAAAGCTAATTGAAGGTGACATTTTGCTATTATAAGAGTTTCGCTCTTCATTCTAGACCACGGCATGAAAGAACTGAACATAATCCGTTGAAGTGTCCAGAGGCAGAGAAGCTCCCAAACCAAACACCGCAAAACCTTCGTTGATATCTCTCCTGACTTGCCAGGAAACTTGATGAACGGCAAGAAAGTACTCGTCGATCACAGATTTACAGCATCTTTTTTTTTTTACGGGGGCTCATTACGTTTAGATAAACTCAAACTCATCTTGTCAAGCAAAAATCATTCTTCCACTGAGTAATTGCTACGAATACACATCACAGTTTTAGATGTAAATATCGTCTACTTCGTCTTTTCCATCGTGATTTAGACTGATCTTCAGTAAGCTCCAACTTCTCTTTTGCGTTATTCACCGATTCGTAACAATGCTCAATATATCTTCTCTTAGCTCTACTCTTTCTCCGCCTTCAAACATTACGGCATCTCCTGATCAATATTATATATTTGGAGCTGTATGGACATTTCATATATACATGTCGTTTTTAGCTGTTGTTCTATCGGTCATGACAAATACCTTTAGCGTGTACGTCTTGAACAGAACTGACTCTTTACACGAAACTGAAAGTCTCCTTTACAAAGCACTTGCTATAGGTGACTTAAACGCTGCTGCAAGTCAGGCAAGCTTCACTATAATACGTATATTTGAAGTTACAAAAGGATGCATACCTGTATATCTTTACACTGTGTTTGTAATCTATATATCCGTCGTTATTATAGTCTTCGTGAATATCAATCGCTTCTGGATGATCATGAGGCCCTTCCATCATACGCGCTCAGTGACGTCAAGGAGACTCTATTTTGTTTTATTGGTAGGCATACTGAGTACGTTTGTCTTGATAATGGTGGTTTATGATTTAGGCATTCCTAGTAGCTTTCGGCAAATGTTATGTCCGTATGGTTCTCCAGGAACAAACAAAATATCAGAATTAGCATCGAACCTGCTACTTAGTGCGCCAATGTTGCTGGGCCTTATTGTCATTGTCTTCACCAGCAGTGGTATTTTATCCAAGTCCAGACAACAGGCCAGAAAGATCGCCCAAATACGACGAAATGTCCTTCAACACAATGGGCAACCCGGTCAGAACAACCCTCAAGGAAATCATCAAGCCGTTGCTGCAAGTGCACTAAAGGGTCTCAGAACCGTTAGCGCCATTACCATCTCATATATCATCGTATGGCTAGTACCATTTTTCAGCTTATGGACCAGTATAATTTCTTTAGCATGGCTTCAAAATATCGGTGTAACTCTCATGTTATGTATTACAATCTGGAACCCTATAATCTTGTGTATTGCAAACAAGCCTTTCCGCATTGCTTCTCTGAAAGTGATATTGAAGATCAAAGCTGCTTGTTGTGGAGGCAATGATTAAATCTTAATCGGTCTAAATGCGCCTACATTTAACAGGTTCGAAAAGATTTCCTATTAAATAATGAATCCTTATGCAATTTTAATTGCCATGTCCATCGCCCTTTGAGGTAGCATATAACAAAACCGAAAAGGACTTGATGAGGACGAAGAGCGTACGTGCATCAGATTAAAAGTCTGCTGTAACAAAGTTCTCTTTGTTTGAAGTAATGCCAGAAATGACCTTTCTAGAAATGTGATTTTCTCTTTGAAATTCAGATACCATTCGCCAAATCACTTTTTGGTACCCTCTCTTCAAATTATTTTTAATCACTCATGCTTGAAATATGCATCATATGATTTGCATCAAATACAAGAAGAGGATCTAAGCTTTACAAACAAGTGTCATTTTTTAATTATGATTGTGATTAAGTTATGATAAAACATGATAATTCTCGGTTCGTTTTTTCTATGACGCACTGTATAGAAAATCATCATTATATGAATGTCGAGCGTAAAGAGAATACGCATTACGACACCACCGTCATCATGATCAATACAGGGGGACGGGTACCATACACTGCCAATTAAAATCAAATCCTCATCCACCACCGGTCACATTCACAATTTTCGACATCCATTGTAGGAACTCAAAGAGAATGTGGAATTTTGGAAATCGAGAGGTCAAAAATTAGTTGTGAACGTTTTCATTGTTATTATGCAAGTGGGGAAGAATATCAGAGAAAAAATGTTCCCTGAAATGCATGGCTCTTCAAATGCCTTCGTATTCTAAATATGACATGTTATAGCTTTAAAAATGTGGACTTCATTATTGTGTCACGTGTTTATGTAGTGCCATATACATATTTCTGTGTACAGTGGTTGTTACTTTTACCAAGACTAGGCCAAATTTCTTATCATTTTGATGATTTCAGAACCTTGCAGTACACACAAATATTTATTTGCTACATGATCAACTTTTCTGATCGATTCCACACCCGTTTCCTTCACAATGCAATCGCAGGACCAGAACTCAACTTTATTTTTAACTTGACAAAACACTACTTTTTAAAGCCATTCTGTACTAGAATCATAACCGTAAAAACCCCTCCAGCGCCAACTCAGGTCAGCTGTGGCAGTATATGGTCCCGTTACACGCAGCTTCTCAGCTGAGCTGTTGGTTCTTGCAACTGGAACTCCGTCGGCAAAGTGAGAATAAGATGTTGGGTTACGCACTGTTGGCAAGTTTTTCCATGATATGGTGATGTGAAATAAGCAGTACGTAAGGGCAAAAAGCTCTTAATTTCAGGAACCTAGTTAGGTTGTGAGTATAATAGAGATAGTCTATTCGAATTGTGAGTTGTTCCCGTCAGCTGGCAATAGGCATCTTATTGACCTATGTTGTATGAATCAATCATATTCATAATCAAAAGATTGATGTTTCGGATGTAGTTCAATTCATTCCTTTGAAGTAACCGAATTTAACCTTCCTCTTATGTTGAAGTTAATGTTTTAATTTTGTTGATTGCAAAATTGTGTCCTGAAGTATATTAAATGTATGTTCATTTGCTTTCCTTTCTAGAAATACTGTATGTATGTACACACTTATACCATTTCTCACAGTTGGGCCAAGAGTATGCATTTTCACTCACAATATTGTGCATTACAAATTTTCACTAGCATTAATATTAATATTACTACTATCATTATTCAGATTGTTATCATTGTTTACATCATCATTATATTCTCCATATTCGTTGTATTGTTTATATATTTGATTATATGTATAATGTATTGTGAGTGTAATTTTCACGAGAATTGGAAATAAATGAATGCATGAATCATCATAAAATTTATAATCATTATCATTATTATTTTCATTGACTAGGAGGTAGTCATGGCCTAGTGAATAAGACACTGGAGAAGAAATTGGTAAAGATAATGACGAAAGCAAAACATACGGCTCCATCCCATACGCTCCTCTCACTCCCCGGCACTGTTTTACCACATTTCATTTTCATCAATACTTTATGAGACATCCTATTTCTCTCTCTCTCTCTTTCTCTCTTTCCCGACCCACAATTCCTTGTTCAATGTTTTCATTCACGCTACCTGGCTATGCCAATAAATATAGGTAAGAGGCGGATGGCCAACAATAAAAGTGGATGTTGCATGAACTAATGCGTTAAAGGGATAGTTGAGTTCCGTTTTCAGACCGCAAATGCCTTCAAAGTGCATGATTATCGCTCTTATTCTTATCTATGACATTTCTAGTGCCCTTTTAGAACCTAAAATTGCTATGAAGGTAATTTTAGACCCCAAAATGTGTGAAATTTAGCCAATACGATCATACCAATTCAGCTTAACTTTCAAAAAAACATGGTGACCGTTAATTAATTGTTTAATTAAAAATAACAATACATTAGCCGGCTGATTGTGGATAATATAAGCAACACGAAAATGCCAACCAAAAAGCCAACATCGGCATTGGCTGAAATACGACGTAAAAGGCGTTATTTCGTTTTTTTCAACGGTTCTCAACGGTTTTTTCAAATTTTTCAAAATATCTAAAATTTGTGGTGGTACACAAGTATTAGAAATCGTTATATTTCAGCCGTATCTGAACCGATTTTGATCAAACAAAGATCATTTTGTCATTTAAATATTATGTTCTTTCAAATTTGACACTCAGTTTTTCATTATCTCACAAAAAACTTATTTTGTGTAGCGCCCTCTGCAACAGAACTGAACTATCCCTTTAAGTTTGCTGTGAATCGTTATTAAAAAACTTTCAAATGACATGTGTCCAGGATATTGCCAAGCCATACTCAAAGATCAAACACGTTTCCTTTTAATACCTCTATGATATGTGTCATGTGCGTTTGCTTTTGAAATTAGACTTCTCCACTCTTCATAAAGGTGCTTTAATGAAAGCACATGGAAGCTGACGTGTTTGGCAATAATCACTATCTATTCAGTTTTCATTCCTCGCAGATGGGTATATACAGCTAATTAAAGTTGTTATTTTGCCGTCATTAGAGTTTCAATCTTAAATTTAGACCACGGCATGAAAGAACTGAACATAATCCGGTGAAGTGTCCAGAGGCAGAGAAGCTCCCAAACCAAACACGGGAAGACCTTCGTTGATATCTGTCCTACTTGCCAGGAAACATGATGAACGGCAAGAAAGTACTCGTCGATCACAGATTCACAGCATCTTTTTTTTAACGGGGGCTCATAACGTTTAGATAAACTCAAACTCATCTTGTCAAGCAAAAATCATTCTTCCACCGAGTAATTGCTACGAATACACATCAAAGTTTCAGATGAAAAGGTGCTCTACTTCGTTTTTTCTATCCTGATTTAGACTAACTTCAGTAAGCTCTAACTTCTCTTTTGCATCCTTAACTGATTTATAACGATGGCCGCTATATCTTCACCTACTCTTTCACCGTCTAAAAATATAACGGACTCTTATGATCTCGATCAAATGTCTGAAGCGGTACTGGATTATCCATTTTATATGTGGATGTCGATCCTAGCTGTTGCTCTTTCGGTCATGACAAATACCTTTACCGTGTACGTCTTGGACAGAACTGACTCTTTACACGAAACTGAAAGTCTCCTTTACAAAGCACTTGCTATTAGCGACATCAACACTGCTGCAGGTCAGGCAAGCTTATCTATAATACTTATATTACGAATTGCTACAGGATGCATACTGGTATATCTATATTCTTTTGTTGTAATTTATATTTCTGTCGTTATTATAGTCTTCGTGAATATCAATCGATTCTGGATGATCATGTGGCCTTTCCATCATATACGCTCAGTGACGTCAAGGAGACTATATTTGGCTTTATTGGTGGGAATAATGAGTGCGTTTGTCTTGATAATGGTGGTTTATTATCTAGGCATGGCTACTATCTTACGGGAAAGTTCATGTCCCCATGTTTCTCCAGGAAGAAACAAAATATCAGATTTAGCTACGATTCTGCTACTTAGTGTGCCAATTTCACTTGGCCTCATTGTCATTGTCTTCACCAGCGGTGGTATTTTATCCAAATCCAGACAACAGGCTAGAAAGATCGCCCAAATACGACGTAATGTCTTTCAACACTATGGACAAATCGATCAAAACGACCCTCAAGGAAATCATCAAGCCGTTGTTGCAAGTGCATTAAAGGGTCTCAGAACCATCAGCGCCATTACCATTTCTTACATCATCGCGTGGTTACTACCTGTTGTCAGCCCATTGACCAGAGTACATACTCAAAAATGGCTTCAATATATTAGTATTTTTTTCGTACTTTGTAATACAATCTGGAACCCTATGATCTTGTGTATTGCCAACAAACCTTTCCGAATTGCTTCTCTGAAAGTTATATTGAAGATCAAAACTGCATGTTGTAGAGGCGGTGACTAAGGCTTAATAAGTCTAAATTGCGCCTACATAGGTAACACGATCGAAAAGACTTCCAAAAAATAATGAACCATTTTGCAGTTTTCATTGCCATGTTCATCACCTTAGAAGTAGCATATGATACAAACCGATAAGGACTTGAAGAGGACAAAGAGTGAACGTCACCGTGCAGGACACTGAAAGTCTGCTGTACAATAATCATATAAAAAATAACCATCATAATAATAACAATCATATTCATCATACTTGTATAACGTTTAATACTACAATTCAAAGCACTTTATATTGCAGTTATTATAACCCTGGTCGTCAGATTCAATTGCTAATCGGCACATTATAGATCAGCCATAGACGAAAGACTTCATGCATGATGGTTGGTTTTCAACGAAACGGTGTTAAGTCTTTTATCAATTATGTTTGTTGCTACGCCAGGCAGCCAGTAAAAACGAATTCGTTTAATGAAATTATAGAAATGCAAGCATTTCTTTACACAAACAGAACTTTGTTATTCCTAGCTCATTTTTCCTGATTGAGGTCTCATATGAACGGACAGAAAATGAATTTTCTAGAAACGAGATTTTCTCTTCGAAATTCAGATAACGTCCGCCAAATGCCTTTTTTGTACCTTTCCTTCAAATTAATTTGAATCGCTCATGTGTGAAATATGCATCATGTGAGTTGCATCAGATGAAAGAAGAGGATCTGAGCTTTAGAAATACGTGTTATTTATTAATCATAATTGTGATTAAGTTATGATAAAACAACGATAATTTTCGGTTTCGTTTTTTTAGGACGCACTGTATAGCTCGCTTTATTCCTTCAAACAGACATACAGATGGATAACTTTGAGCAGTATTTTGGGGAAATTACAATTTAAATTATTGCATGGAATTGAGTATACAAATTCTCACTTAAGTAAATGTAAGTGAATTTAAGAAGAAACTAATAAGCATTTTTTCATACGTGTAAATTTACTCGGAAGGTATGGGGAAGGTGCAGTACTTTACTTGATTTTGTGGGGGTTTTTGGCGAAAATTAAACTGGGGGAAAAAAAGAAAAAAAAATCGGAATAGGTTCACCCAATAGAGCAAAAGGACAGTTAGTGAATCATGTATTAATATTAGCAAAATATTTACTTTCGCTAAATAGGAGAGGAAAAATACCGCCAACCAAATATAATATTATAAACCAGATTGGACAAGATAAAGTAGAAGAAAATGAGTTAGCACTTTAACGTTATTCCTTAGTGTTTCACTCAGAAAAGTGGGGAAATTGGCATGTATAGTGGTTGTCGTGTAGCAGTTTCGGAACAAGCTTTGTTAATGAAGCTTGGTATTATTTTTGTTTTGATGTATTGCTTTTACGGGATTGGTGCATGTACAAATCTGTATGATTTTATTTTTTATTGATACATCCCTTTTATTTTATGAACATATTGATAATTGTATTTGGTCTTAGACTTGTTATATTTCATTGTAATGCTGTAGGAGTTTTTTTTTTAAATAATGTAAAAAAGTAACGTGAGACTGTATTGTTTTTTTGTTATATACGTAAATACAAAACAAACAAGTTTAACATTCATATATATTAACAAATGAACACAAATCTTGCCAAAGAATGAACTACACTCTACTAGCACTTGTGCTAACTTCTATTTCCCATAAACAACTTCACCTAAATTTGAGTAATACACACTATGTAGGTGTATATCTTTTGTACGTTTAATAGTATGCAGATCTATGTCTAAATACATGTTTCGTTTTGAAACCATTACTGTTTAATCAATATTACTCCTCTATTACATATATATGTATCAGTATCATTATTTGAATTGTATGATTTTTCATATACTGTCATTATTGTGATTTTTTGTTTTTAATAAATTTAAATTTAAATGTTAAAGCTTAAAGATAAACTTGAGTACTGGTAAAAAAAAGAAAATTATTTCTCACAGAATCAAACGAAACTTACACTGAATGTTCAAGATTACAAATAAATGACATGTGCCAAACAATTTTGGAAGAAAATGTATACTGGCTGAGTAATGAGCATAGACAAACAAGGAATCAAGGTAGTACCAGCCCCGACACGATGCGTGTTGTCCCATACATAGCTTTCTGTGTATGTGCTTGTTACTTTATCAAGACTCGGTCAAATTTATTATGATTTTGATGACTCCAGAACCTTGCAGTGCACACCAATACTTACATGCTACATGATCAACTGTTTCTGATCCTTTCCACACCTTTTCTTTCACAATGCAATCGCATTACCAGTACTAAAGTTTATCTTTAAACCAAACACGGGAAGACCTTCGTTGATATCTGTCCTACTTGCCAGGAAACATGATGAACGGCAAGAAAGTACTCGTCGATCACAGATTCACAGCATCTTTTTTTTAACGGGGGCTCATAACGTTTAGATAAACTCAAACTCATCTTGTCAAGCAAAAATCATTCTTCCACCGAGTAATTGCTACGAATACACATCAAAGTTTCAGATGAAAAGGTGCTCTACTTCGTTTTTTCTATCCTGATTTAGACTAACTTCAGTAAGCTCTAACTTCTCTTTTGCATCCTTAACTGATTTATAACGATGGCCGCTATATCTTCACCTACTCTTTCACCGTCTAAAAATATAACGGACTCTTATGATCTCGATCAAATGTCTGAAGCGGTACTGGATTATCCATTTTATATGTGTATGTCGATCCTAGCTGTTGCTCTTTCGGTCATGACAAATACCTTTACCGTGTACGTCTTGGACAGAACTGACTCTTTACACGAAACTGAAAGTCTCCTTTACAAAGCACTTGCTATTAGCGACATCAACACTGCTGCAGGTCAGGCAAGCTTATCTATAATACTTATATTACGAATTGCTACAGGATGCATACTGGTATATCTATATTCTTTTGTTGTAATTTATATTTCTGTCGTTATTATAGTCTTCGTGAATATCAATCGATTCTGGATGATCATGTGGCCTTTCCATCATATACGCTCAGTGACGTCAAGGAGACTATATTTGGCTTTATTGGTGGGAATAATGAGTGCGTTTGTCTTGATAATGGTGGTTTATTATCTAGGCATGGCTACTATCTTACGGGAAAGTTCATGTCCCCATGTTTCTCCAGGAAGAAACAAAATATCAGATTTAGCTACGATTCTGCTACTTAGTGTGCCAATTTCACTTGGCCTCATTGTCATTGTCTTCACCAGCGGTGGTATTTTATCCAAATCCAGACAACAGGCTAGAAAGATCGCCCAAATACGACGTAATGTCTTTCAACACTATGGACAAATCGATCAAAACGACCCTCAAGGAAATCATCAAGCCGTTGTTGCAAGTGCATTAAAGGGTCTCAGAACCATCAGCGCCATTACCATTTCTTACATCATCGCGTGGTTACTACCTGTTGTCAGCCCATTGACCAGAGTACATACTCAAAAATGGCTTCAATATATTAGTATTTTTTTCGTACTTTGTAATACAATCTGGAACCCTATGATCTTGTGTATTGCCAACAAACCTTTCCGAATTGCTTCTCTGAAAGTTATATTGAAGATCAAAACTGCATGTTGTAGAGGCGGTGACTAAGGCTTAATAAGTCTAAATTGCGCCTACATAGGTAACACGATCGAAAAGACTTCCAAAAAATAATGAACCATTTTGCAGTTTTCATTGCCATGTTCATCACCTTAGAAGTAGCATATGATACAAACCGATAAGGACTTGAAGAGGACAAAGAGTGAACGTCACCGTGCAGGACACTGAAAGTCTGCTGTACAATAATCATATAAAAAATAACCATCATAATAATAACAATCATATTCATCATACTTGTATAACGTTTAATACTACAATTCAAAGCACTTTATATTGCAGTTATTATAACCCTGGTCGTCAGATTCAATTGCTAATCGGCACATTATAGATCAGCCATAGACGAAAGACTTCATGCATGATGGTTGGTTTTCAACGAAACGGTGTTAAGTCTTTTATCAATTATGTTTGTTGCTACGCCAGGCAGCCAGTAAAAACGAATTCGTTTAATGAAATTATAGAAATGCAAGCATTTCTTTACACAAACAGAACTTTGTTATTCCTAGCTCATTTTTCCTGATTGAGGTCTCATATGAACGGACAGAAAATGAATTTTCTAGAAACGAGATTTTCTCTTCGAAATTCAGATAACGTCCGCCAAATGCCTTTTTTGTACCTTTCCTTCAAATTAATTTGAATCGCTCATGTGTGAAATATGCATCATGTGAGTTGCATCAAATGAAAGAAGAGGATCTGAGCTTTAGAAATACGTGTTATTTATTAATCATAATTGTGATTAAGTTATGATAAAACAACGATAATTTTCGGTTTCGTTTTTTTAGGACGCACTGTATAGCTCGCTTTATTCCTTCAAACAGACATACAGATGGATAACTTTGAGCAGTATTTTGGGGAAATTACAATTTAAATTATTGCATGGAATTGAGTATACAAATTCTCACTTAAGTAAATGTAAGTGAATTTAAGAAGAAACTAATAAGCATTTTTTCATACGTGTAAATTTACTCGGAAGGTATGGGGAAGGTGCAGTACTTTACTTGATTTTGTGGGGGTTTTTGGCGAAAATTAAACTGGGGGAAAAAAAGAAAAAAAAATCGGAATAGGTTCACCCAATAGAGCAAAAGGACAGTTAGTGAATCATGTATTAATATTAGCAAAATATTTACTTTCGCTAAATAGGAGAGGAAAAATACCGCCAACCAAATATAATATTATAAACCAGATTGGACAAGATAAAGTAGAAGAAAATGAGTTAGCACTTTAACGTTATTCCTTAGTGTTTCACTCAGAAAAGTGGGGAAATTGGCATGTATAGTGGTTGTCGTGTAGCAGTTTCGGAACAAGCTTTGTTAATGAAGCTTGGTATTATTTTTGTTTTGATGTATTGCTTTTACGGGATTGGTGCATGTACAAATCTGTATGATTTTATTTTTTATTGATACATCCCTTTTATTTTATGAACATATTGATAATTGTATTTGGTCTTAGACTTGTTATATTTCATTGTAATGCTGTAGGAGTTTTTTTTTTAAATAATGTAAAAAAGTAACGTGAGACTGTATTGTTTTTTTGTTATATACGTAAATACAAAACAAACAAGTTTAACATTCATATATATTAACAAATGAACACAAATCTTGCCAAAGAATGAACTACACTCTACTAGCACTTGTGCTAACTTCTATTTCCCATAAACAACTTCACCTAAATTTGAGTAATACACACTATGTAGGTGTATATCTTTTGTACGTTTAATAGTATGCAGATCTATGTCTAAATACATGTTTCGTTTTGAAACCATTACTGTTCAATCAATATTACTCCTCTATTACATATATATGTATCAGTATCATTATTTGAATTGTATGATTTTTCATATACTGTCATTATTGTGATTTTTTGTTTTTAATAAATTTAAATTTAAATGTTAAAGCTTAAAGATAAACTTGAGTACTGGTAAAAAAAAGAAAATTATTTCTCACAGAATCAAACGAAACTTACACTGAATGTTCAAGATTACAAATAAATGACATGTGCCAAACAATTTTGGAAGAAAATGTATACTGGCTGAGTAATGAGCATAGACAAACAAGGAATCAAGGTAGTACCAGCCCCGACACGATGCGTGTTGTCCCATACATAGCTTTCTGTGTATGTGCTTGTTACTTTATCAAGACTCGGTCAAATTTATTATGATTTTGATGACTCCAGAACCTTGCAGTGCACACCAATACTTACATGCTACATGATCAACTGTTTCTGATCCTTTCCACACCTTTTCTTTCACAATGCAATCGCATTACCAGTACTAAAGTTTATCTTTAAAGGCAATATTTGTGTTTTCCACGTAGCAAATCAGTAGTTCAGGGAGAGAGGAAGGGTTCGAAGGGGAGAAGGGTGGGGTACGAAGGGGGATAGGGAGGGAGACTAGGTTTCTTGGGCAGGGTGCACGGGGGGATCAGAGGGAACTTTTTTATTTTTATCTTATTCAATGTCATTAATTGTAATAAATTTGTTGTTGTTGCATTTTCAATGTATTGCTTGTAATTATTTTGTTATCAAAACCAATGATTTTATATGTAACAGAAATATCTTCTTCTTTTTTCCTCGATTATGTTAAAATTAAATGCCTCATAAAAAGAGTGCCCTTTTAAGAGGCATTAATCCTCATTACTGTCAGTTACGACTTAATGACGTAGGTCCCCTAGTTGATTAGCATATTGGCATACACATGCTTTAGCAGTCACGCAAACCAAACACTCATAACTTATCTAGATCTATTAGGGATAAATCATTGTCAAAATCATTCCATAAATTGGGGTAAAAATAATTATTCAGCCATTATAACCAACAGTGTAATTGTGTGTATTGCCAACAAGCCTTTTCGGATTGAATCTCTGAAAGTTATATTAAAGATCGAAGCTGCTTGTTATGGAGGCAATGATTAAATCTTAATCGGTCTAAATCGCTCTTACAAATACAACACGATCCAAAATACTCCGAATAGATGAACCCTACTACTCTTTCTCCGCCTTCAAACATTACGGCATCTCCTGATCAATATTATATATTTGGAGCTGTATGAACATTTTATATATACATGTCGATTTTAGCTGTTGTTCCATCGGTCATGACAAATACCTTTACCGTATACGTCTTGAACAGAACTGACTCTTTACACAATACTGAAAGTCTCCTTTACAAACCACTTGCTATAGGTGACTTAAACGCTGCTGCAAGTCAGACAAGCTTCACTATAATACGTATATTTGAAGTTACAAAAAAGGATGCATACTTGTATATATTTATACTGTGTTTGTAATCTATATATCCGTCGTTATTATAGTCTTCGTGAATATCAATCGCTTCTGGATGATCATGAGGCCCTTCCATCATACGCGCTCAGTGACGTCAAGGAGACTCTATTTTGCTTTATTGGTAGGCATACTGAGTACGTATGATCTAGGCATTCATAGTACCTTTCGGCAAATATTATGTCCAAATGGTTCTCCAGGAAAAAACAAAATATCAAATTTAGCATCGAACCTGCTACCTAGTGCGCCAATTTGGCTGGGCCTTATTATCATTGTCTTCACCAGCAGTGGTATTTTATCCAAGTCCAGACAACAGGCCAGAAAGATCTCCCAAATACGACGTAATGTCCTTCAACGCAATGGGCAACCCGATCAGAACAACCCTCAAGGAAATCATCAAGCCGTTGCTGCAAGTGCACTGCAAGGTCTCAGAACCGTTAGCGCCATTACCATCTCATAAATCATCGTATGGCTAGTACCTTTTGTTCAGCTTATGGACAAGTATAATTACTTTAGCTTGGCTTCAAAATATCGGTGTAACTCTCATGTTATGTAATACAATCTGGAACCGTTAATCCGTTAAGTTTGCTGTGAATCGTTATTAAAAAGCTGTCAGTTGACATGTGTCCAAGATATTGCAAAATCCATACTAAAAGATTAAACGCTTCTCCTTTTTACCTCTAAGACTTGTGTCATATATGCTTTGCTCTTGAAATCAGACTTTTTCACTCTCCATTAATTTGCATCAATCAAAGCTTAGGAAGGCTGATGTATTTGGCAAGATTAAAATCAATTCAGTTTTCATCCCTGGTAGCTGGGTTTGCTGTCAATATGTAAAGCTAATTAAGCCATTATGAAAGTTTCACTCTTCATTCTAGACCGCGGCATCAAAGAACTGAATATAATCAGATGAAGTGTCCAGAGGGAAGAGAACCTCCCAAACCAAACACGGCAAGACCTGTCCTACGTACAAGGAAACAGAATGGACAGCAAAAAATTACTTGTCGATTGGATATTCACAGCATCTTTTTGTTAAACAGGGGCTCATAAAATGTTTCTCCTTGTTATCTCTTTGAATTGTGTCATGTGTGCTTTGCTCTTGAAATTAGACTTTTTCACTCTTCATTAGTGTGCGTCAATCAAAACTCGGGGAAGCTCAAGTCTTTGGCAAGATCAGTTTTAATTTAGTGTCATCCCTGGCATATGGGTTTGCTGTCAATAGGTACAGGTAATTGAAGTTGACATTTAGCTATCATGAGCGTTTTCACTCTTCATTCCAGACCACGACATGACAGAACTGACCATAATCCAGTGTAGTGTCCAGAGGCACAGAACCTCCGTTAATAGCTGCGAGAACATCCTCGTCGTTCAGAGAATCACATCATCTTTTTTAACAGGGCCACATCAGGTTTAGATACACTCAGACGCATCTTGTCAATCAAAAACACTCTACGACCGAGTAATTCCTACGAATACACATACAGTTTCAGACACAAATCTGCTTTACTTCGTTATTTTCATCCGGGTTTTGAGTGAACTTCAGTAATCTTTATCTCCTCCTTCGCAGCAGTTAAACTAATTCATAATGATGGCCACTATATCATCCCTTGGGACAACTCTTTCTCCGCCTGCAAACGTTACGGCCTCTTATGATCTCGATGTAATGTCTGAAGCAGAACTGAATTATCCTGTTTATATATGCATGTCAATTTTAGTTGTTGCTCTATCAGTCATGACAAATACCTTCACCGTGTACGTTTTGAACAGAACTTACTTTTTACACGAAACTGAAAGTCTCCTTTACAAAGCACTTGCTTTAAGTGACATCAACTCTGCTGTAAGTCAGGCAGGCTTCACTATTATACTTATATTACGAATTACAAAAGGATGCATACTGATATATCTTTACACTGTATTTGTAATCTATATATCAATCGTTATTATAGTCTTCGTGAATATCAATCGCTTCTGGATGATCATGTGGCCCTTTCATCATACACGCTCAGTGACGTCAAGGAGACTCTACTGTGCTTTATTGGTAGGCATACTGAGTACGTTTGTCTTAATAATGGTAGTTTATGATTTAGGCATTACTACTAGCATATGGCATAGAGTATGTCGGGGTGGTTCTACAGGAAGAAACAAAATATCAGATTTAGCTTCGAATCTGCTACTTAGTGCGCCAATTTGGCTAGGCGTTATTGTCATTGTTTTCACCAGCAGTGGTATTTTATACAAGTCCAGACAACAGGCCAGGAAGATCGCCCAAATACGACGTAATGTCTTTCAACACAATGGACAGCCCGATCAGAACAATCCTCAAGGAAATCATCAAGCCATTGCTTCAAGTACACTGAAGGGTCTGAGAACCATCAGTGCTATTACCATCTCATACATCATCGTTTGGCTAGTACCTCTTGTCACCTTATGGACCAGTAAAGATGCTATAACTTGGCTTCAAATTATTAGTATAGCTCTCATGTCATGTAATGCAATCTGGAACCCTATAATCTTGTGTATTGCCAAAAAGCCTTTCCGGATTGCTTCTCTGAAAGTTATATTGAAGATTAAAGCTGCTTGTTGTTGAAGCAATTATTAAAGCTTAATCGGTCTAAATTGAGCCTACATATATATAACACGATCGAAAAGAAAATAGTGAACCCTTATGCATTTTTCATGTGCCATGTTCATCACCCTTTGAAGTAGCATATGACACAAACCGATAAGGACTTGATGAGGACGAATAGCGTACGTCACCGTCGGCACGTGCAAGATACTAAAAGTCTGCTGTACAATACTAAAAATGATCATAATAATCATCTTCATCATAATCGTAATAATAATCACATTTGTATAACGTTTAACATTACGTTTCAAAGCAATTTACATTGCAGTTACTGTTACCCTGGTTATCAGGTTCAATTGTTAAACCACATGTGATAGCGCACACGCTCTGCTTCCCTGGTGGTAGTGGAGTTAACTTCTTACTTATATATTAAGCGGATTTAACCTTGCTTTTATGGTCAATGTGACGTTTTAATTCTTTCTTTGCAAAATTGTGTCGTGGAGTAAGATTTTAAAAAAATATGTTTATTTGCTTTCTTTTCTTAAATCAATGTACAGATGTTTGCCTACAAATGTGCCATTTTCTCACAGTTGTGCCAAGAGTTTAGATGTTGAGAGACAATATGGCCCAATAAAAATGTTCAGTATTGTTATAAATCAAATTGATCATCATCATTATCATTATTATTATCATCATCATTATTATTATTATTATCATCATCATTATCACTATCTTGATAATCATTATTATTGTCATTATCATCTATACTTAATGAGACATCCTATACCTCTATCTCTCTTTCTTTCTCTTTGTCCTGACCCACGATTGATTGATCAATGTTTCCGTTCACCCTCCCGGGGTACGCCAATGTTATAGGCAAGAGGCGGATAGCCAATAATAAAAGTTGCAAATAAGTAATGTTGCAAGAACTAATCCGTTTTGTTTGCTCTGAATCGTTATCAAAAGCTTTATATTGACATGTGTCCGGTATATATTGCCGAGCCATATTAAACATTCAAACGCTTCTTCTTGTAATCCCTTTGACTTGGGGCATGTGTGTTTGCTCTTGAAATTAGACTTGTTCACTTTTTATTAATGTGCATCAATCAAAGCTCGGGGAAGCTGACATGTTTGGCAAAATTAATATCAACTCAGTTTTCATCCCAGGCCGATAAGTTTGCTTTCAATAGGTAGAGTTAATTGAAGTAGACATTTTGCCAATAGGAGAGTTTCGCTCTTCATTCTACACCACGTCACGAAAGAACTACACATAATCTGGTGAAGTGGCCAGAGACAGAGAACCTCCCAACCCAAACACGGGAAGACCTTCGTTGATATTTGTCCTACATGCAGGGAAACTGAATGGACATCAAGAAAGTACTCGTCGATCAGAGATTCACAGCATGTTATTTTTATCAAGGGCTCATAACGTTTAGATAAACACAAACTCATCTTGTCAAGCTAATATCCTTCTACCACTGGGAAATTGCTACGAATACGCATCACATTTTCGGATAAAAAATATACTCTACTTCGTCTTTCCCATCCGGATTTAGACTGAACTTCGCTAAGCTGTAACTTAGCATCATTAACTGATTCATGACGATGGCCACTATATCTTCACCAGGTACTACTCTTTCTCCGCTTATAAACATAACGGCCTCTTATGATTTTGATAATATGTATGAAGCGGAAGTGAATCATCCATTTAATATATGCATGTCATTTATAGCTGTTGCTCTATCGGTCATGACAAATACCTTTACCGTATACGTCTTGAGCAAAACTGACTCTTTACACGAAACCGAAAGTCTCCTTTACAAAGCACTTGCTATAAGTGACATCAACGCTGCTGCAAGTCAGGCAAGCTTCTCAATAATACTTATATTACGAATTACAAAAGGATGCGTACTGATATATCTTTATACTCTGTTTGTGATCTATATTTCCGTTGTTATTATAGTCTTCGTGAATATCAATCGCTTCTGGATGATCATGTGGCCCTTTCATCATATTCGTTCGGTGACGTCAAGGAGACTCTTTTTTGCTTTATTTGTGGGCATACTGAGTACGTTTGTCTTGATAATGGTGGTTTATGATCTAGGCATGGCCACTAGCCTACGGCAGGGTGTATGTCCGGGTGATTCTCCACGAAGAAAGAAAATATCAGATTTAGCTTCGAATCTGCTACTTAGTGCGCCAATGTCGCTTGGTCTAATTATCATTGTCTTCACCAGCGGTGGTATTGTATACAAGTCCAGACAACAGGCCAGAAAGATCGCCCAAATACGACGTAATGTCCTTCAATACAATGGACAACCCGATCAGAACAAACCTCAAGGAAATCATCAAGCCATTGCTGCAAGTGCACTAAAGGGTCTAAGAATAATCGGCGCCATTACCATCTCTTACATCATCATATGGCTAGTACCTTTTATCAGCGTATTGACCAGAATACATACTATAAACTGGTTTCAATACATCAGTATTTCTATCATATCATGTAATACAATCTGGAACCCTATAATCTTGTGTATTGCTAACAAGCCTTTTCGGATTGCTTCTCTGAAAGTGATATTGAAGATCAAAGCTGCTTGTTGTGGAGGCAATGATTAAAGCTTAATCGGTCTAAATTGCTTCTACGTATATAACACGATCGGGGGGGAATCCAATAAATGAAGTATAAGGCAATTTTAATTGCCATGTCCATCACCTTTTGAGGTTGCACATTACATACACCGATAAGGACTTGATGAGGACGAAGAGTGTACGTGCAGGAGACCGAAAGTCTGCTTTACAATAATGATGATAATACTGATAATAATAATAATAATGATCATAATAATAAAAATAATCACATTTTATAACGTTTAATTCTACCTGTCTTACGCTTTACATTGCAATTATTATTACCCTGGTCATCAGGTTCAGTTGCTAATCCACTCAAAATAGTGCATACGCTCAGCTCGCCTGGACGTACTCCAGCCATGCACCATTTAACAAGCACCCGTACGCTTGCGAATCCTACCGGGTACCCATATAACGCTTGGGTGGAGAGTGGCACATGTATATTAACAAATTGCCAATGGACATTGCTGCTGAAGTGGGACTCCAACTGCCAACCATGTAATTCAAAGTCCGGGAACATCTCCACTAGATCTCGGCACCTTAACAAAGCACTTGCTGTTAATGTTATCAGTGCTATGACCCAATAAAGGGGCCTGCACTTTTGCATTCCCATTTCAAATAAAAGAGTACGTCAGGGCAGAAAGTCGGTTAATTTTTCAGTTCATTTTATTTCCATTTCTCGTTAAAAAAAATACATTTAACAATACATTATACATATAAGCAAATATAAATATAAATAATACAAAGAATATGGAGGAGCCAGCAGAGGCCATTGGCCTTTCAAAGGCTGGGCTCCAATGTCCTCAGATAATAATACAAAGTAAAGAGTAAAGAAACAATGAGTAGTAAATAAATAAACAAATGAGTAACGGCTAATTAAAGAAAACATACGACAGAAATTCCTTCATCAAATAGTTTTTGTATTTATGTTTAAGTCAATCTGTTTAGTATCTAATTTTAGTATGTATTTTTACATTACACAACAATACGTTTGAATATAATAGAGATATATTGCTGGAATTGTGAGTTTTTTTTGGGTCAGGTGGAAATAGACATCATCTTGACCTTTGTTGTATGAAAATGTCATATTCACAATCAGAAAATATATGTTTCGGACGTATTTGCATGTATACCTTTATATCAAACAGATTAAACGTCGCTCTCATGATAAGTATGATGTCTAAATTCTTTTATTGTGAAATTGTGTTTTTTTGGTCAGGTGGAAATAGACATCATCTTGACCTTTGTTGTATGAAAATGTCATATTCACAATCAGAAAATATATGTTTCGGACGTATTTGCATTTATACCTTTATCTATCAAACAGATTAAACGTCGCTCTCATGATAAGTATGATGTCTAAATTCTTTTATTGTGAAATTATGTTTTTTGGGTCAGGTGGAAATAGACATCATCTTGACCTTTGTTGTATGAAAATGTCATATTCACAATCAGAAAATATATGTTTCGGACTTATTTGCATTTATATCTTTATATCAAACAGATTAAACGTCGCTCTCATGATAAGTATGATGTCTAAATTCTTTTATTGTGAAATTATGTTGTGCAGCATGTTTAAATGATTGACTTTCTTTTAGTAAATTAGGTTATAGATGAATGCCAACAATTGTTATCATTTTTCACGGTTTGACCAGTAGAGTACATTTTGGCAGACAATATGACGCAATGCAAATGATCTCTATGGTTAATTTACATTCAATTATGACATACATTCTCATGAAATTCGTAATGCGTGTAATTTTCATTGTCTAAAATCCGTACAAATGTTTCAAAAATGCAGTTTTTTTCAAAGGGCCATTTTTATGGAAAAAATATCCCGTTTAATATGACAAAATCTAATTCATTATATATTTTTAAACGATTGTATACATCCAATATGTTATCATTGTATTCAATATCAAATTAATTGACGTTACGTTTCAGCAAATGCACTTTGTAATTTATTTCCCCTCCCCTTCCCTTCTCCTTCCCTTCTTTTTTTCTTCTTTTGTATTGATGTTCAGGTTTTCTCTGCTTTCTTTTCCTTTTTTTCCTTTTCTCAACAATACAGTGAATAGTTTTAAGGGATTGACGTTCATAAGGTTAATTGCCTTTTTGTTAGTCCCACATTCCCATAACATTTTGTTTGCTCCTTCCGTTTGTATTTTGTCCTTGTAATCGATCTTTTCATCTGTATATCATGTTTGTGTGTTTAACGTTTTTATGGAGAATGAAATAAAAATGAATATTGAATTCATAATGATATTCTTGTTCCTATTCTTTTTCTTATTCGTATTATCATTATTATCATCGCGTGGCTACTACCTCTTGTCTCCTTATGGACCGAAATAGATAAGATAACTTGGCTTTTAAACGTTAGTATAGCTTTCACGTCATGTAATATAATCTGGAACCCTGTATAATCTTGTTTATTGCCAACAAGCCTTTCCGGATTGCTTCTCTTAAAGTTATTTTGAAGATCAAAGCTGCTTGATGTAGTGGCAATGATTAAAGCTAAATCGATCTAAATCGCGCCTACATATAAAACACAATCGAAAAGACTTCCAATAAAATAATGCACCCCATATGAAATTTTAATTGCCATGTTCATAAACTTTGAAGTAGCATATGACGCAAACCGATAAGGACTTGATGGGCAGAGAGCGAACATGCAGGAGATAGAACGTCTGCTGTTCAATAATAATAATGATAGTGAACATTTGTATGCACCGTTTTGAGATATTTTGAAAATTGGGTGGAATATTTACACCAAATATTAACATTAAATTCCAAATATTTTTGCAATGCCAATAAAAAATGGCGATGGAAATTACTTGGATCACCGTTACAGCTATATCCTCATGTTTCACAAATTATTCAGAAAAACCGATCAAATTATAAGAATTTAAAGACTTTCAGCTACATCACAGTATAGTTTTCTTTTTTTTTAAATGTCAGATTTGAGGATTTATGACGATTTTCCGAGAAACCATTCAATAGGCCATAACATTCCACAGGGACTGAATTTAAGAAAAAAACAAAGTTTGGTTATCCCAGTACAGTTGTGGCTACCTTTAGTGTAAATAACAAATATATTTAATGAGTGAAACACATGAGGATATTGCATTTTTGTAGGGGAGTTTTATACATTGAGGTGCATTTTCACCACGCAGAATAACAGTCAATGGGCGATCAGCGGACCATGTCACACATGGCTGACTAGACACTATTCTAATTAATAATTTTACATTTTTTCCACATGCCTAAAACATTGAAACTACACAGAATTTTAGTTAAAGGTAAGCTTGAAAGATTTTAAAATATAAAAATATTGTTCAGTTTTTTTTAAATAAATTTACGAAAATTGCTATTTATACCAACTGACTGCTGTGGTGTGTGTGTGTGTGTGTGCGTATGGGTGTGTGTGTGTGTGCGTGTGTGTGTGTGTGTGTGTGCATGGGGCAGACTGTGTGCACAGGCAGTGTGATCACCCTATTATTATTATAACCATCATCACATTTATTATTATTATTATCATTATTATTTTCATTGACTAGGGGGTTTTCATGGCAGAGTGAAATAGACCCTGGAGAAGAAATTGGTAAAGAAAAATGACGAGAGCAATTAAAACGGCTCCGCGCCATACGCGCATATTTTTTTTTACACAACCGTTTAGCCATTTTCGCGAAAAAATTCCTAAAAGTGCTCTGGTGAAAGAGTCTGTAAGTCGTCAGCGCACTACATTTGAAAGCACGTACACCCAGGGAAGAGAAGATGTTAGAAAAGGGAAAACAAGGATAGTGGAGAGGGTTTGGAGAAGGAAAAACAAGGAAATATAAAAGGAAAGAGAAGAGGATAAGTCGAAGGAAGAACATAGGAATACATAACGGAAAGAGAAGAGGATAAGTCGAAGAAAGAACATAGAAATACATAACGGAAGAGCCAGGAAGATTATACATACGGGAGACTAAGGAAAAACAAAGCACATAAGGAAGGCGAAAAGGATTGAAGGAAAAACTAGATTACGAAGGAGAAAAGGATAGATAGAAGGAGAGACAAAGAAATACATCAAACGATAGAGAAAGAGGATAGAATAAATTAGGAGAACAAAAGAAATACATAACAAAGGAGGACGAAGGATAGATAGAAGGAAAAACAAAGAAATACATGACCAAAGAGAAGAGGATAGATTAAAGGAGAAACAAAGAAATACATAACGAAAGAGAAGAGGATAGATTTAACGAGAAACAAAGACATAACGAGTACTACATGTACCGGGAGCTCCACCAATCCAAAGATACTGCCAAGGGTAATGTTAGACTCTGTATCTAGTCGTTTCCACAGTATATTTGGCTGAACTGGCTAAAAAGTTGTGTAACAAAAATATGCGCATCCCGTACACCCCCTCACTCGGAGACACCGTTTTACCGCATTCCAATTTCTTCTGTACTTAATGAGACATCCCCTCCCCTCCCCCCCCCCCCCCCTCTCTCTCTCTCTCTCTCTCTCTCTCTCTCTCTTCTCTCTTTCATGACCCACAATTCCTTGTTCAATGTTTCTATTCACGCTACCTGGCTATGCTAATGTTATAGGCAAGAGGCGGATGGCCAACAATAAAAGTGGATGTTGCATGAACTAATGCGTTAAGTTTGCTGTGAATAATTATTAAAAAACTTTAAATGACATGTGTCCAGTCAAATGCCGAGCCATACTCAAAGATCAAGATCAAACACTTTTCCTTTTTACCTCTTTGATATGTGTCATGTGCGTTTGCTTTTGAAATTAGACTTCTTCACTCTTCATAAAGGTGCTTTAATTAAAGCAAATGGAAGCTGACGTGTTTGGCAATAATCACTATCAATTCAGTTTTCATCCCTGGCAGATGGGTTTAATTTCAATATATACAGCTCATTAAAGTTGTTATTTTGCCGTCATTAGACTTTGATTCTTCATTTTAGACCACGTCATGAAAGAACTGTACATAATCCGGTGAATTGTAAAGAGGCAGAGAGGCAATCACCAAAACCCAAACCAAACACGGGAAGACCTTCGTTGATATCTGTCCTACTTGCCAGGAAACACAATGAACGGCAAGAAAGTATTCGTCGATCACAGATTCACAGCATCTTTTTTTTAAACGGGGGCTCATAACGTTAACATAAACTCAAACTCATCTTGTCAAGCGAAAATCATTCTACCACCAAGTTATTGCTACGAATAAACATCAAAGTTTTAGATAAAAATGTGCTCTACTTCGTCTTTTCTATCCTAATTTAGACTGAACTTCAGTAAGCTCTAATTTCTCTTTCGCATCCTTAACTGATTCATTACGATGGCCGCTAAATCTTCACCTGGTTCTACTCTTTCTCCGCCTACAAATATAACGGACTCTTATGATCTTGATCAAAATTAATGTCTGAAGCGGTACTAGATTATCCATTTTATTTGTGCGTGTCGATCCTAGCTGTTGCTCTATCGGTCATGACAAATACCTTTACCATGTACGTCTTGAACAGAACTGACTCTTTACACTACACTGAAAGTCTCCTTTACAAAGCACTTGCTATAAGTGACATTAACGGTGCTGCAAGTCAGGCAAGCTTCTCTATAATAATTATATTACGAATTACGAAAGGATGCATACTGATATATCTTTGTTCTGTGTTTGCAATCTATATATCCATCGTTATTATAGTCTTCGTGAATATCAATCGTTTCTGGATGATCATGTGGCCTTTCCATCATATACGCTCAGTGACGTCAAGGAGACTCTGTTTAGCTTTATTGGTGGGTATACTGGGTATGTTTGTCTTGATAGTGGTGATTTATGACCTAGGGATGACTACTAGCATACGGCAAATTGTATGTATGAATGGTTCTCCAGGAAGAAACAAAATATCAGATTTAGCTTCGATTCTGCTATTTAGTGCGCCAATTTCGCTGGGCCTAATTGTGATTGTCTTTACCAGCAGTGGCATTTTATACAAGTCCAGACAACAGGCCAGAAAAATCGCCCAAATACGATGTAATGTCCTTCAACACAATGGACAACCCGATCAGAACAATCCTTAATGAAATCATCAAGCCGTTGCTGCAAGTGCACTGAAGGGTCTCAGAACCATTAGCGCCATTACCCTATCATACATCATCGTATGGCTACTACCTCTTGTCACCTTTTGGGCCGAATTAGATAATAAACCTTGGCTTCTAAATATTACTATAGCTCTCATGTCATGTAATACAATCTGGAACCCTATAATATTGTGTATTGCTAACAAACCTTTCCGGATTGCCTCTCTTAAAGTTATATTGAAGATCAAAGCTGTTTGTTGTGGAGGCAGTGATTAAAGCTTTATCGGTCTAAATTGCGCCTACATATAACATGTTTGAAAAGACTTTCATTTATATTATGAACCCTAAATGCAATTGCAATTGCCATGTCCGTCACCCTTTCAAGTAGCATATAACAAAAACTGATAAGGACTTGATGGGGACATGAAGTACTCCGGCCAGGTACCGTTATACAAGAACCCGAACGCTTGCAAATCCTACCTTGTACCCATATAACGCTTGGGTGGAGAGTGGCATATGTACCAACGACTTGTCAATGAAAATTACTGCTGAAGTAAGACTCCAACTGCCAACCGTGTGATTCAAAGTCAGGGTACATATCCACTAGATCTCGGCACCTACCTCTACAAAGCACCGTCCAATTATCATGCACAAAAACCCGGCTCAGGCAAACGGGGACGTTATAACTGTTCTTGCCGTGACTTGAGTGTCTTACGTCATGTGGGGCGCTGAGGTGACTTCAAGCATTTTGAGCGTGATGACCAGAATTCGAATCCATTGCATCGCTGGAGACATCCTCCTGGTACTAGTTATCAGCAACAGTTTCTGGAAAGTGCTGATTAACCTTCTGATAAACCTTTTAGGGAGACTGTTTCAGAAATACTCCGCTGGTGGACACGTTTAATAGTGAAAGTAATACATTATGACATTAAAAGATAACACTTGACAGATATTATTAACAAACAGTTGTAAGGCACTTACTCTGGCAACAACTGAATCAGCGAATAACTAACTTCAACCATGGATAATTACGAAAGCAATTATTACGGCTCCATCCCATATAAAAAAAGATTAGTTAGAAATGTTATGACAGTAAAATATATTTCTATATAATATTAATACCCATTTATGATTGTCAATTTAACTGTTTATTGTTCTTTGTAATATACACGGGAGGACTAGGAGGGGGTAGCATGAGGGGTTGGTGAGGTGCAAGGGGTCGATAAGCGGAATTACTATGATTGAAAATTGATATTGTATGTTGATTGCTTTTTTGCTTTTGGGCCCTATTGTCATGTGCCCAGGAAATTGTCAAGCCATATTAAAATATCAAACCCTTCTTCTTTTTATCTTTATGACTTGTGTCATGTGTGTTAGCTCTTGAAATTAGACTTGCTCACTCTTCATTAATGTGCATCAATCAAATCTTGGAGAAGCTGATGTATTTTGCAAGATTATTATCAACTCAGTTTTCATCCCTGGCAGATATGTTTACAGTTAATTAAAGTTGACATTTTGCCATTATTAGGTTTCGCGCTTCATTCAAGACCACGGCATGAAAGAACTAAACATAATCCGGTGAAGTGTCCAGAGGCAGAGAAGCTCCCAAACCAGATACAAGAAGACCTTCGTTGCTAGCTGTCCTACATGCAGGGAAACAGGACGGACCGCAAGAAATTACTCGTCGATCAGAAATTCACAGCATCTTTTTTAACAGGGGCTCATAACGTGTAGATATAGTCAAACGCATCTTGTCAAGCTAATTTCATTTTAAAAACGTGTATTTGCTACAAATACGCATCAAAGTGCCAGATGAAAATGAGCTTTACTTCATTTTTTTCAATCGGGATCTAGACTTCAGTAATCTCTAACTTCTCTTTGGCATCATTCACTGATTAACAACGATGGCCGCTATATCTTCACCTGGTTCCACTCTTTCTCCGCCTCCAAACATAACGGCCTCTGATGATCCCGATCATATGTATGAAGCGAAACTAGATCATCCATTTTATCTATGCATGTCAATTTTAGTTGTTGCTCTATCGGTAATGACGAATACCTTTACCGTGTACATCTTAAACAGAACTGACACTTTACACGAAACCGAAAGACTCCTTTACAAAGCACTTGCTGTTAGTGACATCAACACTGCTGCAAGTCGGACAAGCTTATCTATAATAATCATATTACGAATTGCTACAGGATGCATACTGATATCTCTTTATACTCTATTCGTAATATATATATCCGTCGTTATTATAGTCTTTGTGAATATCAATCGCTTCTGGATGATCATGCGGCCCTTCCATCATATGTGCTCAGTGACGTCAAGGAGACTCTTTTTTGCTTTATTGCTGGGCATGCTAAGCACATTTGTTTTAATAATGGTGGTTTATGATCTAGGCATGGCTATTAACTTAAGGCAACTTTTATGTCCGCATGATTCTCCAGGAAAAAACAAAATATCAGATTTAGCTTCGAATCTGCTACTTAGTGCACCAATTTCGCTTGGCCTAATTGTCATTGTCTTCACTAGCAGTGGTATTTTATATAAGTCCAGACAACAGGCCAGAAAGATCGCCCAAATACGACGTAATGTCTTTCAACACAATGGACAACCCGATCGAAACAACCCTCAAGGAAATCATCAAGCCTTTGCTGCAAGTGCACTCAAGGGTCTCAGAACCATCAGCGCCGTTACCATCTCATACATCATCGTATGGCTAATACCTTTTGTCAGCTTATTAACCAAATTACATACTTCAAATTGGCTTCAATATATTAGTATTTCTCTCATATCATGTAATACAATCTGGAACCCTATGATATTGTGTATTGCCAACAAACCTTTCCGGATTGCTTTTCTGAAAGTTATATTAAAGATCAAAACTGCATGTTGTAGAGGCAGTGACTAAAGCTTAATCGGTCTAAATTGTGCCTATATATACCACAGTCGAAAAGCCTTCTGATAAAATAACGAACCCTTATGCGGTTTTAATTGCCATGTTCATCACCCTTTGAAGTAGCATATGACACAAACCGATAAGGACTTGATGAGGACGAAGAGTGTACGTCACCGTGCAGGACACTGAAAGTCTGCTGTACAATAATGATATTAAAAATAACCATCAAAATAATAACCATCATAATCATCATACTTGTATAACTTTTAATAGTACAATTCAAAGCACTTTATGTTGCAGTTATTAAAACCGTGGTCGTCAGATTATATTGCTAATCGGCACATTATAGATCAGCCATAGACGAAACACTTCATGCATGGCTGGTTTTCAACGAAACGGTGTTAAGTCTTTTGTCAATTATGTTTGTTGCTACGCCATGCAGCCAGTACAAACGAATTCGTTTAATGAAATTATGGAAATGCAAGCATTTCTTAAAACGAACAGAGCTTTGTTGTTCCTAGCTCTTTTTTCCTGATTGAGGTCTCATATAAACGGACAGAAAATGAATCTTCTAGAAACGTGATTTTCTCTTCGAAATTCAGATACCGTCCGCCAAATGACTTATGTGTACCTTTCCTTCAAATTAATTGTAATCGTTCATATGTGAAATATTGCATCATGTGAGTTGCATCGAATCATGGACTTATTACGGATGGACATTCAACGTGATTCTTAGTCGCCGCCTTCTGAGTATGTGCATCTTAATGAGAACATTCAGCTGTTTTAACAATAATGACTGCGTAAGCATTTTCGGTCATTGACAAAGAAGCAGTTTCCCTCTCTTGGGTTTTGTTTGGATGGTGTGCTCTGTAAGAGTGTGTCTTAAATAAAAGCATCTCCAATGGGGAGCAGCAAAGTTGAAAAGCAGATGATTTTGGTGATATAAAATGTATTATTACTGATTCGCAAACTTTCGCACACACCTATGACCTTATAAAACAATTAGAAGGCCATGATCTGTATCAGCCCTGTGCGTTGTAACTCTGGAATATTATGAGGAAATAGGGGGAAACGGGATTTTAAATCACAACCAAAAAATCAAAAAAATTACCTCTATCTAGTAATATCAACATGTTTTTCAAAATAAAATACATGTACAGTACACGGAACAACAATTTCCGATTATAAGCCAGAACTGCACATCTATTTTCCATGATTAAGGCGAGTTATTATCTTCTGCGCATGTAGATTAACATGTGTAAAATCACTATCTTGATTCTGTCCCGGCTTTTTGGCGGTGACCATGATGAGATCAGAGTGAAGAAACATGTAGGGAATGTTATTGAGAAGACATTGACGGAGAAAATCACAATGAATTCGTTAAGAAAACGATGAATGTCCATCCGTAATAGGTTCATGATCGAATGAATAAAGAGGATCTATGCTTTTAACATATGTGTCATCTATTAATCATAATTGTGATTAAAGATAAACTCGAGTTCTAGTAATGCGATTGCATTGTGAAAGAAAAGGTGTGGAATGGATCAGAAATGTTGATCATATTGCGTGTAATGCAAGGTTCTGGAGTCATCAAAATCATCATAAATTTGGCAGAGTCTTGGTAAAGTAACAATCACTTACACCGAAAGATGTATATGGGACAACACACATGGTGTCGGGGCTAGTACTACCCTGATTTCCTTATCTTTCTATGCTCATTACTCAGCCAGTATACATTTTCTTCCAAAATTGTTTGGCACATGACATTTATTTGTAATCTTGAACATTCAGTGTAAGTTTCGTTAGATTCTGTGAGAATTCATTTTCTTTTTTTACCAGAACTCAAGTTTATCTTTAAGTTATGATAAAACATCGATAATTCTCGGTTTCGTTTTTTCCGGGCCGCATTGTATAGATCGCTTTATGCCTACAAATAGACATACAGATGGAGAACTTTGAGCAGTATTTTGGGGGGGAAATTCCAATTTAAATTATTGCACGGAATTGAGTATACAGATTCTCGCTTAAAGGTACATTTGCAGGCCAAAAAAAATGAAAAGGTTAAATTCCAACGGCATTTGAAAGATAATAGTAATTTAGAACTTCCCTAAAAAAAGTGGGGCTTGAAAATGTCTTCAAGTGGGAAAATAACGACTATTAGTTGTCAAATCGACTTAGGAGCTATAGAGCCAATAAGTAATAGTCTTGATTTTCAGACCATTGTACCGAATGGTCATACGTTTTATGCTGCGGAAAGATTCAATCAGTTTACTTTTGGCAATCACAAGTAGTGGGTTATTGATGTAGACAAATGCTCATGTACCCTTTACTGCTCATTTTATGTATGTTATTACCAAAGAAGAAAAAAGCCAGTCAGTCACTCAATAGTGTCTGACAGTGAAGTCTAGCAAGTAAACGGGTTTCCTTGCATAATTTGAATATTAGGACACTGCTGACGTTTAAATTTCACAAATAGGACATACATGACATATTCATACTTCCTGCAAAGTTCTACAGAATTTGAGGTTGGCTGCAAAAGGGACATTTAAGTAAATTTAAGTTCATTGATACCAATTGATGTTTATTTGTTTTTAAAAAGAAGAAGAAACTTATGAGCATTTCTTCATTGATACCAATTTATGTTCATTTTGTTCATTATGTTCAAAAAGAAGAAGAAACTTATAAGCATTTTTTCATACGTGTAAATTTACTCGGAAGGTATGGTAAAGGTGCAGTACTTTATTTGATTTTCTGTTTTGTTTTCCGAAAATAAAATTGGGAAAAGATACAGTTCGGAATAGATTTACCCAATAGAGAAAAAGGACAGTTATTGTATGTATGTATTTATATTAGCAAAATATTTACTGTTGCTAAGTAGGAGAGGAAAATACCGCCAACCGAACATAATATTATAAACCAGATTAACAAGATAAATTAGAAGAAAACGAGTTAGCACTTTTACATTATTTATTAGTGATTCAATTAGAAAAGTGGGAAAATAGGCATGTATAGTGGTTGTCATGTAGCAGTTTCGGAATAGGTTTTGTTAATATAGCTTGGTATTATTTTTGTTTTCATGTATTGCTTTTACAGGATTGTATTTTTTAACTGCTCTAGCAGTTAAAAGAATTAATGTAAAAAAAGTAACGTGAGACTGTATTGTTATTTTGTGTTATATATATAAATAAAAAAAAAATGAGTTTAACATATATTAACACATGAATAAAAACCTTGCCAAACAATTGAACTACGCTCAACTAGCACTTGTGCTAACTTCTATTTCCCATAAACAACTTCACCTAAATTTGAGAAATACACATGGTACGTGAATATATTTTGTACATTTAATAGTATGCAGATCTATGTCTAAATACATGTTTCGTTTTAAAACCATTACTGTTCAATCAACATTACTCTTCTACTATGTATAAATGCATCGGTATCATTCTTTGCATTGTATGATTGTTCATATACTGTCATTATTGTGAGGTTTTGTTTTTAATAAATTTAAATTAAAATGCTAAACGCTTAAAGGCAATATTTGTGTTTCCCCGTCGCAAATCAGGTAGTTCCGAGAGAGAGGAGGAGTTAGGAGGGGAGGATGGTGGGATACGAAGGGGGATAGGGCGAGAGACTAGGTTTCTTGGGCAGGGTGCACGGGGGGATCAGAGGGAACATTTTTATTTTGATCTTATTCAATGTCATGAATTGTAATAAATTTGTTATTGTTGCATTTTCAATGTATTGCTTGTAATTATTTTGTTATCAAAACCAATGATTTTATATGTAACAGAAATGTCTTCTTTTTTTTTCTTCTCGATTATGTAAAAATTTGGTTCATTGAATAAAATATTAAATGCCTCCTAAAAAGAGTGCCCTTTTAAGAGGCATTAATCTTCATTACTGTCAGTTATGACTTAATGACGTAGGTCCCCTAGTTGATTAGCATAGTAGCATACACATGCTTTAGCAGTCACGCAAACCAAACACTCATAAATTATCTAGATCTATTAGGAATAAATCATTGTCAAAATCATTCCATAAATTGGGGTAAAAATAATTATTCAGCCATTATGACCAACAGTGTAATTGTGTGTATTGCCAACAAACCTTTCCGGGGTGCTTCTCTGAAAGTGATATGGAAGATCAAAGCTGCTTGTTGTGGAGGCAATTATTAAATCATAATCGGTCTAAATCGCTCTTACAAATACAACACGATCCAAAATACTCCGAATAGATGAACCCTAAGGCAATTTTAATTGCCATGTCAATCACCTTTAAAGTAGCATATGACACAAACCGATGAGGAGTTGACGAGGACAAAGAGCGTACGTGTAGGAGACCGACAGTTGGCTGTACAATAGTGATGACATCATAATAATAATAATAGAATTAATAAAAAATGACATTTGTATAGTGAGTTATACTACGTTTCTAAGCGCTTTACATAACAGTTATTATTACCCTGGTTGCTAATCCACACGTACTCCGCACCAGCTAGGCACTATTTTACAAGCCCCGGTACTCTGCCCAATCCTATCGGGTACCCATCTAACGCTCGGATGGAGAGTGGCACATGTATATTAATTACTTGCCAATCGACATAACTCCTGAAGTGAGACTCCAGCTGCAAACTATGCGATTCAAAGTTCAGGGACATATTCACAAGATCTCAGCAACTGGATGTACAAAGCACTTCATGTTAGCGATATCATCAGCACTATGACCAAAGGAGCCTGCACTATTGCATTCCCATTTCAAATTATTTTGAAACGTTCTAAGCAATTAATGTCGAATCACAATAAAAGCCTCGTCAAATAAAACAAGATTTTTGTCTTGCGGTTCGAAGGGAGTAAAAATATCAATCGATTAATGAACACTCTCGTCACTGAATGCTGTTTGTATTGACAAGGCATTTCTTTTCTCGTAATTCTTTTATTGCGAAATTGTGTGTTTGTTTGCTTTTTTTTCTTAAATTATTTTATACGAATTAGATGTATGCCTATAAATATACCATTTTCTCAAAGTTGCGCCAGGAGTGTAAATTTTGACTTACAATATGGCGCAATATAAATGTTCATTAAAACTATTAGTAAAAAAAATTATCATCAATTGTGTTATTATTATTATTATTATTATTATTATTATTATCATTATAATCATTATCATTATTATTGTCATTGACTATGTGTAGTCATGGCGGTGTGCTGGTGCTGAAGAAATAAAGGTTAAAGATAATGACGAAAGCAAATAATCCCGCAAATAATACAACTCCTTCAAATAAACCCACTCTCTCGGAGTCACCCTTTTACCGCATTTCATTTTCATCTATATCTTTCTCTCGTTCCTGACCCACAATTGGTTGTTCAATGTTTCCATTCACGCTACCTAGCTACGCCAATATTATAGGCAATGAGAGGCGGATGGTCAACAATAAAAAGGGCTGTTGTTTGAACTAATCCGTTAAGTTTGCTGTGAATCGTTATTAAAAAACTTTCAAATGACATGTGTCCAGGATATTGCCAAGCAATACTCAAAGATCAAAAACTTTTTCTTTTTACCTCAATGACTTGTGTCATGTGTGTTTGCTCTTGAAATTAAACTTTTCACTCTTCATTAAGGTGGGTCAATTAAAGCGCATAGAAGCTGACGTACTTGGCAGAATTAATATCAATTCAGTTTTCATCCCTGGCAGATGAGTTTACTGTCTTTAATTGCAGTTAAATGAAGATGACAAATTGCCATTATGTCAGTTTCACTCTTCATTCTAGACCATGTCATGACTGAACATAATCCGGTGAAATGTCCAGATGGAGAGGAACTCCCAAACCAAACACGGGAAGACCTTCGTAGCTACCTGTCCTACATTCAAGGAGACGGAATGGACAGCAAAAAAATTGCTTGTCGATTAGAGATTTACATCATCTTTTTTTAACAGGGGCACATAAGGTTTGGAACTCGGACGCATCTTGTAAAGTAAAATCACCCCCTACCAAGTAGTCTAAAGCAGAACTGGAGTATCCTTTTATATATGCATGTCGAGTTTAGCTGTTGCTCTATCGGTCATGACAAATACCTTCACAATCTACGTCTTAAACAGAACTGACACCTTACACGAAACTGAAAGACTCCTTTACAAAGCACTTGCTATAAGTGACATCAACGCTGCTGCAAGTCAGGCAAGCTTCACTATTATATTTATATTACAAATTCCAGGAGGATGCATACTGATATATCTTCATACTGTGTTTGTAATCTATATTTCCATCTTCATGATAGCCTTCGTCAATATCAATCGCTTCTGGATGATCATGTGGCCCTTCAACCATACACGCTCAGTGACGTCAAGGAGACTCTATTTTGCGTTATTGGTAGGCATACTGAGTACATTTGTCTTGATAATGGTACTAGCTTACGGCAAAGTGTATGTCAGGATCGTTCTACAAGAAGAAACAAAATATCAGATTTAGCTTTTAATATTCTGCTTAGCGCGCCAATGACATTGGGCCTACTTGTGATTGTCTTCACCAGCAGTGGTATTTTATACAAGTCTAGACAACAAGCCAGAAAGATCGCCCAAATACGACATAATGCCCTTCAACAAAATGGACAACCCGATCGGAACAACCCTCAAGGAAATCATCAAGCCATTGCTGCAAGTGCACTGAAAGGTCTCAGAACCGTCAGCGCCATTACCATCTCATATATCATCGTATGGCTAGTACCTCTTGTCAGCTTATGGACCAATATAAGTACAATAACTTGGCTTCAAATAATTAGTATAGCTCTCATGTTATGTAATACAATCTGGAACCCTATAATCCTGTGTATTGCCAACAAGCCTTTCCGGATTGCTTTTTTAAAAGTGGTATTGAAGATCAAAGGTGCTTGTTGTGGAGGCTGTGATTAAAGCTTTATCGGTCTAAATTGCGCCTACATATGTAACACGATCGAAAAGACTTCTAATAAAATAATGAACCCTTATCCATTTGTAATTGCCATGTTCATCACCCTTTGAAGTAGCATATGACAAAAACCGATGAGAACTTGATGAGCAGAGAGCGTACTTGCAGAATACCGAACGTCTGCTGTACAATAATAATATTAATGATAATATTTATAATCACACTTGTATAACGTTTAACATTATGTTTCAAAGCACTTTACATTGCTGTTATCATTACCCTGGTTATTAGAGTCCATTGCTAAACCACACTTGATAGCGCAAACGCTCTACTCCCCTGGTGGTAGTGGAGTTAACCTCAGACCTTTATATTAAGCGAATTTTAAGTTGCTGTTATGGTCAATATGACGTTTTAATTTCTTTCATTGTGAAATTGTGTCGTGAAGTATGATAAAATTATGGTTATTTTCTTTCTTTGCTTAAATTAATATATAAATGTTCGCCTACAAATATGTCATCTTCTCACAGTTGCGCCAGGAGTGTAAATGTTAAGAGACATTAGGCCCAATACAAATGTTCAGTTTTGTTATTAGTTAAAATGACCATCATCGTTATTATTATCATCTTAATTTAATTATCCTTATAATCATTATTATTATCATTATTATCATTTTCATTATTATCATTATTATTGTAATTGATCAGGGGGTAGTCGTGGCCGAGTGAATAAGGCACTGGGAAAGAAAAGGGTAAGGATAATGACGAAAGCAAGTGATACGGCTCCGTCCCATACCCTCCTATAACTCGGAGAAACTGTTTTACCGCATGTCATTATAATCTATATTTAATGAGACATTCTATCTCTCTCTTTCTCTCTCTTTCTTTCATTCTCTTTTTTCAGACCCACAATTCCTTGTTCAATGTTTCGATTCACCCTACCTGGCTACGCCAATCTTATAGGCAAGAGATGGATAGCCACAAAAAAAGTTACAACTAAAAAAAAACTGCATTAACTAATCAGTTTTGTTTGCTCTGAATCGTTACCAAACAAATTAAATTGACATGTGTCCACGATATTGCAAGATCCATACTAAAATATGAAACTCTTCTCCTTTTTGCCTCTTTGACTTGTGTCATGTGTGCTTTGCTCTTGAAAATAGACTGTTTCGCTCTTCATTAATTTGGGTCAATCAAAGCTTAGGAAAGCTGATGTATTTGGCAAGATTAAAATCAATTCAGTTTTCATCCCTGGCAGATGGGTCTGCTGTAAATATGTAAAGCTAATTAAAGTTGACATTTTTAAAGGTGCGAGCTTCACTCTTCATTCAAGACCGCGGCATGAAAAAACTGAACATAATCCGGTGAAGTATCCAGAGGCATAGAGGGAAGAGAACCTCCCGAACCAACACGAAAAAACGTGTCCTACATGCACAGAAACAGAATGGACAGCAAGAAATTACTTGTCGATTAGATATTCATAGCATCTTTTTGTTAAACAGGGGCTCAGCACGTGTAGATATACTCGAACGCATCTTGTCAGGCAAAATTCATTTACAATCGGGTATTCGCTACCAATTTCAGATGAAATTGTGCTTTACTTCGTTTTTTCAATCCGGATTTAGACTTCAGTAATCTCTAAATTCTCTTTCGCATCTTACACTGATTCGTAACAATGACCAATATATCTTCACTTGGTTCTTCTCTTTCTCCGCCTACAAACGTAACGGCCTCTTATGATCCCGATCATATGCTTGAAGCGAAAATGGATCATCCAGTATATGTATCCATGTCAATTCTAGTTGTTGCTCTATCGGTCATGACAAATACCTTTACCATGTACGTCTTGAACAGAACTGACTCTTTACACGAAACCGAAAGTCTACTTTATAAAGCACTTGCTATAAGCGACATCACCACTGCTGCAGGTCGGGCAAGCTTGTCTTTAATAATTATATTACGAATTGCTACAGGATGCATACTGGTATATCTGTATACTCTGTTTGTAATCTATATTTCTGTCCTTATTATAGTCTTCGTGAACATCAATCGATTCTGGATGATCATGTGGCCTTTCCATCATATACGCTCAGTGACGTCAAGGAGATTATATTTTGCTTTATTGTTTGGAATTCTGAGTGCGTTTGTCTTGATAATGGTGGTTTATTTTCTAGGCATGGCTACTATCTTACGGCAAAGTTCATGTCCACATGGTTCTTCAGGAAGAAACAAAATATCAGATTTAGCTTCGAATCTGCTATTTGGTGCGCCAATGTTGCTGGGCCTCATTGTCATTATCTTCACCAGCAGTGGTATTTTATACCAGTCTAGACAACAGGCCAGAAAGATCGCCCAAATACGACGTAATTTCCTTCAACATTATGGACAAATCGACCAGAACCACCATCAAGAAAATCATCAAGCCGTAGCTGCAAGTGCACTAAAGGGTCTCAGAACCATCAGTGCCATTACCCTCTCATACATCATCGCATGGCTAGTACCTTGTGTCAGCTTTTGGACCAGAAAACATACTACAAATTGGCTTCAATATGTTAGTGCTTCTCTCATATCATGTAATACAATATGGAACCCTATAATCTTGTGTATTGCCAACAAGCCTTTCCGGATTGCTTCTCTCAAAGTTATATTGAAGATCAAAGCTGCTTGTTGTGGAGGCAAATATTAGAGCTTAATCGGTCTAAATTACACCTAGATAATTTATACCAGGTGCGTAAACACATGTCCGTCATCCTTTGAAGTAGCATATGGCAAAAACGGAAATAACTTGTTAGGGACGAAGAGTGTACGTGCATGAGATCGAAATAATAATCAGACTTGTATAACGTTTTATAATACTTTTCAAAGCACTTTATATTGCAGTTCTTAATACCCTGGTCGTCGGATTCAATTGCGAATCGGCACATGATAGTGCACACACCCTGCTCTTCGGGAGGTACTGCGACCAGGCACCATTTTATGTACACCCGTACGCTTGCAAATCCTACCGGGTACCCATTTAATACTTGGGTGGAGAGTGGTTAATATATATAAATGACTTGCCAATGGTAAATTACTGCTGAAGTGGGACTCCAACTGTCAACCATGAAATACAAAGTCCGGGGACATATCCCCTAGATCTCGGCACCTACCTCTACAAAGCACATTGCTGTTGAACAGGAACATGGACGTCAAGACAGTTCTTGCCGTTTTGGCGCGTTTTACTTCACGTGTGGCGCCAAAGTCATTTCGAGCATTGTGAGCGCGATGACCGGAATTCGAAGTACTTGCATCGCCGGAAACATCATCCCAATACAGGTACTACTTATCAGCAACAGTCTTTGGAAAGTGCTAATACACTATTCTGATGAAACCTTTTTTTCTGAAGACTGTTTCAGAAATGCTCCACCAATGAAAAGGTTGATGAAAATATTACATTATGAAATTACAAGATAACGCATCACCGCAATTATAGACAAAGGCCGAATAAGCCAGAGTAAACAAAATTGCTCTGCCAACATCTGACTAAGCGAATGAATAATTTCACAGCTGGTCCCAACTAATTTCAATCCTAATCGTAACATTAAACCCGATAGCGTACCCACAGCAATTAATGTCGAATTACCATTAAATTAAAGCCTTGTTAAACAAGACTTTTCATATTTTTCTTTTGTTTGTCGGTTTTAAGGGGGTGTAAAAGCCAATGAGGATATAACAACTTGTCATTACTGAATACACTTTCAGGTGATAAGGAATTTCTTTTCTCCTTTGAAGGATTTTTTGTTTACTCTCTATCACCTCGAAAATATTGAAAAAAAGACATTGATAGAAAAGTCAGGGGGAAGTAAGTTAAGGGGTCTAACTAACGTGCAGCAGTAGAGGCAGAGATGTATAGAAAATCATCATTATATGAATGTCAAGCGTAAAACATACTCATTGAGCCACCACCGTCATCATGATCAATACAGGGGACGGTGACCATACACTGCCAAATAGGATCAAATCCTCATCCACCACCGCTCACATTCACAATTTTCGACATCCATTGTGGAAACTCAAAAAATGTTGAGTTCTGAGGAGACTCGGACGTGACATATAATTTGTGAGCGTTTTCATTGTTATTATACAAGTGAGGAAGAACATCAGGGAACAAATGTTCCCATTGCTCTTCAAGGCCTAATTTCTCAACTATATCTTTAACTTGACAAAACACCACTTGTTAAAGCCATACTGTACTAGAAGCTCAACCGCAAGATCCCCTCCACCGCCAAATCAGGTCAGCTGTCGTAGTATTGTCCCGTTTCTTATGCTATGGTCACAAATCTGAGCAGCGACCGACCGATCAGTAGCCTGCTCGGTCGCTGCTGGAATTTAGGCGTCGCCCAGCAATTAGGTCGGTGCCCGGGCGGCGACCGCCCAGGCACCGAGCGTATTTCGGGCGGCGAGTGAAAAGTGAGCAGGCGCCGCCCAAATTTTAACTCCGCGCTAAAACTTCAGCGGCGACCGAGCGATGCCCTCAAAATGAGCGGTGCCTGGGCGGCCGCCGCTCGGTGGCCGGGCAGCCACCGGGCAGAATTGGTTAAAAACTCGCCGCTCGGCCGCCGAGCAGGCTACTTTTGGGTAATGTGACCATAGCATTACTGAGCTCTTGGTTCGCGCAACACTTCCTTTGTCTGCGATTAGATATTGGGTTACGCACTGTTGGCAAGTGGACCATGAGATAAGATAGCGATGTGAAATAAGCAGTACCAGAGCCATCGATATACAGAGTTTGGCCAACTTGGTTTCTCTGGGTCACAAAATGGCGTATATTGTGTTGTTGTGTTGTCCAACAGTAGTCGCCATATTGTGTCCAGCTCGAACTGGGTTGGCCAAACTTTATGTATAGATGGCTCTGAGCAGTACTTAAGGGCAGACATATCATCATTTAAGGATCGTTTAAGGTAGTTTCACATTGCACAAAAGAATATTGTGAATATAATTGAGACAGGTTGTTCGTATTGTGAGTTATCTCTCTCTGCTGGCAATAGGTATACTGTTTACCTTTGTTGTATGAATCAGTCATAATAAAATGATACATGTTTTAGATGTATATAGTTTAGCTCATTCCTTTATATTGCGCGAAGTAAACCTTGCTCTTATTTTAAATATAATATTTTAATTTTTATCGAATGTGAACAGAATAAGACTTTCCGGAATAAGTATGGATTTAATGAAAACCGTTTCAAAGAAAGATACGTATTTGAAAGAGAAAGAATTGTTGTAAATCAGGAGCTTAAAAAGCCAGACCAGAGGTTGCCAAAGAAACTGTTACGAGCACTTTCGATGAAGAGTAGCAAAATATTGTATAGTTGAGAAAAAATATGTGATTTCTATTGATAACATTGTGCGTCAATTGTATTTGTTCTCACAGCTTTATTTTGATGTTCGAATGCAAATAAACACCTCATTAGAGGCGAAACAAAATGTTTTAATGTTTGTATTGCGAAGTTGTGTCCTGAAATATGTTACAATAATGTGAATTTGTTTTCTTTTCTCGAAATACTGTAAAGATGAATGCTTACAACTTAACTATTTCCTGCCATTATTTAATGCCAGGAGTGAAAATGTTGATTGACAAAATGGCGCACTTCTAAGGTTCACTATCATTGATATCATTATTACTCATATAATTATATATATATAATTCATTCGTACAATGGTGCAAATATTTTCATTCGTTGAAAGATTAACGTTAATTCTATTCAACTCGGCTGACGCCTCGTTGAATAGAATGTTAATCTTTCAACTCATGAAAATATTCGCACTATTGAACTCATAACCATTCATTATTTGTATAATATATTTAAATACAAAACAATCAAGTTTAACATTCATATATATTAACAAATGAATAAAAACCTTGCCAAAGAATTGAACTACGCTCGACTAGCACTTGTGCTAACTTCTATTTCCCATAAACAACTGCACCTTAATTTGAGTAATACACAAATGTACGTGTATATCTTTTGTACATTTTATAGTATGCAGATCTATGTCTAAATACATGTTTCGTTTTAAAACCATTACTGTTCAATCAATATTACTCCTCTATTACATATAAATGTATCAGTATCATTATTTGCATTGTATGATTTTTCATATACTGTCATTATTGTGATGTTTTTTGTTTGTAATAAATTTAAATTCAAATGTTAAAAGCATAAAGGCAATATTTTTGTTTTCCCCGTCGCAAATCAGGTAATTTCGGGACGGAGGAAGGGTTGGGGGAGGAGGGTAGGATAGAAAGGGGGATGGGGAGGGAGACTATATTTCTTTGGCAGGGTGCACGGGGGGATCAGAGGGAACATGACTTGTAATAAATGTGGTATTGTTGCTTTTTTAATGTATTGTTTGTAATTATTTTGTTATCAAAACCAATGATATTATATGTAACAGAATTTATTTTTTCTCGATTATGTTAAATTTGGTTCATTGAATACAAAATTAAATGCCTCCTAAAATGAGTGCCCTTTTAAGAGGCATTAATCCTCATTACTGTCAGTTTTTACTTAATGACGTAGGTCTCCTAGTTGATTAGCATAGTAGCATACACATGCTTTAGCAGTCGCGCAAAACAAACACTCATAAATTATCTTGATCTATTAGGAATAAATCATTGTCAAAATCCTTCCATAAATTGGGGTAAAAATTATTATTCAGCCATTATGACCAACAGTGTAACTGTCTGTATTGCCAACAAACCTTTCCAGATTGCTTCTCTGGAAGGGATATTGAAGATCAAAGCTGCTTTTTATGAAGGCAATGATTGAAGCCTAATCGGTCTAAATCGCTCTTACAAATACAACACGATCCAAAATACTCCGAATAGATGAACCCTAAGGCAATTTTAATTGCCATGTCAATCACCTTTAAAGTAGCATATGACACAAACCGATGAGGACTTGACGAGGACAAAGAGCGTTCGAACAGGAGACTGTAAGTCTGCTGTACAGCAACAACAACAACAATACATGATACTGATATTTGTATAGCGATTGATACTACTTTTCTAAGCGCTCTACATTGCAGTTATTATTACCTTGTTTATCAGATTCAATTGCTAAACAACAAGTGATAGCGCACACGCTCTGCTCCCCTTGTGGTATTGTAGGTATATTCGTGCCTTCATATTAAAGCGGATTTAACCTTGCTTTTATGTTCAATATGACGTTTAAATTTTTCATTGGGAGATCGTGTCGTAAAGTATGATAAGATTAGGTTTCTTTGCTTCCTTTTATTAAATTAATGTATAGATGTTTGCCTACACATATGCCATTTTCTTACAGTTGCGCCAAGAGTGTAAATATTCAGAGACAATATGGCCCAATATGACTGTTCAGTTATTATTTACAATAACCATCATCGTTATTATCATTATCATCATCATTATCACCACCATTATAGTCATTAGGCACTGGGAAAGAAGAGGGTTAAGATAATGACTAAAGCAAATAATACGACTCCATCCCATAGCCTCCCATAATTCGGGGACACTGTTTTACCACATCTCATTGTCATCTATACTTAATGAGACATCCTATCTCTCTCTCTCTCTCTCTCTCTCTTTCTTTCTCTCTCTTTCTCTCTCTCTCTCTCTCACTCTCTCTCTCTCTCTCGCTCTCTCTTTCTCTCTTTCTTTCTCACTTCCCAGACCCACAATTCCTTGTTCAATGTTTCCATTCACGCTATCTGGCTATGCCAATGTTATAGGCAAGAGGCGGATGGCCAATAATAAAAGTGGATGTTCCATGAACTAATCCGTTTTGTTTGCTCTGAATCGTTATTAAAAGCTATCTATTGTCATGTGTCCAGGAAATTGCCAAGCCATATTAAACGATCAAACGCTTCTCCTATTTACCTATACGACTTGTGTCATGTGTGTTTGCTCCGCCTTGTGTCATGTGTGTTTGCTCCTGAGCTTAGACTTTTCACTCTTCATTAGGGTGCGTCAATTAATGCACATGGAAGCTGACGGATTTGGCAAAATTTATATCAATTCATTTTTCATCCATGGCAGATGGGTTTGCTGTCAATATGTAAAGCTAATTGAAGTTGACATTTTGCTATTATGAGAGTTTCGCTCTTCATTCTAGACCACGGCATGAAAAAACTGAACATAATCCGGTGAAGTGTCCAGAGGCAGAGAAGCTCCCAAACCAAACACCGCAAGACCTTCGTTGATATCTGTCCTACTTGCCAGGAAACATGATGAACGGCAAGAAAGTATTCGTCGATCACAGATTCACAGCATCTTTTTTTTAACGGGGGCTCATAACGTTTAGATCAACTCAAACTCATCTTGTCAAGCAAAATTCATTCTTCCGCTGAGTAATTGCTACGAATTCACATCAAAGTTTCAGATCTAAATATCCTCTACTTCGTCTTTTCTATCCTGATTTAGACTGAACTTCAGTAAGTTCCAACTTCTCTTTCGCATTCTTAACTGCTTTATAACGATGGCCGCTATATCTTCACCTGGTTCTACTCTTTCACCGTCTACAAATATAACGGACTCTTATGATCTCGATCAAATGTCTGAAGCGGTACTGGATTATCCATTTTATATGTGCATGTCGATCCTAGCTGTTGCTCTATCGTTCATGACAAATACCTTTACCGTGTACGTCCTGGACAGAACTGACTCTTTACACGAAATTGAAAGTCTCCTTTACAAAGCACTTGCTATTAGCGACATCAACAATGCTGTAAGTCAGGCAAGCTTCATTATAATACGTATATTACGAATTACAAAAGGATGCCTACTGATATCTCTTTATACTCTATTCGTAATCTATATATCCGTCGTTATTATAGTCTTCGTGAATATCAATCGCTTCTGGATGATCATGTGGCCCTTCCATCATATGCGCTCAGTGACGTCAAGGAGGCTCTTTTTTGCTCTATTGCTGGGCATGCTGAGCAATTTTGTTTTAATAATGGTGGTTTATGATCTAGGCATGTCTATTACCTTACGGCAAATGTTTTGTCCGCATGATTCTCAAGGAAAAAACAAAATATCAGATTTAGCTTCGAATCTGCTACTTAGTGCGCCAATTTCGCTTGGCCTCGTTGTTATTGTCTTCACCAGCAGTGGTATTTTATCCAAGTCCAGACAACATGCTAGAAAGATCGCCCAAATACGACGTAATGTATTTCAACACAATGGACAACCCGATCGGAACAACCCTCAAGGAAATCATCAAGCCGTTGCTGCAAGTGCACTGAAGGGTCTCAGAACCATCAGCGCAATTACCATCCCATACATCATCGTATGGCTATTACCTTTTGTCAGCTTATTAACCAAATTACATACTTCAAATTGGCTTAAATATATTAGTATATCTCTCACATCTTGTAATACAATCTGGAACCCTATGATCTTGTGTATTGCCAACAAGCCTTTTCGAATTGCTTCTCTGAAAGTTATATTGAAGATCAAAACTGCCTGTTGTAGAGGCAGTGACTAAAGCTTAATCGATCTAGATTGCGCCTACATATACCACGATCGGAAAGCCTTGTGATAAAAAAATGAACCGTTATGTAGTTTTAATTGCCATGTTCATCACCTTTGAAGTAGCATATGATACAAACCGACAAGGACTTGAAGAGGACAAAGAGTGTACGTCACTGTGCAGGACACTTAAAGTCTGCTGTACAATAATCAAATTCATCATACTTGTATTACGTTTAATACTACAATTCAAAGCATTTTATATTGCAGTTTTTATAACCCTGGTCGTCAGATTCAATTGCTAATCAGGACATTATAGATCAGCCACATACGAAAGACTTCGTGCATGACTGGTTTTCAACGAAACGGTGTTAAGTCTTTTGTCAATTATGTTTTTTGCTACGCCAGGCAGCCAGTAAAAACGATTTTGTTTAATGAAATTATAGAAATGCAAGCATTTCTTTACACAAACAGAACTTTGTTATTCCTAGCTCATTTTCTCTAATTGAGGTCTCATATGAACGGACAGAAAATGAATTTTCTAGAAACGGGATTTTCTCTTCGAAATTCAGATAACGTCCGCCAAATTCCTTTTTTGTAGCTTTCCTTTAAATTAATTTTAATCGCTCATGTGTAAAATTTGCATTATGTGAGTCGCATCAAATGAAAGAAGAGGATCTGAGCTTTACAAATACGTGTCATTTATTAATCATAATTGTGATTAAGTTATGATAAAACATCGATAATTCTCAGTTTCGTTTTTTCTGGGACGCACTGTATAGCTCGCTTTATTCCTTCAAACAGACATACAGATGGATTACTTTGTGCAGTATTTCGGGGAAATTCCAATTTAAATTATTGCATGGAATTGAGTATACAAATTCTCACTTAAGTAAATTTAAGTGAATTTAAGAAGAAACTTATAAGCATTTTTTCATACTTGTAATTTACTCGGAAGGTATGGGGAAGTTGCAGTACTTTATTTGATTTTGTGGGGGGTTTTGGCGAAAATTAAACTGGGGAAAAAATACAATTCGGAATAGATTCACCCAATAGAGCAAAAGGACAGTTAGTGAATCATGTATTAATCTTAGCAAAATATTTACTTTCGCTAAATAGGATAGGAAAATACAGCCAACCGAATATAATATTATTTATTTCAAAGACTTTATTTTCTGCAATCAAACAAATCAATAATTATACAAAAAATATGGATAATTATATAAAACATAAGGTATGCAAACAATATACAAAATATAGAAACAAATGTATAATACATGAGTAAGAGTACATGTATACGTTGGGCCATTGCGTGTATAAAGAAAGAAAGCAGAAGGTCGCCGTTATAAGCAAAAGCTTGAGTAGACGGTCAACCGAGCTAAGAAAAAAATGAGTTGTGAAATATTGGCAAAGTAACAAGAAGAGGGGGGCCATGATACTCAAATGATATATATTACAATTAAATGTGAATATAAACAGTTGGATTCAATATAAATAATTATAGAATTAGCATATGAATATGCATATGAAAAACAAGGGTGCAAGTGGTGCGTGTGTGTGCAAGTGCAAGTGTCCTCATGCGCCAAAATGTTGAATCATCGGTATTACTATGTAAACGTCAGACCAAAATTTAATGTAGTTTCTAAAGTTTTACAAAGAACGCTTTATATATATTTTTTTATTTTTATCTTTATACATTATATTGTGAAATAATGTGTTTTTTTAGTGTAGCTTTAAATGAATAGAGAGATGTACACTGTTTAATATGTCTAGGGAGTGCATTCCAAATGTCTGGTCCGTGATATCTTATGGACTTATGCGCTAACAAAGTTTTAGGATTGTGTAAATGAAAATCAGTACAATTACGCGTTGGGTATGAGTGAACATGGGAATTAGGAATAAATACGTCATGAAAAAGAGGAAGTGAATTTTGTGTGTATTTAAACATACAGATTGCTGTTTGATATAAGTGCAAATCACTCACTTTTAAAATGTTTAATCTATAAAATAACGGATTTGTATGAGCTAAGTAATTAGAATGGGTACAAATCCTAAGTGCTCTTTTTTGCAAAAGAAAAATTATATTAATCTTAGTTATACTACAGTTCCCCCAAACTGTATTACAGTATGTAAAATAAGGTAACACTAATGCATTATATAATGTATAAAGTATTTTCTCGGGTACAAGGTCCCTCATTTTACCAATTATAAACCAGATTGGACAAGATAAAGTAGAAGAAAATGAGTTAGCACTTTAACGTTATTCCTTAGTGTTTCACTCTTAAAAGTGGGGAAATTGGCATGTATAGTGGTTGTCATGTAGCAGTTTTGGAATAAGTTTTGTTAATGAGGCTTGGTATTGTTTTTGTTTTGATGTATTGCTTTTACGGGATTGGTGCATTTACAAATCTGTATGATTTTATTTTTATTGATACATCCCTTTTTATTTTATGAGCATAGTGATAATTGTATTTGGTCATAGACTTGTTATTATTTATTGTAATGCTCAATCAGTTTTTAAAAAAATATTGTAAAAAATGAAACGTAAGACCGTATTGTTATTTTGTTATATTATGTCAATACAAAACAAACATGTTTAACATTCATATATATTAACAAATGAACAAAAATCTTGCCAAAGAATTGAACTACGCTCGACAAACTCTTGTGCTAACTTCTATTTCCCATAAGCAACTTCACCTAAATTAGAGTAATACACATTATGTAGGTGTATATCTTTTGTATGCAGATCTATGTCTAAATACATGTTTCGTTTTAAAACCATTACTGTTCAATCAACATTACTGTTCTATTATGTATAAATGTATCGGTATCATTCTTTGCATTGTATGATTGTTCATATACTGTCATTATTGTGATGTTTTGTTTTAATACATTTTAATTCAAATGTTAAAAGCTTAAAGGCAATATTTGTGTTTTCCCCGTCGCAAATCAGGAAGTTCCGGGAGAGGGGAGGGGTTAGGAGGGGAGGAGGGTGGGGTACGAAGGGGAATAGGTCGGGAGAATAGGTTTATTGGGCAGGGTGCACGGGGGGATCAGAGTGAACATTTTTATTTGTATCTTATTCAATGTCATGACTTGTAATACATTTGTTATTGTTGCATTTTTAATGTATTGTTTGTAATTATTTTGTTATCAAAACCAATGATTTTATATGTAACAGAAACGTTTTTCTTTTTTTCTCGATTATGTTAAATTTGGTTCATTTAAAAATAAATTAAATACCTTCAAAAAAGGAATATCCAATTTCTCACAATTTCGTCCGGAGTGTACATTTTAACAGACAAAAAGGCGCAATACAAAGGTTCGTTATTGATCTGCCGCGTAGCGTGGCAGAGCACTTCTTTTTTCCCCTTTCTTTCTGTATAGATTTGTGTCGCTTCATATCTCATGAAATTTTCATGCCATGTGACATATACATGATTTTTTATCCAAACGATAAGAATTTTTCATAATTGATGCGTGACGTCATATAGTCGACATTTTGGTCATTTCTATAATAATGACCATATTTCCGTCATACATTGTCATTTATGAATATTTGATATGCAAAAACATGACGTCATTGGTAAACGTATGGTCACACCCAATATTGTTCACTTGTATTATGTTGCTGATACTATTATTATCAATTAAAAATCACTTTTAGCCATTATTAGAGTAAATTTAGCTTATACGTTCGTGAAACCTCAAAATAGATGCACGCGCGCGAATGCAAAAATTGCCAAAAGTGGTTTTAAAAAAAAGTACCTTTGAATTCGCTATAACTCTACAGAATAGCTGGTTATCCCCAATTTTTCTTTCATGTTTTGATAGGGTATGATTCGGAAATGCGATTTCATGTATCATGTTTGCTCTTAAAACGCTTTGACGTCAACATTTAAAGGAAAAAAATAACTCTTTTTTTGCGATTAGGTAATGTAGTAGCTAGGACGTTACTCTACAAAATGTACAATGATGCCATTTTTGATCAGAAGACGGAATCGTGGTCAGAATTCCGATTTAAGTTTAAGACTACAAAATAATTCTGCCATTATGGTTTCTACTTGTATGTTTGATATGAATGGAGATGAGATTTTTTTCTTGTCCAAGTTTCTCATTGACTCTGTGACATTAGGTGATCGGTCGCGTAGTGTAGCAATCTCCTAATAAGTGTAGTGTTTCAACGTTCTCTCTTTCTCTATCACTCGATCTGTCGATCTCACTACAGTATACATTTCTTCTTCTCCTCTTTGCTTCCGCCTATATATAAACATCTGACCTCAAAGTCTTCTGGTTAGAATAAGCTCCTCCCAATCGCTATCTTTATCAACAACCTACCCAAGCCGTTGCAAAACATGATACATGTACATGGCTCGTTCGTAAATCTGAAGCGGAACTGGATCATCCATGTAATATATGCATGTCATTTATAGCTGTTGCTCTATCGGTCATGACAAATACCTTTACCGTGTACGTCTTGAACAAAACTGACTCTTTACACGAAACCGAAAATCTCCTTTACAAAGCACTTGCTATAAGTGACATCAACGCTGCTGCAAGTCAGGCAAGCTTCTCTATAATAATATCAGGGGCGGTGATCTCGGGGGACGGGGGGACACGTCTCCCCGAATTTTTGTTAAGGGTGGAGATCGTCGTCCCCCCCCCCCCTCCCCCCCCCCCTGAAAAATTGAGAAAATTGCCGACAAAAAATGTTGGGAAATACTGAGTAAAGACTGCAACACACTTTTAGGCTCTGGAGGGGCAAAGAGTGCAGCGTTTAGACTAATAAAAATGCAAAAATCTTCTCGCTCGGTCGCTACGCTCCCTCGCATAATATCCTTCAAAATGTACAAGTAAATATTGTAGAAAATCTGTATTCTGTTTCTATACTATAGTTTTGCTGAGGAATGTAATTTCCTAATATGTCAAAACTCCAAAAGGCTGTGAGGGGGTAGGTAGTCATCTCCGTCTCCTTCGCCCCTCTCGTTTACTAAAATGCTCCCTCGTCCCTCGCATTTTGCCCCCCCCCCCCCCCTTACCGGTCATGAAAAGAAATCGCCGCCCCTGATTGTGATTTATACTTCGTTTCTAAGCGCTTTACATATCAGTTATTATTACACTGGTAATCAGATTCAATTGTTAATCCAAACGTGATAGCACTCACGCTCTGCTCCCCTGGTTGTACTGTAGTTAAATTCGTACCTATATATTAAGCGGATTTAACCCTTGCTTTTATGTTCAATATGTCGTTTTAAATCTTTCATTGCGAAATCGTGTCGTGAAGTATGATGAAATTATGTATATTTGCTTTCCTTTCTGAAATTAATCTATAGATGTATGCCTACAAAATAATATGCCATTTTCTCACAGTTGCGCCAGGAGTGTAAATGCTAAGACATAAGGCCCAATACAAATGTTCAGTATTTTTGTTATTTAAAATGACCATCATCGTTATTATTATCATCATTATTATTATTATCATTATAATCATTATTATTGTGATTGATTAGGGGGCAGTCGTGGCCGAGTGAATTAGGCACTTGGAAAGAAAAGGGTAAAGATAATGATGAAAACAAATAATACGGCTCCATCCCTTAGCCTCCTCTAACTCGGAGACACTGTTTTACCGCATTTCATTGTCATCTATACTTAATAACACATCCTATCTGTCTATCTCTCTCTCTCTCTCTTTTTTTTTTGTTCTCTCTCTCTCTCTCTCTTTCTTTCTCTCTCTCTCTCCCTCTCTCTCTCTCTCTCTCTCTTTCTTTGTCTATTTTCTGACCCACAATTCCTTGTTAAATGTTTCCATTCACGCTACCTGGCTACGCCAATGTTATAGGCAAGAAATGTATAGCCAAAAATAAAAGTTGCAAATAACAAATGTCGCATGAACTAATCCGTTTAGTTTGCTGTGATTCATTGATAAAAACTTTCAATTGACATGTGTCCAGGATATTGCAAAACCCATACTAAAATATCAAATGTGTCTCCTTTTTACGTCTTTGACTTGTGTCATGTGTGCATGCTCTTGAAATTAGACTTTTCGACTCTTCATTAATGTGCGTCAATCAAAGCTTAGAAAAGCTGATGTATTTTGCAAGATTAACATTAATTTAGTTTTCATCCCTGTCAGATGGGTTTGCTGGCAATATGTAAAGCTAATTAAAGTTGACATTTTGTCATTATGAGAGTGTCACTCTACATTCTAGACCACGGCATAAAATAACTGAACATAATCTGGTGAGGTGCCCAGAGGCAGAGAACCTCCCAAACCAAACACGGCAAGACCTGTCCTACATGCAAGGAAACAGAATTGACAGCAAGAAATCGTTGTCGATTAGAGATTCACAGCATCTTTTTTTAATTGGGGCAAATAAGGTTTGGAACTCAGACGCATCTCGTAAAGCAAAGATCACTCTACCACCGGGTATTTACTACGAATACGCATCAAAGTTGCAGACAAAAATCTGCTCTACTTCGTTATTTCCATCCGGGTTTTGACTGAACTTCAGTAATCTTTATCTCCTCTTTCGCATCATTAACTGATTCACAACGATGTCCACTATATCTTCACTTGAAACTACTCTTTCTCCGCCTGCAAACGTAACGGCCTTTTATGATCTCGATGAAATGTCTGAAGCAGAACTGGATTATCCCGTTTACATATACATGACGATTTTGGCTTTTGCTCTATCAGTCATTACAAATACCTTCACCATGTATGTCTTGAACAGAACTGACTCTTTACACGAAACTGAAAGTCTTCTTTACAAAGCACTTGCTATAGGTGACATCAATGCTGCTGCAAGTCAGGCAAGCTTTACTATAATACGTATATGTGGAATTACAACAGGATGCATACTGATATATCTTTATACTGTGTTTGTAATCTATATATCCATCGTTATTATAGTCTTCGTGAATATCAATCGCTTTTGGATGGTCATGTGGCCCTTCCATCATATGCGCTCAGTGACGTCAAGGAGACTCTATTTTGCTTTATTGGTGGGCATACTGAGCATGTTTGTCTTGATAATGGTAGTTTATGATCTAGGTATTGCTTCTAGCTTACGGCAGATTTTTTGTCCGCATGTTTCTGAAGGAAGAAACAAAATATCAGATTTAGCTTCGAATCTGCTATTTAGTGTGCCAATTTGGCTAGGCCTCATTGTCATTGTCTTCACCAGCAGTGGTATATTATACACGTCTAGACAACAAGCCAGAAAGATCGCCCAAATACGACGTATTGTCTTTCAACACAATGGACAACCCGATCAGAATAACCCTCAAGGAAATCATCAAGCCATTGCTGCGAGTGCACTGAAGGGTCTCAGAACCGTCAGCGCCATTACCATATCATACATCATCGTATGGCTAGCACCTCTTGTCAGCTTATGGACCAATATAAATACTATAACTTGGCTTCAAATTATTAGTATTGCTCTCATGTTATGTAGTATAATCTGGAACCCTATAATCTTGAGTATTGCCAACAAGCCTTTTCGGATTGCTTCTCTGAAAGTGATATTGAAGATCAAAGCTGCTTGTTGTGGAGGAAATGATTAAAGCTTAATCGGTCTAAATTGCTCCTACATATATATATAAACACGATCGGGGGGAATCCAATAAATGAAACCTGAGGAGATTTTAATGGCCATGCCAATCACCTATTGGAGTAGCATATGAAAAAACTAGATAAAGACTTGATGAGGACAATGAGCGTACGTGCAGGAGACTGAAAGTCAGCGGTACAATAATTACTTTAAAAAAGAACAAATCATCACTATGATAATAACATTTCAATAATAATAATAATAATAATAATAATAATAGGAATAATTACACTTGTATAACGTTTAATACTACGTTTCAAAGCACTTTAAATTGCAGTTATAGTAACCTTGGTCGTCAAGTTCTATTCCTCCCTGGGTAGTACTCCGGTCAGGCACCATTTTACAAGCACCCGTATGTTTGCCAATCCTATCTGGTACCCATACAACGCTTGGGTGGAGAGTGACACATGTATAAGAACGAATTACCAATGGACATTACCCCTGAAGTGGGACTCCTACTGACAAACAAGTAATTCAAAGTCCGGGGACATATACACTAGATCTCGGCACCTACATAGCACTTGCTATTAGCGATATTATAATTATGCACGGAAATCGCTTTTCACAGAAACAGGGACGTCAAAGTTCTTGTCCTGACTGGTGCGTTTTACGTCACGTTGGTCGCTGAAGTCTTTTCAAACATTAGGGACTTTTAGATTTGCGTGGTGTTTGATTCAAAATACACACATAAAAAAGGGGGGGTTAACCCCCCGACCCCCCCCCCCCCCCCCCCCTGCATACGCGCCTGACCAATGTTGGACGCAAGAGGCGGATAGCCAATAATAAAATTTCAAATAAGTAATGTTGCAAGAACTAATCCTTTTTGTTTGCTCTGAATCGTTATCAAAAGCTTTCTATTGACATGTGGCCGGTATATATTGCCAAGCCATATTAAACGATCAAACGCTTCTTCTTTTAATCCCTTTGACTCGTGTCATGTGTGTTTGCTCTTGAAATTAGACTTGTTCACTTTTTATTAATGTGCATCAATCAAAGCTCGGGGAAGTTGACAAGTTTGGCAAAATTAATATCAATTCAGTTTTCATCCCAGGCCGATAAGTTTGCTTTCAATAGGTAGAGGTAATTGAAGTAGGCATTTTGCCAATATGAGAGGTTCGCTCTTCATTCTAGACCACGTCACGAAAGAACTGAACATAATCTGGTGAAGTGGCCAGAGACAGAGAACCTCCCAAACCAAACACGGGAAGACCTTCGTTGCTAGCTGTCCTACATGCCAGGAAACTGAATGGACATCAAGAAAGTACTCGTCGATCAGAAATTCACAGCATGTTACTTTTTAACAAGGGTTCATAACGTTTAGATAAACACGAACTCATCTTATCAAGCTAAAATCCTTCTACCACTGGGAAATTGCTACGAATACGCATCAAAGTGTCAGATACAAATATACTCTATACTTCGTCTTTCCCATCCGGATTTAGACTGAACTTCGCTAAGCTGTAACTTAGCATCATTAACTGATTCATGACGATGGCCAATATATCTCCACAAGGTACTACTCTTTCTCCGCTTACAAACATAACGGCCTCTAATGATTTTGATCATATGTATGAAGAGGGACTGGATCATCCATTTAATTTATGCATGTCGATTATAGCTGTTGCTCTATCGGTCATGACAAATACCTTTACCGTATACGTCTTGAACAAAACTGACTCTTTACACGAAACCGAAAATCTCCTTTATAAAGCACTTGCTATAAGTGACATCAACGCTGCTGCAAGTCGAGCAAGCTTATCTATAATAATGATATTACAAATTGCTAAAGGATGCATACTGATATATCTTTATAATCTATTCGTAATCTATATTTCCGTCGTTATTATAGTCTTCGTGAATATCAATCGCTTCTGGATGATCATGTGGCCCTTCCATCATACACACTCAGTGACGTCAAGGAGACTCTATTTTGCTTTATTGGTGAGCATGCTGAGCACATTTGCTTTAATAATGGTGGTTTATGATCTAGGCATGTCTATTACCTTACGGCAAATTTTATGTCCGAATGATTCTGCGGGAAAAAACAAAATATCAGATTTAGCTTCGAATCTGCTACTTGGTGCGCCAATTTCGTTTGGCCTTATTGTCATTGTCTTCACCAGCGGTGGTATTTTATCCAAGTCCAGACAACAGGCTAGAAAGATCGCCCAAATACGACGTAATTTCCTTCAACACAATGGACGACCCGATCAGAACAACCCTCAAGAAAATCATCAAGCAGTTGCTGCAAGTGCACTGAAGGGTCTCAGAACCATCAGCGCCATTACCATCTCATACATCATCGTATGGCTAATACCTTTTGTCAGCGTATTAACCCCAATACATACTACAAATTGGGTTCAATATATTAGTATTTCTCTCATATCTTGTAATACAATCTGGAACCCTATGATCTTGTGTATTGCCAACAAACCTTTCCGGATTGCTTCTCTAAAAGTTATATTGAAGATCAAAAACTGCATGTTGTGGAGGCAGTGATTAAAGCTTAATCGGTCTAAATTGCGCCTACATATACCACGATCGAAAAGCCTTCTGATAAAATAAAGAACCCTTATGCAGATTTAATTGACATGTTCATCACCCTTTGAAGTAGCATATGACACGAACCGATGAGGACTTGATGAGGACGAAGAGTGTACGTCACCGTGAAAGACACTGAAAGTCTACTGTACAATAATAATTATGATAACAAAAATAGTCATCATAATAATAACAATTATATTCATCATACTTGTATAACGTTTAATACTACAATTCAAAGCATTTTATATTGCAGTTATTATAACCCTGGTCGTCAGATTCAATTGCTAATCGGCTCATTATAGATCAGCCATAGACGAAAGACTTCATGCATGGCTGGTTTTCAACGAAACGGTGTTAAGTCTTTTGTCAATTATGTTTTTTGCTACGCCAGGCAGCCAGTTAAAACGATTTTGTTTAATGAAATTATAGAAATGCAAGCATTTCTTTACACAAACAGAACTTTGTTATTTCTAGCTCATATTTTCTGATTGAGGTCTCGTATGAACGGACAGAAAATGAATTTTCTAGAAACGGGATTTTCTCTTCGAAATTCAGATAACGTCCGCCAAATGCCTTTTTTGTAGCTTTCCTTCAAATTAATTTGAATCGCTCATGTGTGAAATATGCATCATGTGAGTTGCATCAAATGAAAGAAGAGGATCTGAGCTTTACAAATACGTGTCATTTATTAATCATAATTGTGATTAAGTTATGATAAAACATCGATAATTCTCAGTTTCGTTTTTTCTGGGACGCACTGTATAGCTCACTTTATTCCTTCAAACAGACATACAGATGGATAACTTGGAGCAGTATTATGGGGAAATTCCAATTTAAATTATTGCATGGAATTGAGCATACAAATTCTCACGTTGGTATATTTAAGTGAATTTAAGAAGAAACTTATAAGCATTTTTTCATACTTGTAATTTACTCGGAAGGTATGGGGAAGTTGCAGTACTATATTTTATTTTGTGGGGGTTTTGGCGAAAATTAAACTGGGGAAAAAATACAATTCGGAATAGATTCACCCAATAGAGCAAAAGGACAGTTAGTGAATCATGTATTAATCTTAGCAAAATATTTACTTTCGCTAAATAGGAGAGGAAAATACCGCCAAGCGAGAATAATATTATAAACCAGATTGGACAAGATGAATTATAAAAAATTGAGTTAGCACTTTAACGTTATTCCTTAGTGTTTCACTCAGAAAAGTTGGGAAATTGGCATGTTTAGTGGTTGTCATGTAGCAGTTTCGGAACAAGCTTTGTTAATGAAGCTTGGTATTATTTTTGTTTTGATGAATTGCTTTAACGGATACGGCATGTACATATCTGTATGATTGTACTTTTAGTGATACATCCCTATACATTTTAGGAACATATTGATAATTGTATTTGGTCTTAGACTTGTTATATTTCATTGTAATGCTCTAGCAGTTTAAAAAAAATTAATGTAAAAAAAGTAAAGTGAGACTGTATTGTTATTTTGTTATATATGTAAATACAAAACAAACAAGTTTAACATACATATAATGAACAAAAATCTTGCCAAAGAATTGAACTACGCTCGACTAGCACTTGTGCTAACTTCTATTTCTCATAAACAACTTCACCTAAATTCGAGTAATACACATATGTAGGTGTACATCTTTTGTACGTTCAATAGTATGCAGATCTATGTCTTAATACATGTTTCATTTTAAAACCATTACTGTTCAATCAACATTACTCTTCTATTGTATATAAATGTATCGGTATCATTCTTTGCATTTTATGATTGTTCATATATTGTCGTTATTGTGACGTGTTGTTGTTAATGAATTCAAATTCAAATGTCAAAAACCTAAATTCAATTCAATTCAAAAATGGTTTTTATTATAGCAGAAACACGGTTCATACAAATACAATTTTACATGAAGGACAGCCTTGGCTGGAATATTCATGTTTACATGTTCGGCACAATAGATAACACTTTTAAATATATACATGTAAAAAACTAGCAATATCAAAAATAAGACTTAGGTTCTGTAACTAACATCCATAAACACATTGCACAAGTTTCCAAAAATACAGCTGTAATTGTTTACAAATGTTCGATAAAAGTCAATACAAGCATGGTAAAAAGATTGAAATAGGTATATCTTAAACAGCCTGCTGAGGGGAGGAGACAAGCACTTAGTATACCTGCAATAACGATAAAAGTACAAAATAAACAATTTTTTTTTTCCTTTCAACTTTTATTGAGTATGTCAACTAGAAATGACCGTGGGCTATTTTTAAATCTTTTTGTTTTGAATTGAAATTGTTGATAAATGGGGATACGGCGAAGAGTGATATTAGTGTTTTTTTTCATAGGTAACCAGGTCTGACAAATAGACTGATTTGAAAGGGATTTTGCGAATTTTCTACAAAGTGCTAGTCTCCTCTCCTCAAGAGTTGGTAAATTGCATACTTGACATGCATTAGAATAGGTAATGTAACTAGGCCCTAAAATAATCTTACATACTCTACGTTGTATTTTTTCAAGATTATTATGTTGTTCTATTGTAAGACTGCTATGGAATGCTGAAGCACAATATTCTAAAATTGGTCGTATATAACCTACGTATATTGTCACTAAATCCTTAAAAGGTCAATTGAATTTCTTAAGTTTCCTCAATATGTACAGTTTTCTATTGCACCTTTTGACTAAATCATTAGCATGTAAATTCCATTTTAAATCAGAAGGTAACATTTGTGTTTTCGCCGTCGCAAATCAGATAGTTCCGGGAGGGAGGAGGGGTTAGGTGGGGGAGGAGGGTTGGGTATGAAGGGGGATAGGGAGGGAGACTAGGTTTTGGAGGCAGGGTGCACGGGGGATCAAAGGGAACATTTATATTTTTACCTTATTCAATGTCATGATTTGTAATGAATTTGTTATTGCTGCTTGTTTTTAATGTATTGTTTTTAATTATTTTGTTATCAAAACCAAGGATTTTATATGTAACAGAAATGTCTTTCATTTTTTCTCGATTATGTTAAATTTGGTTCATTCAAAAATAAATTAAATACCTTCAAAAAAGGAATATCCAATTTCTCACAATTTTGTCCGGAGTGTACATTTTGACAGACAAAAAGGCGCAATACAAAGGTTCGTTATTGATCTGCCGCGTAGTGTGGCAGAGCACTTCCTTTTTTTCTTCCTTTCTTTCTGTACAGGGTGAATCAGAAAGAATGTCCCACTTTTTAAAAGTTGTATTGTTTGAAGTATGAATATTTAATTAGGGGTTTAATGATATGTCTTGATAGAGTTATCCTCCCAGTAAATTTAGGTACCATTTTCATTTAAATCCCTTCACGCATGACTAAACATCAGACAATCTTTACAAGACTGCCAAATTTCACTTGCGCCAACTTACTGGGTGAGGAATAAAACAGTGCATTGAACAAAGACAGGCAGACAGACCGACACACACACACACACACACACGCACACACACACACACATAAACATACAAACACACACACATGCACACGCACGCACACACACACACACACACGCACACACACACACACTTTAGTACACATTCACTACCACCAAATCATCATCATCTTCATCATCATCGTCATCATCAAAATTGTTTGTGTTTTTTATTAACCGACGTTTGCCGTATTTGTCTGTGAGTGTGTGCCTATGTGCGTGTGCGTGTGTGTGAAAGTGCGTGTGTTTGTGTATGTGTGCTTGTGTGTGTGGTGGTGCGTATGTGTGTGTGTGTGTGTGTGTGTGTGTGTTTCTGTGTGTGCGTGTGTGTGTGTGTGTGTCTGTGTGTCTGTCTGCCTGTCTTTGTTCAATGCACTGTTTTATTCATCACCCAGTAAGTTGGCGCAAGTGAAATCTGGCATTCTTGTAAAAATTGTCTGATGTTCAGTCATGCGTGAACGGATTCAAATGAAAATGTTATCTAAATGTACTGGGAGGATAACTCTATCAAGACATATCATTAAATCCCTACTTAAATATTCATACTTCAAACAATACAACTTTTAAAAAGTGGGACATTCTTTCTGACTCACCCTGTATAGATTTGTGTCGCTTCATATCTCATGAAATTTTCATGCCATGTGACATATACATGATTTTTTATCCAAACGATAAGAATTTTTCATAATTGATGGGTGACTTCATCTAGTCGACATTTTGGTCATTTCTATAAAAATGATCATATTTCCGTCATACATTGTCATTTCTGAATATTTTACATGAAAAAACATGACGTCTTTGGTAAACGTATGGTCACACCCAATATTTTTCACTTGTATTACGTTGCTGATACTATTATTATCAATTAAAAATCACTTTTAGCCATTATTGGAGTAAATTTAGCTCATACGTTCGTGAAACCTAAAAATAGACGCACGCGCGCAAATGCAAAAATTGCCAAAAGTAGTTTTAAAAAAAAGTACCTTTGAATTCGCTATAACTCTACAGAATAGCTGGTTATCCTCAATTTTTCTTTTATGTTTTGATAGGCTATGATTGGGAAATGCGATTTCATGTATCCTTTTTTCTTTTAAAACGCTATGACGTCAACATTGTGCCACTTAAAGGAAAACAATTAACTTTTTCGATTAGGTAATATTTGCCGTTGTTGTTTTGAATATACATGTATCTCGTCCATCCATATGAAATTATGTCGTAGCTCTACAAATGTGCAATGATGCCATTTTTGATCAGAAAACGGAATCGTGGTCAGAATCTCGTCCGTCAACTTCGCATTGCTTCTTGCTATGTACCATCCGACATATTCGTATAATAAATAATCAGAACTTTAACTTTATGGACGACGTGTTATTTGTATTTTTTGCTCGCCGACTACTGTCATTACTTTACTGATAACAGGGTTGTACCGAACAATAGTCTGTTTCTGTTTCTACATCATTGATTACTAAATGAGCTTGAAAATAGGCGTGTTATATGAACTTTTTTTTTAACGACATCTCCCATTGAGTTTCTACATGTGCTATGTCTCGATCAAAGCGGCAGATCACCTAATTCGTCTCCGTGATGATTTCAATGTCTAGTTAATATAACAATTATCATCATCATTATTATTATTCTCATAATTATCATTATTATTAAAATCGTTATTAAATTTATTGACTAGGGGTTAGTCATGGCGGAGTGAATGACAAAAGCAAATAATGCATTTCCTTCCCACACATCCCCCTCATTCAGAGACACCGTTCTACCGCGTTTCATGTTCATATATACTTTAGTGAGACATACTCTCTCTCTCTGTTACGTTCTTTCTTTCCGGACCCACAATTGCGTGATCGATAGTTGCATTGACACTACCTGGCTTCGCCAATATTAAAGGCAAAAGGCGGATAGATAGTACTTTACTAGATGGCTGTTCCATCAACTAATCCGTGTTGTTTGCTTTCTAGTGACATGTGTCCAGGATATTGCCGAGCCATGCTAAAAGACCAAACGCTTCTCCTTTTTACCTCTATTACTTGTGTCATTTATATTTGCTCTTGAAATTGGACTTTTTCACTCTGCGTTAATGTGAGTCAAATAAAGCTCAGGAAAGCTGACGTATTTGGCAAGATTAGTTTTAATATATTTTCATCCCAGGGAGATGTAATTGCTTTATATAGGTAAGTCTACATCTAATTGAAGTCGACATTTTGCCATTATAAGAGTTTCACTCTTCATTCTAGACCACGACCTGAAAGAGCTGAACATAATCTGGTGAGTTGTGTTCAGAGGATTAGAACATCCCAAACCAAACACGGGAAGACCTTTGTTGCGAACTATCCTACTTGCCAGGAAACAGAATTGACAGCACCTTTTTTTTAGTGGGGGCTCATAACGTTTTGATAAACTCAAACCCATCTTGTCAATCAAAAATTATTCTACCACCGAGTTAATTGCAACGAAAACGCATCAAGGTTTCAGATAAAACTGTGCTCCGACAACTTCGTCTTTTACATCCTGATTTAGACTTTACTTCAGCAATCTCTAACTTCTCTTTCGCATCATTTACTGAAACGATGGCCACCATATCCTCATTTGGTTCAACTCTGTCTCCAGCCACAAATATAACGTCTTCTTATGATCTCGATAATACATATGTAGCAGTGTGGACATTCTATATATGCCTGTCAATTCTAGTTGTTGCTCTATCGGTCATGACAAATACCTTTACCGTGTACGTCTTGAACAGAAGTGACTCTTTACACGAAACCGAAAGTCTCCTTTACAAAGCACTTGCCATTAGCGACATCAACGCTGCACTTAGCTTCTCTATATCAAGTTTATATACAATGCCAAAAGGATGCTTACTGATATATCTGTATAGTCTATTTGTAAACTATATTTCCGTCGTTATTATAGTCTTCGTGAATATCAATCGCTTCTGGATGATCATGTGGCCCTTCCATCATATGCGCTCAGTGACGTCAAGGAGACTCTATTTCGCCTTATTGCTGGGCATGCTGAGTATGTTTGTCTTAATAATGGTGTTATACGGTCTAGGTGTTGTTACTAGCTTACGACAAAGTGTATGTCCGGATGGTTCTCAAGGAAGAAACAAAATATCAGTTTTAGCTTTGAATCTGCTACTTAGTGCGCCAATGTCGCTAGGCCTAATTGTCATTGTCTTCACCGGCGTTGGTATTTTATACAAGTCCAGACAACAGTCCAGAAAGATCGCCCAAATACGACGTAATGTCCTTCAACACAATGGACAACCCGATCAGAACAACCCTCAAGGAAATCATCAAGCCGTTGGTGCAAGTGCACTGAAGGGTCTCAGAACCGTCAGCGCCATTACCATCTCATACATCATCGTGTGGCTAGTACCTGTTGTCAGCTTATGGACCAGTATATATACTACACCTTGGCTTAAAATTATGATATTTTCTCTCATGTCATGTAATACAATCTGGAACCCTATAATCTTGTGTATTGCCAACAAGCCTTTTCGGATTGCTTCTCTAAAAGTTATTTTGAAGATCAAAGCTGCTTGTTGTAGAGGCAATGATTAAAGCTAAATCGGACTAAATCGCGCCTCCATATATAACACAATCGGAAAGGCTTCCAATAAAGTAATGAACCCCATATGGAATTTTAATTGCCATGTTCATAACCTTTGAAATAGCACATGAAACAAACCGACAAGGACTTGATGGGCAGAGAGCGAACATGCAGGAGACCGAACGTCTGCTGTAAAATAATAATAATGATAATAACAATCATCGTCATCATAATAATAATAATAATCACACTTCTATAACTACGTTTCAAAGCACTTTACATTGAAGTTAATATTACCCTGGTTATTAGTTTCAATTGCTAAACCACATGTTATAGCGCTCACGCACTGCTCCCCTGGTACATTCGTACCTTTATATTAAGCGGATTTAACCTTGCTTTATGGTCACTATGACGTTTTAATTCTTTCATTGCGAAACTGTATCGTGAAGTATGATGAAATTATGTTTGTTTGCTTTCTTTTCTTAAATTTATGTATAAAAGTATGCCTACAACTATGTCATCTTTTCACAGTTACGCCAGGAATGTAAATGTTGAGAGACATTAGGCCCAATACAAATGTTCAGTATTTTTGTTATTTAAAATGACCATCATCGTTATTATTATCATCTTTATTATCATTATCATTATAATCATTATTATTGTAATTGATTAGGGGCAGTCGGGGCCGAGTGAATTAGGTACTTGGAAAGAAAAGGGTAAAGATAATGACTAAAGCAAATCATACGACTCCATCCCTTATATCCTCCTCTAACTCGGAGACACTGTTTTACCACATGTCATTGTCATTTATACTAAATGACACATCCTCTCTCTCTCTCTCTTTCTTTCATTCTCTCTTTCCTGTCCCACAATTCCTTGTTCAATGTTTCCGTTCACGCTACCTGGCTACGCCAATCTTATAGGCAATAGATGGATAGCCAAAAATAAAAGTTGCAAATAAATAATGTTGCATGAACTAATCCAATTAGTTTGCTGTGATTCGATATCAAAAACTTTCAATTGACATGTGTCCAGGATATTGCAAAATCCATACTAAAAAATAAAACGCTTCTCCTTTTTACCTCTTTGACTTGTGTCATGTGTGCATTGCTCTTGAAATTAGACTTGTTCAATCTTCATTTATGCGCGTCAATTAAAGCTTAGGAAAGCTGATGTATTTTGCAAGATTAAAATCAATGCAGTTTTTATCCCAGGCAGATGCGTTTGGTCTCAATCTGTAAAGCTAATTAAAGTTGACATTTTGCCATTTTGAAAGTTTCACTCTTCATTCTAGACCACGGCTTGAAAGAACTGAACATCATCCGGTGAAGTGTCTAGAGGGAAGAGAACCTCCCAAACCAAACACGGCAAGACCTGTCCTACATGCAAGGAAATAGAATGGAGAGCAAGAAATCAATTGTCGATTAGAGATTCACAGCATCTTCTCTTTAAACAGGGGCTCATAACGTGTAGATATACTCGAACGCATCTTATCAAGCAAAAATCGTTCTACAACCTGGTTATTGCTTAAAATACGCATCAAAGTTTCAGATAATAAAATTTGCTTTACTTTGTTTTTTCCATCGAGATTTAGACTTCAGTAAGCTCCAACTTCTCTGTCGCATCATTCACTGATTCATAACGATGGCCACTATATCTTCACTTGGAACTACTCTTTCTCCACCTGTAAACGTAACGGCCTCTAATGATCTCGATAAAATGTATGAAGCACAACTGGATTATCCTGTTTATATATGCATGTCGATTTTAGCTGTTGCTCTTTCGGTCATGACAAATACCTTCACCATATACGTCTTGAACAGAACTGACTCTTTACATGAAACCGAAAGTCTCCTTTACAAAGCACTTGCTTTAAGTGACATCAACTCTGCTGTAAGTCAGGCAAGCTTCACTATAATACGTATATTACGACTTACAAAAGGATGCCTACTGATATATCTTTATACTGTGTTTGTAATCTATATTTCCATCTTTATAATAACCTTCGTGAATATTAATCGCTTCTGGATGATCATGTGGCCCTTCCATCATATGCGCTCAGTAACATCAAGGAGACTCTATTTCGCTTTATTGGTAGGCATACTGAGTACGTTTGTCTTGATAATAGTAGTTAATGATCTAAGCGTTCCTACTGGCTTACGGCAACATGTATGTCGGGATGGTTCTCCAATAAAAAGCAAAGTATCAGATTTAGCTTTTAATATTCTGCTTAGCGCGCCAATGATGTTGGGCTTAATTGTGATTGTCATCACCAGCAGTGGTATTTTATACAAGTCCATACAACAGGCCAGAAAGATCGCCCAAATACGACGTAATTTCTTTCAACACAATGGACAACCCGATCAGAACAACCCTCAAGGAAATCATCAAGCCGTTGCTGCAAGTGCACTTAAGGGTCTCAGAACCATCAGCGCCATTACCATATCATACATCATCGCATGGCTACAACCTCTTCTCACCATATGGACCGAAATAGATACTATAACTTGGCTTCTAATTCTTAGTATAGCTCTCATGTCATGTAATACAATCTGGAACCCTATAATCTTGTGTATTGCCAACAAGCCTTTCCGGATTGCATCTCTAAAAGTTATATTGAAGATCAAAGAAGCTTGGTGTAGAGACAGTGATTAAAGCTTTATGGTTTTAAATTGCGCTTACATATATAACGCGATCAAAAAATACTTCCAAAAAACAGTGAACCCTTATGCATTTTAATTGCCATGTTCATCACCCTTTGAAGTAGAATATGACACAAACCGAGAAGGACTTGATGGGCAGAAAGCGAACGTGCAGGATACCGAATGTCCGATGTACAATAATCATAATAATAATAATAAAAATAATAATCATCATCATCATCATCATGATAATCACACTTATATAACGTTTAATACTACGTTTTAAAGCACTTTACATTGCAGTTATTATTACCCCGGTTATTAGATACAATCATAATTGCTAAACCACACATGATAGCGCACACGCTCTGTTCCCCTGGTGGTACTGTGGTTAAATTCGTACCTTTATATTAACCCGTTCCTTCCGGGAACCTGGTATACCAGGCTCCCGTGGAGCCCACTCACAGACGGGAACCTGGTATACCAGGTTCCCATAATAGGCAGGTAAATGACGTCTTTACAAGCCTAAAATTGCCTTTCCCTGCCATTAATTCACTAAACTAGTGTATTTGAGGGTTTATCCAAAGTATATGCTATCATTATCCATTACTCCTGTTTTGTTTACTTTAATATTATTCATTATAATTGTACTTTTTCATAAGCATGTCAAGTTTTCTCTCACATGAAATTCGTACAGCAGCGTATGCAGCTCCGCGATGTCTGTCCAAGTTTTTCCATGATATGGTGATGTGAAATAAGCAGTACGTAAGGGCAAAAAGCTCTTAATTTCAGGAACCTAGTTAGGTTGTGAGTATAACAGAGATAGTCTATTCGAATTGTGAGTTGTTCCCGTCAGCTGGCAATAGGCATCTTATTGACCTATGTTGTATGAATCAATCATATTCATGATCAAAAGATTGATGTTTCGGATGTAGTTCAATTCATTCCTTTGAAGTAACCGAATTTAACCTTCCTCTTATGTTGAAGTTAATGTTTTAATTTTGTTGATTGCAAAATTGTGTCCTGAAGTATATTAAATGTATGTTCATTTGCTTTCCTTTCTAGAAATGCTGTATGTATGTACACACTTATACCATTTCTCACAGTTGGGCCAGGAGTATGCATTTTCACTCACAATACTGTGCATTACAAATTTTCACTAGCATTAATATTAATATTACTACTATCATTATTCAGATTGTTATCATTGTTTACATCATCATTATATTCTCCATATTCGTTGTATTGTTTATATATTTGATTATATGTATAATGTATTGTGAGTGTAATTTTCACGAGAATTGGAAATAAATGAATGCATGAATCATCATAAAATTTATAATCATTATCATTATTATTTTCATTGACTAGGAGGTAGTCATGGCCTAGTGAATAAGACACTGGAGAAGAAATTGGTAAAGATAATGACGAAAGCAAAACATACGGCTCCATCCCATACGCTCCTCTCACTCCCCGGCACTGTTTTACCACATTTCATTTTCATCAATACTTTATGAGACATCCTATTTCTCTCTCTCTCTCTCTTTCTCTCTTTCCCGACCAACAATTCCTTGTTCAATGTTTTCATTCACGCTACCTGGCTATGCCAATAAATATAGGTAAGAGGCGGATGGCCAACAATAAAAGTGGATGTTGCATGAACTAATGCGTTAAAGGGATAGTTGAGTTCCGTTTTCAGACCGCAAATGCCTTCAAAGTGCATGATTATCGCTCTTATTCTTATCTATGACATTTCTAGTGCCCTTTTAGAACCTAAAATTGCTATGAAGGTAATTTTAGACCCCAAAATATGTGAAATTTAGCCAATACGATCATACCAATTCAGCTCAACTTTCAAAAAAACATGGTGACCGTTAATTAATTGTTTAATTAAAAATAACTATACATGAGCCGGCTGATTGTGGATAATATAAGCAACACGAAAATGCCAACCAAAAAGCCAACATCGGCATTGGCTGAAATACGACGTAAAAGGCGTTATTTCGTTTTTTTCAACGGTTCTCAACGGTTTTTTCAAATTTGTCAAAATATCTAATATTTGTGGTGGTACACAAGTATTAGAAATCGTTATATTTCAGCCGTCTCTGAACCGATTTTGATCAAACAAAGATCATTTTGTCATTTAAATATTATGTTCTTTCAAATTTGACACTCAGTTTTTCATTATCTCACAAAAAACTTATTTTGTGTAGCGCCCTCTGCAACAGAACTCAACTATCCCTTTAAGTTTGCTGTGAATCGTTATTAAAAAACTTTCAAATGACATGTGTCCAGGATATTGCCAAGCCATACTCAAAGATCAAACACGTTTCCTTTTAATACCTCTATGATATGTGTCATGTGCGTTTGCTTTTGAAATTAGACTTCTCCACTCTTCATAAAGGTGCTTTAATGAAAGCACATGGAAGCTGACGTGTTTGGCAATAATCACTATCTATTCAGGTTTCATCCCTGGCAGATGGGTTTACTTTCAATATATACAGCTAATTAAAGTTGTTATTTTGCCGTCATTAGAGTTTCAATCTTAAATTTAGACCACGGCATGAAAGAACTGAACATAATCCGGTGAAGTGTCCAGAGGCAGAGAAGCTCCCAAACCAAACACGGGAAGACCTTCATTGATATCTGTCCTACTTGCCAGGAAACATGATGAACGGCAAGAAAGTACTCGTCGATCACAGATTCACAGCATCTTTTTTTTAACGGGGGCTCATAACGTTTAGATAAACTCAAACTCATCTTGTCAAGCAAAAATCATTCTTCCACCGAGTAATTGCTACGAATACACATCAAAGTTTCAGATGAAAAGGTGCTCTACTTCGTTTTTTCTACCCTGATTTAGACTAACTTCAGTAAGCTCTAACTTCTCTTTTGCATCCTTAACTGATTTATAACGATGGCCGCTATATCTTCACCTACTCTTTCACCGTCTAAAAATATAACGGACTCTTATGATCTCGATCAAATGTCTGAAGCGGTACTGGATTATCCATTTTATATGTGCATGTCGATCCTTGCTGTTCCTCTATCGGTAATGACAAATACCTTTACCGTGTACGTCTTGGACAGAACTGACTCTTTACACGAAACTGAAAGTCTCCTTTACAAAGCACTTGCTATTAGCGACATCAACACTGCTGCAGGTCGGGCAAGCTTATCTGTAATAATTATATTACGAATTGCTACAGGATGCATACTGGTATATCTCTATACTCTGTTTGTAATCTATATTTCCGTCGTTATTATAGTCTTCGTGAACATCAATCGATTCTGGATGATCATGTGGCCTTTCCATCATATACGTTCAGTGACGTCAAGGAGACTATATTTGGCTTTATTGGTGGGATTACTGAGTGCGTTTGTCTTGATAATAGTGGTTTATTATCTAAGTATGGCTACTATCTTACGGCAAAGTTCATGTCCCCATGATTCTCCGGGAAGAAACAAAATATCAGATATAGCTTTGAATCTGCTATTTGGTGCGCTAATGTGGCTAGGCGTTATTGTCATCGTCTTTACCAGCAGTGGTATTTTATACAAGTCCAGGCAACAGGCCAGAAAGATCGCCCAAATACGACGTAATTTCCTTCAACACTATGGACAACCCGATCAGAACAACCCTCAAGGAAATCATCAAGCCGTTGCTGCAAGTGCATTAAAGGGTCTCAGAACCATCAGTGTCATCACCATATCATACATCATCGCATGGCTAGTACCTTGTGTCCGCTTTTCGACCAGAGAACATGCTACAAATTGGCTTCAATATATTAGTGCTTCTCTCATATCATGTAATACAATCTGGAACCCTATAATCTTGTGTATTGCCAACAAGCCTTTCCGGATTGCTTCTCTGAAAGTGATATTGAAGATCAAAGCTACTTGTTGTGGAGGCAGTGATTAAAGCCCAATCTGTCTAAAGTGCGCCTACATACGACACGATCAATAAATGAACCCTAGGACAATTTGAATTGCAATGATCATCACCTGTTGAAATTGCATATGACAATAACCGCTAAGGATTTGATGAGGACGAAGAGCGTACGTGCAAGAGACCGAAAGTCTGCTGTACAATAATAATGACAATAATAATAATAATGATAATAACATTTGTAAAGCGATTAATACTACATTTCTAAGCACTTTACATATCAATTATTATTACCATGGTCATCAGATTCAATTGCTAATCCACACGCCCGGCTCCCCGGGGAGTACTCCGACAAGGCACCATTTTACAAGCACCTGTACGCTTGCCAATCCTATCGGTTACCCAATTATCACCTGGGTGGAGAGTGGCACATGTATATTAACGACTTGACAACAGATTTTATTGCTGAAGTCAGACTCAAACTGCCAACCATGTGATCCAAAGTCCGGGGGTAATGTTACTGAATTTAATGACTTGTAATTTTTGGACCGAATGTAGCAAATTAATTGCCGAATGAAGATACATGTATAACATATGGGTATTTCGGGGGGGGGGGGTAGAATAAAGAGCAATATCTATTTTGAAAATCTATAACTGCAGTTGAAGTTAAAAGTCGAGTTTTGCTACTTGATACCAGAATGGCTTGTCGCCACGATAACATTCCAGTGCAATTAATCAAAGATAGTGCTCCATATATTTCATATCAACTGACATACCTATTTGACGTGTCATTAGAAACTGGCAATGTTCCAGATGAAATAAAGATTACAAAGGTCACTCCTCTTCACAAAAAAGGGCCAAAAGAAGACCCAGGTGACTATAGACCAATATCGGCTCTACCTGTCATAGGTAAAGTTTTTGGAAAAAAATTATAAATATCAGATAAAAACGATGTCTAGAAAATTAATACATTCTATTATCATAAATATGGGTTTCGGAACAAATATAGTACTAAATTGTCACTAATCAACTTGATAAATCCAACTTTGAAATCTATAGATAAGGGGAAAGTAATTAATCACAATACATTACTAGGTAAACTATCTAGTTATGGCATCCGAGGGTTACCTCTTGAATGGTTTAAGGACTATCTCAGTAACCGATTTCAGTTTGTTCAGAGTGGCCAAACGTTATCTGAAAGGAAGAAGATAATATGAATATGAATCATTTGCCAACAGTTACTGATTATTTCAATTTTTGGCTGTTTGCCGATGATTCCAACCCATTTCATACTTTTCCTGCTGACCAGGTAAAATTGATGTAAAGGAAGTGAACAACAGCACACAGAAAATACATGAGTGGTGCATTGCTAACAAACTCAGAATTAATTCAATGAAAAGTAATTTTATGTTAATAAGTAGTAGGAGGGGGGAAATAGGTACCAATGGTAAACTAGCTGAAAATCGCTGGCGAGGATATTAAAGAGGTTGATGTTGTCGCTTTTTTTTAGTTCACATTAATAGACATTTGTCTTGGAATAGTCATATTCGTTTTGTAAATCAGTGAATAAGAAGGAAAGTTGATTGCTATTTAGATTGCGACATTTCGTTCCTAGCCGTACTCTGATATTATAAAGCATTTATAAAACCACACATTTCTTACGAAATAGAGGTGTGGGTAGCACTTTACCAATATCTACTTTCATGTTTGATCTAGTCCATGACAATTTGCACTTTTTTAATAGAGTACTGTGACATCATAGAGCATAGCTACAATCACTACATTTCTGAACTAATATCCTCATATAACCCTTTAAGATTACTTAGGTCCTCCACCCAACAACTTCTGCAAGTACCACGACAGAGAACAATGACGTACGGTGAAAGGTCTCTTGTATCTCTACCAAGTGCTCTACGTTCTCAGAATATCCCTGAACTCTTCAAGAAACAACTCAAAACATGTCTTTTCAATGATGCATTCAATTAAACCATGTTTCGTAGATTACTTTCAGATAAGTATTGTTGTTGTTAATATTGTTATGTATCTTAAGTGTAGAATAAGGTATCGATATTGTTTTGTATTTTTAAGTGTACAATAAGGTATTATCTTGGATGTAAACCGCATTGAGAGTTCTGTCAGTTCTGAAATGCGCTATTTAAAATGTATTTTTATTATTATTATTATAGCTATTCCGTAAAACAAAAAGAAGGTGGACAATTACGTGTTCCAAGATCTAGAACGACACAACATCAACTTTCATTGTCTTTTGCGGGCAGTGAATTTTGGAATAGATTAGCTATTAGTGTCAGATTTACAAGGTCTAGAAATAGTTTTCGGAATTCTGTTAGTCATCATTTGTTGAACAAATCATGAATTTAATATCGGGTTAAATAATCTGCATATGTACAAAGGTTATATTCTACATTATCAGTGTGTATATTGTAATAAATTGTTAAGTGTTCGTGTTTTTTTAAGTATCGATTATATTAGTAAATTCATTATTTGTGTTTTTATATTTTTGTCTTAACTAATTTGTACCCAAAATACTTTGTTTAGCTGTTTGAGGGGTTAGGCTCGACTAGCACATGTGCTATTATCTGGCCCCTTAACCAACCTTTAGTTTATCTTCTTGTACATTTTAACACATTGTAAGAAATGTATTACTGTATTACCGTTGGTAATAATACAGTAGGTAAATCAAATCAAAATCAAATAAAAAATATCCACTAGATCTCAACACCTACTTCTCTACAAAGCACTTGTTGTTAGCAATATCATCAGCGCTATGACCTAGCTATGAACCTACAATATTGCATTCTAATTTCAAATTTTAAGAGGTTTAATGGAGATATTTCTAAAAGCATTATTTGTGCTCTATATATCAGTGATCATCTTTGTTTTGATCAACATTAAAGGTAATACAAAGTTTTGGTATGGGGTCATGAATTTGGTTCAAATGAAACTATTTGAAACATATGCGATCTTACAATATTCAGTGATCGTTGTCGCGGTTGAAATCGAGTCTAAAGTTATGAAATTGTAAATAATAAACTCTTTATGTTGTATAGCTCCCTCTCAAGGTCAAATTATTAATAAAGCTATAAAGCAATGTGTCTTGACTAAAATCTACCGATTAGCTATTCCCGTTTGGAAATAATATATCACAACTAATTATTCTGAGATTTTCTTGGTCGCAGCTACCATTGTAAGGCCGTAGGAGCTATTTGAAATTTATCAAAATTTACCGGGAGCACCGGTAAATTTTTCTATTCAATTTTTCTCGAAAGCAGAAGTGTTTTAGGCGCTAAATTTTCTAGTGCTTATAATGCATCCACAGGGGCATCCAAATATATCAAAATTGTAAAGAATCACTATCCACCTAATTCTCAAAATTTCCCAAAACTTTGTATTACCTTTAATCACTTCCATTATTCGCAAAATACACCTGACATGCAGCGCAATTAGAAGGTATGGTCGATACATGTACCTTCCTGATCTTCGAGTAAAAGAACTGGGGGTGTTTCACAAAACTTGTCATCAGTGACAAAATGACAGTTTTTGTTATAAGCTAGTGAAATCCTTGCTTTTGATTGGTTAACAACAGATTTGTCACTGATTTTTGTCATTTGTCATTGAAAAAAGGTTTGTGAAACGAATCCCTGGACATTTTCTCAAGCATTTGCAGACATGTATGGAGGTGCGTACTGCCCTAGGAAATAACAAAATATCATATCTAGGTTCAATCATGCTTATCATGAGCCATGCATCCACTGTGCTTGGCTTTGTACATCCTAATCACAAACGATGCCGTTTTCTACAAGTCGCAACGACAACATACAATCTCGCCAATTGCGCCTCAATGCATGTCCTTCAACACCATGGACAGCCCTACGAGAACAGCACTCAAGGAAATCATCAAGCCGTTGCTGCAGGTGGACTGAAGTGTGTCAGATCCGTTGGTGCCATCACCCTTTCATACATCATCTTAATTATGTTGACCACCTGTAATTGACATAACGAGCATGGACAGTTTCTGATCGTGTGAAGTGGTTCCAGGACTTAGTGTTTGCTCTTGCACTCCTTAACACTATCTGAAAATCCCTTGATCTTTTGTATCACCAACAACCGATTCTGAAAAGCATATTTGGCAGTGGTTGGCGAGCTGAAATCGGCATGCTTTTGAAATGAATGGGAAACGAATATCAATAGGCATATACACATGTATACAGTTCTTAAAGTGCATGCACTTGTCCCATTAGATGAATATTGGTGTCAGGGGCGGCGATAGGGGATCGTCCCGCCCAGGAACATTTGAAAAAAAATTCAAAAAAATGTATAGCAAATACTGACTAAAGACTGCAGCACACTTTTAGGCTCTGGAGGGTCCAAGTGTGCAGCGTTTCGACTAATGCAAAATTCTTCTCGCTCGGTTGCTTATGCTCCCTCGCATGATATCCTTCAAAATGTAGGAGTAAATATTGTAGAAAATTTTTATTCTGTTGGTATCACGTAAGCACAGTTAACTCTATATGCTCCCTCGTCCCTTGCATTTTGTCCCTCCCCCTCCCTGGTCAGGAAAAGAAATTGCCGCCCCTGGATGGTGTACTTTAGTCACAATGGCTATGGAAACTACTATGCTTGTATTAAATACATTGCCCTAGGCCCTGGGTAACGTGCTATAGTGAAGAAGTACTTCTACAAGAACTCTTCCAAGTGCTGCATGTGTCTCGTATTACATGTAATTTCTTTATATGTAATGGTATATCATGTATTACAATTAAGCTACACTTCATCTTCATCATCATCATCATCATTTATTAAAGTCAGCATTTTGCCTCTAACGAGGGGTTATCGACTTTTACGTCATGATAATACTCCACTTCTTCTCGTCTCATGCATCCTCATTTAGACTTTCCTTACTGCTTTCTTTCTTCACCATATCTTTTCATGAAATCTTTGTTTGTCCTTCCCCTCATATGCCATCCATAGCCTCAAGATCCCATGCTCTTTTCACAGGTCAATCATCGTCCCTTCTCAACACATGAACCATCCATCTCGATCGATCCTAAACTCTTTACCACTTCCACCAGTTTCTTCCAGACCGGAACTTTCCATGTGCTCACTTTGTGTTCTTTCTGTGATAGTTTCACATCACACATCTTTTGTACTGTGGCTGTTTCTGTTCTCCTCAAGATACCTTCTACTGTCTTCGCATTCCAAGGTTCTGAACCATATACAGTCTAGTACCATCGCTGTTCAAACACAAGCCTCATAGATTTTGCCTTTTAAATTTCTTTAAATTCATTTCCCGGTTAGGTAAGGGAGAGAAATGTAAATGTACTACTAATATGCATTTTTTTTTTAATACAGAGTTGCTTCTATATAAGACATTAGGAAAAAAACTGTCCGTTTCGAGTCGGAAGGGAGTTAAGACATAGCATTTTACACAGACTTAATGCCCTCTGACTCTTTCAGCTGTAAACAATACAGTGGAAACTTGTTATAACGAGGTCTTTGGGACCAAGGAAATGACCTTGTTATATCAGGAATCTTGATATATCAGGGTAAAAAACATAAGAATATAAAGAGCTGAGACCAGTAAAATCACCTCGTTATATCGGAGCTCTTTATACTGAGGTTCCACTGTACAATATAAAACAGTACATCTGGGTTTTATTCCATGTTTCAGTTGTTTATTCATAAAAGGTGTACAATGTAGTTGTTTATCGATTTTACAAAACATTATAATCAGAGTTCATAGAGTGACTTTGGATTCTTGGAAGGTGCGAAAGAGCCTCACAAGGCCTGTCCTCAACAGCTCGAGATTGCCAAATAGCCCGCGATTTCTGATTTAGGAAATGATCCCAAAGTTACAAATCGGTCTTCATCAGCTCGAGACTTGAGCACGAATCTTGAAACTCAAGCTCAAGAAATTAGCTGGAGATATCTTGCTCAGCGTTCGCGCATAGTGGGAGTCTTCGGGCTGGTGAAGACGCACCGGACAAATAGCGGGATATTTTGCAATCTAGCCCAATATATTTTGGGATGATTATTTCGACCAAATATCCAGCTAATTGCAACTTCGGGCTAATGAAGACGCAAATTAACTGGATAATTTGCGATCGGGATAGTTCAAATAGTGGGATATTTGGCAATCTCGAGCTGATGAAAACAGGCCTACAGAGACGCTGAAGCGTGATCACTCAATACTGTGCTTTGCTCAAGCCGAAAACAAAAAATGTATCTGCAAAAACAGTATTGAATGCCTGTGTTGCTCACTGATTCATAGTAATGATTTGAGTTTCTTTCATCCACTAATTTTTAAACAAAGACAAACTATACAGTGTACATACATACGGTAGTCGTTATTGTGTCATTAGCATTACGGGTGATATGCAAATGGCTCTTAACTCTTTATTCGCCATTAGATCGAAAACCCTTCTAGTTCTGTACAGATTATACTATTCACAGATCTTATTTTTACTTGATAAAGAACTTTTTTCCTATTAATTATTACTAAATCAATACTTATTAATTACTACTGAATTCTTACTGATTTTATTGACTCTCTACTTTGTCATTTTTTTACCTTTTCGGCTTTCTGTTTGTAGTGTTCACATATATATTGTGGTGTTTGTTGTTTTATTTTCTACTATTTTTGATAATTTACTTAGCTAAATCATATAAGGTTTATGGCCATTTCTTTTTTTAATAGTCTAGGGGTCACAATTTTATTTAAGTTATAAGCTTATTATGCTCTGCATTTTTTTTCTCAAATCAATGTAAATACTTCTCATAAGATTGGATAATTTGTGGAATATGAATAAATGAAGAGTAAAGGACACTCATCTTCACGGAAATTTTTTTTTTATTGCAAAAGGGTCAAGTATATGACATGATAATGTAAAAATACCACAGATCAGGAATTTAAAAGTAAAAGGCCTAAAAAAAAAAAATGTTGTATTGCCCTTTAGGTGCCAAAACATGGATTAGTCAGTTGGAATTTTTTTTTTTTTTTTTATTTACTCCCTCTTTGGGCTGATTTTTCTCAGTTTTGAATGCCTTATTACAATTTTTTCTTCTAAAAAAAGGATTTAAAAAAAATTGTTAAAAGCCGATCATAGATTTCAAGATTTTGGGGTCGGTCGCAAAGGGCAATACAACATCTTTTTTTTCTTAGGCCTAATGCATGGCTTCAGGCTCAAACTTCAAAGACTGGCACCATTTAAAGTCTATCAATCAAATCTCCTTTGCATTTTAAAACAACCCTCATTGCATCTTATCATCAAACAGTGAAATTTGAAATTATTATTGATTACCATGACAATTCTTTTGGTAAACCTCAAGACGACAATCGTTTGCAATCAATCAGTTAAAACTGTAGCGATTTTGGAAATGTATTCATAAGAACTTATAATCAAACAAGATAGATAAGGTTTCGAACTACATGATTCTAACATAATAAAATAGTAATGGAAGATAAGTCTTTATCTTTATCATCTTGCAGAAATATAGCTGATACTCTCTAATTAAGAATAAGGGTCTCATGATTGCAAATCGGCAAAATACTAGCCATTAAAACTTGGGTCAAAAAATAAATTGGGTGAAATTTTTAAACTAAAAAGAATTACAAATGCTATATTTCTTAAAAATAGTATTTTCTGAACTAAAAGAAAGAATATTTTTAAAAGTTCAGTCATAATTCCTTCCTCAATATTCAGTGTAAAAGGGGGTCAGTAAGGCCCTCCATTGGACTGCAATATGAATTATGCAAACAACAGTTCTCCTAACAAAAATGGACTTCCTGATGGAAAATCAAGAAAAATAATTCCATCCAAATCAGATTAGAAGAAGTCTGTTGCCCTTGCCCTCTTCTTCTCCACCTTTCCAGACTTCTTTGATGACCCTTTGACCTTTGCACTCTTGACCTCTGGCCTTGGGGGTGTCTGCTTCAGGACGGAGAATGCTGGCTTCCTAGATCCATCGAAAGGCACACCGGGACTCATTTTGATCCTCTGCTTGTATTCACTCGCAGCTAAAGCAAAGAGAGAGAGAAGAACAAAATTACATGATATTGAGGGTTCAGTGACACAAAGACGTAACTCCATATTTTGCCAAAAATGAGTATGTGATATCAAAATGTGCTTTCCAGGAAACACAAATACTTAACTCCACCCAACACCCATTGAAGAAAATGGCTAGTGAAACAACGTGACTTACTCGTTAATGCCCAAGTGCTCAGTGACACATCAACCACTTTTTCTCAAAATGGAGTTACGTCTTTGTGTCACTGACCCCTCGTTATGCACACAAGGAAACAAGCTACTGTAAGACAACAAACTTCAGAGGTGATGTGGTCTAGTGATATTTTGGCACCTGACTTGAAATTAAAGGGTCCTGGGTTCAATCCCTGACACGGCACTAATGTCCCAGGAGAGCAATGGGGACATATTAGGATGATGAAAGTCTTGGTGTAAGTAATTGCCATATGCTCTCATGGTGACCATATGGTAGGAATACTCCCCAGGGAGTGGAGATGGTGTACATTATGCGTGAATGAAACCAATGACCGGGGTAATAATATCTGTATAGCGCTTACAGACAGTATTTCTTCTTATTATTATTATTCAATAAGTTCTGTGAGTGGTGAAGATTTTCACAGGATTCATGCCACAAAATTAGGGAATAACAACATTGTATGTTCTCAAAATGGGCAAGTTACTTGGCACATACATGTAAATCCTTTGAAAGGGTAAAGCGCGGAATGGCAGCACAGCTAAAGCCGGGGTAATAATCTCCAGGTTTGGAAGCGCTTTAATAGTGATTGTAATAAGCGCTATATAAAAACTGAGTATTATTATTATTATTTGGTTATTAGTAATGAATTGCAAAAGATTCTTGTCACAAAATTTATGTTTTTTCAGTCCTCTGAGAGTACCACCAATGGCCACAAATTTAATTAACAAACAAACAGACATCAAATGATATTACACTGCGTCTTATTGAAGATACGTTAATGCATATCTGCACTAGTTTGGACAGGAGGGATTAGACCTCCCTGCGTGATCACTGACAGGTGCCATGGTTATTTCATCAAATCAGCTCTCAATTAACATAAGTAAAAGGGGATCATGAGGGACCAACAGGTACGGTTTAGGCATTATTTGCTATATAGAGAGGGCGCAAGTAGCTACAAGTAGTACAGTCCCGCTTTTAACCAGGCAGATAGCTGAAAAAGGTAAAATAATCAAAACTTTTATCAACCCAGTGTCAACATTGAGAAAGATTATACATTGACATGTTGAAAGTAAAAATTGTTGCTGATGACAGCACTACTGAATTCCAGTAATTTAGATAGCTCTTGGAAAAAAAGTATTTGGTAAACTCACCTTGGAATTGGTTCATGGATAGCGCTATCTTCACCCTCTTCCTCGTCATTGGCGGTGAGAACTGGGTTTCAACACGGCTCTACATATCATAAGATAAGAAAGACATATATAAGTCAGCGGTGAGAACTGGGTTTCATCAAGGCTCTACATAGTCATTATGTTACTTCATAGGGTACTGTTTTACAGTCACTAATCTACACCATGCATTTATCCTGTAATTAGAAGGAATATTCTAGGCTGGTAATTTTAAATGGATAACAGTAATAACTACATTTATATTGCGCAAATAGTGAAATGATATGGATGACGGATGTAAGAAAGAAGAGAAATAGGAAGATAAGGTAAAGAATGGGAGTCAGAAGAAGAATGAGAAGAGAGAAAAGGAAGTTTTATCCTGTAATTAGAAGGAATATTCTAGGCTTACAATTTCTAATGGATAATGATAATAATAATAGCTACATTTATGTTGCGCAAATATCCATCCCAGGGAATGCTCGAGGCACCTAGAAAGTATTATTATGGCCCTAAGGCATGTATGTAACAGTGCAATGACAGTTACTCACATGTGCCTTAGCTCTTGGTAGCGTACTAGGTTCCATCATCTTCTTGGACTTCTTCACGTAAGCTAAAGGAGGAGTAGAGACCTTCTCGAAAGCTGCAAATGGTTTGGGCGACCCCTCCTGCTGAGATGATTTGACCTTTGACCCTTTGGACGCAACATCAACAGTGTTCAATTCCATTCCATTGGTATCATTAGTGTCATCGCTCGTTGGTGATTTCTGCTTTTTCCCTTTCTTTTTAGATTTTGTCCTAGGAGTTTGTGGCTCGACAGGTGCAGCGCCCTCTGCAGTCGCACTATCCACGTCACCTGGGGAATCCCCAACTATTTCACTGCTTGATTTATTTACGCTCAGACCAGAATCACTGTCGGTGTTACTTTTAGCATCTTCAGACGATTCATCACTCATTTTTGCCTTTCCCTTCTTCTTCTTTTTTCTCTTGCTTGCCCCCGTAGGACTAGGGAAGGTTTCCGCTTCAACATCCCCTTCGGGAACTGCGGCTTCTGATTGGACGGATTCTTCCAAAGGTGCTTCGTCATCAGCATCTACTCTCTTTTTTCCTTTCTTTTTCTTTCCTTTCGCTTTTGCTGATTTCAACTCTGTGAATTCATTGTCAACATCAGTTGTTTGTTCAACAGTGGCTGCTCTTTCTGCGTCTTCCTCCGTCTGTTCTTCAATTGAGGTTGTCTTTTTCTGCTTCTTCTTCTTCTTCTTCTTGCTAACCGTCTCCGTCTCATGTTCATCCTCCTGCTGTACCTTCTTTTTCTTCTTCTTCGGAACCACCTCTTCCTCTTCTTCCTCCTTCTCATCATCAGATCCATCATCACCATCATCTTCACTATCATCTTCTCCATCTTCATCTTTTCCACCTTTCTTCCCTCTCCTCCTTTTCCTCCTTCTGTTCTTCTTTTTCTCCCTCTCCTGTAGTTTCTTCCACCAAGGCAGTTCATCCTTGAGGTATTGGTTGTCCTTCTCCTCCCTGATCTGCTTCAGGAGATCAGGCATCGGGTACACCCCCTTGGCTAAGCTTTGGAATCTGACAAATCAAACAACAAAGAAGAGAAAAGATATATGGTTCATATTATATCCCTTATCATAACATTGTTGCATTAGGAGTGTACACAACAAGAAAAAGAATAGTTTTACTTTTAAAGACGTTTCCTGCCAACTACATCGGAATAGTTCATTTTTTATTGCTGACGTCATGCATAGTTTATTTTTTCCCTTGAGAAAAAGTGAACTATGCACGCGCGTCCCCCCCCCCCCCCCCCCCCCATTTCAAATGCTTGCACACGGCCAACCAAAGACGTTTAAATATAATTCCTGCGGTGTCACGGCGCTCAAGCCATACAATTTATGCTGTGCGATAACTGCACTACACTACTTGTATAGGCGGCTTTGCGCCATCTAAACATATTTACATCCTTCAATGTTTTATTTTAGCCGTGCAATTTTCTTTTACTTCTTTTCTGAATATGAGATGTGAATGTGAGTATACGGTACATGTTACAGAAGTGTACACAGAATGAACAGATGGAAGGGATATAAAATGACTTGTTCTCAGAACGCTAAAACTTTTCGCACTGAGGAACATCATTAGTAAGTAAATAGCACTAGTTGATGTTCCTTCGATGCAAATAGTTTCTGCTAAATCCTTGAGTGTCATTGTATATTTGTATACTATTTCACATTAAACTCTTGAGAGCCATAGAAATTACCCCAGCCCAACCCCCCCCCCCCCCCCCCCCCCCTTCCTGGTTAAGGTTTGGAATTTACAAAACAAAACAAAAGGAAGGGGAAGAATCAGAGTCAAAGAATATCAAATATGTCCACAAACCTTTGCCTCAGATTCTGAACTAAATCCTGGATTTCGCTCATGCTACAATCATTATTATAAACCTTTAGATCAGTCAGGAACCCCATGATTTTACAAGCCGATGGTCTTTCTGATTATCAAGATATTTATGATTGTAAATCAAAATTTCAAAAACATTTATAACCCCACATTCTATTGGGGAAAATGAGTATTGTAAAATTAGACTTACCTTTCAACCATTCTATAGATTGGTTTTCTGTTGCGTGTTGGAATGTTCTTTTCACTGGCTAGATCAAACAACTTGTCCGCAATCATCCCATAGTCGTACTAAAACACCAGAGACAAATACAAAAAGAGCACTTTAAATTAACCAATCATGTTCTAATCTGTATCACAATAGCCCAAACACCTGGGGGTGTTTCACAAAGATCCTAAGTAGAACTTAACTCTAAGCTGGACTTAAAAGATATGGACAGCCATTAGCATCTTTGAAAATATTTTGTAAAAGTTATTTTAAAATGCATTAGATGTTGATTCAAATCATTCATATTTTCTATTATCAAGGAGATTACATGTTCTTGATGTGGAATTTATGAAAAGTCTAAAATACTTGAATTTCTGCTTCTTAATATATTTCATTTTAAGGCTGCAAATGGCTTTCCAGAATTTTTTAAGTCTAACTTAGAATTAAATTCTACTTAGGATCTTTGTGAAACACCCCCTACTTTTGGGATGAAGACCATTTTTATAAAATGACCAAATCTAATGCATACATCTTTGTGAGGTGCCACGGTACAAATTATTTCATTCATCTGTTACAAGTAATTGTATTTCAATAATCAGAATGTGAAATGCTTACATTAGTTGCTGCAAGGTAGGACAAACATTATAGCCTGCCCTACCTTAATGTATGGATTTTGCATTCCGACTATTGAAATACAATTTTTTAATATAGGTAAATTAAATATTTGTATTGAGGCACTTCACAAAGACCTTTCCATTAAATTTGGTGACATGAAGAAAATGGTCTATTAAGTATCAGATTCACATAATGCGTGTTATCTTACGATCAGTTGATGGTTTCTATTCCTACACATAATTTCCTGTAACAAGGCATTTAATTTCAGCTGTTTCTCTTTATCTAGGGCCCTGTTTCATAAAACTTGTAATCAATAACAAATGCTAAAGTTCTATGACAAATGTGCTCTCAGCCAATCAAAGGCCACTATTTCAGTAGCTTGTAACGGTTATTGTTACTTGTTATTGATAACAAGTTTTATGAAACAGGGCCCAGGTGCTAAACATGGATTTCCAGGGGAGAGAAAAGTTCCATGCACCAACTTGCTCACCTAAACAAAAATAGATGAGTTTATTTAGCAGCACTAGCTTAAATCGCTATACCATCACCAACTCATTCATGTTCCAGATTGTACACTCTATTTCAAAATAAAATCTGCATGCTACAATGATGTTCAAAATGTTACAAAGATTCAAGCCTTTTATTTAATTTCTTGTGATTCATGCACTGGCAGCAAACGTTCAACGGGACTTGGTAACATTGATCAGATTAGAGAAAGTAGTGCTAAGGTAGTGACTTCAATGCTAGATGTACAATTAAAGATAATCTGAAAGTTTGAGTGAAAACAGACAATTATTAAGGATATAAATTAGGAAAATTTCAATGTTACCGGGTCACTTTAACACAATTGTTTATTCATTTTGAACTTCTTTCTGAGAATCTGAAAAAGTATGATTTACCTGAAGAGGTGGTACCATCTCCTCCGGAAACATAACTTTTGCCAAGATATCAACGTCATCTTCTTTCTCCTCCTCCTCTTCTTCCTCATCATCCTCCTCCTCATCTTCAGCCTTTCCTTTCCTCTTCCTCTTCCTCTGCTTCACAGCTGTTAAGAATTTCAGAACACACAAATTTGAAAATTTGAAAATCGAAAATGATTCAGTGGTGGTTATTTTACCTAAGAAAGCATAATAATAATAATTATATTTGCTTATATAGCGCCTAACACTTACTTTATCAGAAGTCTCTAAACGCTCTACAATAATGCAGCATAATTACCTTGGCTTTAGCAGTGCGGCTGTTATGCACGCTACGTTTCAAGGAATACATTCCTACCAGGTACCCATTTACTTCACCTGGGTGGAGTGTGGCAAATGTAGATCAATAAATGCTTGTTAGTAAGCAACCAGAGGACCACTGCTTTACTAACTGAGCTATCGCACCTCCTTTATCATAGAGAGCAAGTTACATCTCTACCCAAGTCCATGAAATGAATATTGACAATGCTTTAGTTGTGATGTGATTGCTTATCTAAAGAATATTTTGGAGGCCCACCATATTTGGAATAATCATTAGGAGAGTGTGGACGTTGTGCAAGCGTGTGCATGCATGTGTATATGTGTGTGTGAGTGGAAGGGTGGGTACCGAGGACACTCATAAGAACTATACCTTCACTTTGAGACTATTTATTACCCAATAGCAACTAAACCGCCCGAAAACGCCCATATGTTTTCGTTCATTTTCAACGCGCTATAGTATCCGTTCTAGGATCTACTGTTATACAAGCGTAATCCTTACGATGTCTACAGTAGGATTCTGCATAAAAAAATAGCGCATGTTTCATATTCTTCAGAAAAATGTCAAAATGAGAGCAATATTGCAACATCTTCCAGTGAGTAATAGGCCATTTTTACAAAATCTCTAGTTGCTAATGGGTTAATCTAGCTTTTAAAATCTCCCCTGTCTTTAAAACTCTTGTTTTATTGTTTTTCTGTTTCTTACTTGTTTTTTTTTTTGGGGGGGGGGGGCAGATAATGAAAACAAATTCCTTCTCACCATTCTTGGAACTCTTTGTTCTATCCTCATCTGATGCTATCCCTTCATCCTCCTCTTCTTCTCCCGCCTCTCCTACGTCCGACCTTTCAACCACGTCCTGGAAAATATCTTGGAGCATCACATCACGCAGCTTCTTACTGCAACGCACAGGAAAAATGAGGAAAATACAGTCGTTCATATTATAGTAATAATGACTGCTATGAGAGACATAGTTGTTTTTATACGCTCAAGGGGAGTCAAAAGACTATTGACTGGTAGGCGGGGCATGGCTAAAATCACAACTCAAATTTCGACCAATCAGATGGCTAGATTTCTAAAGTGAGGTATATAATATGTGCCATCAAAGGAGTACACAATTCTAGGATTTTACTTATGTATTTCATTTAATTATTTACCACTTATGGGATGGGGCACCATGATCAGAACAAGAGCTGTTTTTCCGTAGGGATCTGCTCGCATTGAGACAATACAATTACAGATTAAACAAAATATACAAACTAAAAATCAGTGAACTTAATTTAACAATCAAGATCAGAAAATCAAAGAGAAATACACATAGTAATATGATATGGAAGCTCTTATTACCAATCATGTAAAAGAATATGTTTTGACTAATACGTGCTGATACAAATTTTGCCAAGAACCCGCCTACTATTTTATATATTTGTTAAATTATCATATTGATCAGGCCTGGATAGATATCGCGAATGCACTTCAACATTGAACATATGGGCATATATTTCAGCTCTTTTACGATTTTAGGTTGAAGTATTGCCATTTAAACCTCTGAAGGCAATATTTAAACAAAATTGAATGGATATTTTGCACCCAAAACTCTTGAACCGCAATTTTACTTCTGCCGGTCTATATCTTTAAGAGATGAACGGTAGCTTGCTTTCTTGCTTGCTTCTTTGCTACAACACCGTCTGTTCCAGACTAATAAAGGCTCTCCAGTCTACTCCTAACTTCAGATTATTTGTACCATGCTGGCACTACCAACACCACTATAATAAACCTGATTGAAGGATCCATGACAAGGGAGACGGTAAAGCTTCATACTGTAACCAAGGTTGAAAAGTTTTTTTAATTCCCTTCGCACACAAACGAGAGGGAACCTTTCTACTTTCCAACAAACATTGATTACATTACTTCATATAATACTGGTTATGAATTAAAGAAAAAATATCAACTTACTTGAGAGTTTTGGTGACCAACTCCGCAAAAGGGAATAAGAAAGTAGATGCCTGCTGTGGACTCAGCTGCAAAGGATGGAAAAATTCAAATCTAGTTTACTTTGGGATACGTGTACATGTACATGTATCTCAATATCTTACAAAAAGATTTATTTGATCATGTAGAATATATGAAGGGTACGTAATAATCATAAAGACAAATTCACCACTGTAAACTTACATCTTCTGTGCTTTCCGCTGTGAATACACCTAAGTAGACATTACCAGGTTAATAATGTCTACTTAGGTGTACTCACGACCATCAGGGTGTTCAAACGCTCTTCCAAGCACCAAAAAGGCAAAAACCATTCATTATACACCTGACACAAAACGGGTAGACCCGACACCAAACAGATAGATACAAGACACCAAACAAACACATACATATAGTAAAGATGTTCAGAGAAGGCATAGACCTGCATGTATCACACTGCAAACTTACATCTTCTGTACCTTCCCTTGCAAGCTCATCTAAGTAGATGTTTGCAAGCTGGTACCTTATAACATCTGTGGGGGGGGGGGTGTTTCATAAAGACTAAGATTGACTTTAAGTTGGACTTAACAATGACAGGCCATTCATGCCACTGGTTGCTCTCACTATTGGTCTTTCAATTATGATCTTTAGATAATATTTTTTCCTTCAATAATGAACTATCAAAAAAGGTAAATTCAGTAGATTTGTGACCACGATTTGTACGTCGCTTGAGAATCCAATGCCAGGAATGGTTAGAGGAACCATTGGCATGAAATGCCTGCCATAGTTAAGTCCAACTTAAAGTCGATCTTGTCTTTGTGAAACACCCCCGTGGACATGAAAACTGTCCAGACACCACACTGAACACCAAACACCTAGCACCAAGCACCAAAAAACACAAACATGGGACAGAGAATGTGTAGACCTTCCTGTGTAAACTTACATCTTCTGTGCCTTCCCTGAACACCAAACACAAAACTAAAGACACCAAACACAAAACTAAAGACACCAAGCACCAAAGAAACACAAACATGTAACAGAGAATGTGTAGACCTTCCTATATAGACTTACATCTTCTGTGCCTTCCCTTGCGAGCTCATCTAAGTAGACATTGGCAAGCTGATATCTCAGACCATCGGGACATGCATCGGTAGAAGGATTCAGGGCACAACGACTTATGGAAGTCAGAAAACACTTCACCAATCTGTAATGTGAATTGAATATGAGGGAGAATGATAATAATAATAATAATAATCTGGATTAAAATGAATTATATATGAGGGATATTGAATATAATATTACAAATCTAGATTAAAATTAATTGAATATAAGGGAGATTAACAATTACAACGAAAATCTGGATTTACGTGAATGCCATTGAATACAAAATGTTTTTAAGTGCTTTACAAATATCATTATCCCAGTCATCGGATTCATTGACATAGAATGTGCGCCGTCTCCACTCCAAATGGTCACCATAAGGGCATATGGCAATGACTAACACACAGGCTTTCATTATCCTCACAGTTGCCTATTCTCCCATGAGTATGGAGTGGCAAATGTAGACTAGTGCCTTGCCGAAGGACATTTGTGCCGTATCGGGGATCAAACACACAACCACTGAATAAGTCAAGTGCTTAAAGCAGGTCTGCACTGCATGTAGCTACTTGTGCCCTCTGGTCCCTCTCTATTACACACAATGCCTAAGCAGTACCCATTGATCCCCCATGATTCCCTTTTTCTTATGTTCATTAAGAGCTGATTTGATGAGATAACCACCTGTCTGTGACCATGCTGAGAGGTCTAATCCCTCCTGGCCAAACTAGTGCAGACAGGCTTTAAAACAATTGACTACAATTTGAAATAAAGGACACAGGTAATTTCATAATCACATCTCTGTATCAAAATTATGCGAGAACTTCTGTTTTTTTAACACTTTCATAAGCAAACAAGAACATTCTGGATATAAAAATACATATGGATTGTATGTTGGTGTTACTAGATTAAAGAGAACCCAAATAATAACAAACATGCTCTGAATTACACATGTACATAGATAACATATCTATTCCATTCATCTGGGCATATGCGTTTCTGAACGACAGAATAGAATAATGTACAGAATATTTATAAAGCAAATGTAAACAATTTTAACATAAAGTATTTTTTAAATGCAAATTATTTGTAGCAATACTAAACATGTTTTCTATTCTTTGCTGAGAACTTGAAACTTACTCTTCTTCCCATTCGTTGTTGTGGAGTACGACCAGCATCTGACGGAAACTGCGTCTTACAAGCTGTCCATGTAAGAGATAAAAATATATGATGAATAATTAAGACAAAACTTTTAGAAGATAATTATAGTGTTCAAGTATGTGCTGTAATATCACGGATATCTCCAATTCCGTTTAACCGCCAGTCAAAACCGGACGGTTTTCGGTTAAACGATTAAAAAAATTAAATTTAAAAAAAAAAAAAAAAAAAAAAATTTTTTTTTTTTTTTTTTTTTTACCGACTCTGTCGGCAGCAAGCCAGGTCCGTGTGAAAAAGCGGGAAGGACTTTCATTTAACTGCGAGGTGCATTTGAAGGCGCTGATTTGTGCTTGTGAACTTGTCACAAATAGTAGAGGACCAAGGATAGAACCTTGTGGTACGCCATGTGTAAAAGTTGGATGAATTTTTATTATAAAGTACATATTGAAATCTATTACAAAGATTACTTTCAAACCAAGATGACAGACAAATTGGAGTGTTGTTTTAGTTTCGGAGTGGTGAGTCAAAAAACAAATTACTGAGCTGGGAAACATTGCCAGGCATAGTGCCAGGTGGAGGGGCATAAATCGAAACTTGAAAAAAAAATTAAAAAAATTATTAAAAAAATAAAAAATAAATAAAAAAAAAATAAAAAAAAAAAAACGGGAAAACGAAACCGTCCAATTGAAAACGGAATCCGCCATCGGCGGTCGGATACCGGACGGTTAAACGTTTGGTTACAGCACTAGTTCAAGTATGTTTACATTTCCCTTTTCAAAGACACTTTTGCTTTGCACAAAAAGATCATACTTTTCATATTTATTGTTCTTAATTTCCCCTGCTTTCTGTAAATTATGTAGCAGTTTCTGCATTTCCAAACTAAAATAACTAATAAAATGTTGCAGAGCTTGTAAACTTTCATATGCTAATGCGTTGTTCATGGCAGGTCTTAACGCTTACAAATTCTCACTTTGTTTTATATTGCCCAATCATTCGTTGCTATTTTTGCTATTATATCTTTTCACTCAACAAATAAGATTGGTCATTCATTAACTTCTTTCAAACAAATTTCTAATATTGTGTTTTTCTTGTATTTTAAAGCATTTTGTGCATTTTTTTACTGATGTAATGAAAAAAAATCCCATTGGTTAGAATCGGAATCATGTTAACAGGACATCGATGAAAAACAGCTTTGCTGATTCGATTGTTTCTTTTTTTATCCTGTATAAATATGTCAAATAAATAAATAAATAAATAAATAAAATTCGTTTTCAATTTCATTCCATCCTTTTACAGTGCTATTCGATTTCAAGAAAAGCGATAACAGTCGTCCTATTTCATTCACTACTATATAATCTCGTATCATGGGTACTTTACAGTAAGGATAATTGTTTTCAATTCTGTTACCATGAGATACTTGTCCATGCGAAGATGATCGATGCCCATCCACTCACGCCGCATGGTAGCAAGGAATGTTTCAAAGTAGAGGCAAGCTGAAAAACGAGGGGAAATTCTCAATAGAGGGTGATATGACTTTTGTCCCTTTATTTCATCATGAGTATAGGGTTCTGGGGGGTGTTTCACAAAGATTTTAAGTTGAACTTAACTCTAAGTTGGACTTAAAAATTATGGAAAGCCATTAGCATCTTTGAAAACATTTTGTAAAAGGTATTGTAAAAGGCATAAAATGTTAATTCAAATCATTCATATTTTCTATCATCAAGGAGATTTCATGTTCTGGATGTAGAATTTATAAAAAGTCTAAAATACTTGAATTTCTGCTTTTGAATATATTTCATTTTAAGGCTCTAATGGCTGTCCATAATTTTTAAGTCCAACTTAGTGTTAAGTTCAACTTAGGATCTTTGTGAAACACCCCCCTGGTTATGGTTCCAATTGGGTTGTTCGGTTAAGGTTATAGGGATTATTATGGTCAAAGGTAAAAGTTAGAAATTATGTTAGTGTTGGAAGTTGTCCCATGAGTAGGCGTTGTATAATCCCATAGGGAAAACAAATAAACAATTTACATTATATGTATCATGAATAAAAGTGTTTAATACAAACAAAATCTAAGACAATGTTACGAGTCACTTTAAAGTGACTTGGTAACATTGCCTCAGATTCTGAAACAAAATCCTGGATTTAGCTCATGCTGCAATGATAATTATAAACTTTTAGGTTAGTCGGGAACCCCATGACCTTTACAAGCCGATCACCTGTCTGATTATCAAGATATTTATGATTGCAAATCAAATTTTCATTTTCTGTTTTCCAAATTTTTTTTTAATAACACTACAGTCTATTGGGGAAAAATGAGTATGGTAAAACTGGTCATTCAAAGATTTGTACTTTTTTGAAGCACTTCATGATTATTTTGAAGCGCAATTTTTGGGGGCTTCAATATTACACCATTTATCACAGACACTGATAACACATAGGGCCATGCATCTCAGATTTAGCATTGTTAAACATTGCCTTTTTAAAAGCAGAAGGTCATTAGTACTTCATGGTACAAGTCTACTGAAATCTGAGAGTTACATGATATTTTTTCTTCTTTATTAGCTAATAAAATGAGAAATCCCTCTCATGCTTAAAAATAATAGGACAAGTACAGACTACAGACAGTGCAGTCAAATCCTTGGTAGTGATTATTGGAAATTTGCTTTGTGGCATGCGCACGGACTAACAACCTTCTGCCTGAGGCAAGACAATTTGACCTTTGACCTTTACCTTCTTCTGGACGTCTGAAGCAGTGGGCCATATCTGATATTTGATCTGCTAGCTCCTCTTGGATGACTGGTTTGTCACACATCCACATACAGTAGAAGAGACCTTTCCATAGCTTCATCAATTCCTCATTACCAATATCTGAAAAGAACGTATAAATAGATTAAGATGGTTGGATTTTAAGATTACAATAACAATAATAGTTATGAGTATAACTTTAACAATAACAATCATGACAATAAGAGTAAAAACAATAAAACAAAGTTGAGGAGGGGGACAAGGGTAAACTTGTTTAAAGGTGAAATTCAAAGAAAATCACAAATATGCCAACTAATGTATCACTAGAAACTGGTAAGCTAACAGATGGCCATCGTACAAGTTATAGGTCAACTACATATCGGGGGATTTATAAAAATACAAATACAACCACCTCCGTAGCAGCTGGGATATACGAGAGAATCACCGGAAAAATAACGATGTTTAATGACGTCACTATATGGACCAACACTCCCCAAGCAGACGACATCCCATAGAGAATGAACATAATTGCAAAGCTATTATTTCTCCAATTATAATGAGTTTAGTGTATATAAATGTAATGGCATGTCAAACCATTCAAAAGGGGATATGACCCAATTCTGATAACTAACATCTTTTGCTTGTAAATACACAGGATAGGGGTTAATTAACATTCAAAGAAACCAGACTTTCAAATTGAAAACCCCCCGGAATGATATTAAGGACTGCATTTGTTCCCTCTTGAAACGCCGAACATACCCCGGTGTGTGCAGCTGAATATACAGTGGCGTCTTATTTTGTTTACAAGCGACAGATTCCTTTATTTTTGTATCGCTGCATTTGTCATCAAAATAAAACCATGTGCGGGGTTTAGAGTGAGGCAATAGATTATACATTTAGCCTGACGGTAGTGAAGTAAGAGAAAGAACTCAAAAGAAGATGAAAACACAGGCACTGAAAATGTGTGAGATGTCATGGGGCATCGTCTGCTTGTGCAAGTCATGTCCATACTGTGATCTCACACATCTCAGCAGCGTTCGGAAGGCTCTTCAGGTGCTATGCCGGGGCTGTATTTAAGCGTTTTGTAATGTATAATAATCATTACTTCGAATGTTTCCAAGCATTAGATTTTGATAACCTTGTCGAATCACAGTTTCAACTTTGCAATAATAAAATAAAGTTAGTTTTTAAAATCAATGAATATCTACTTTAAACAACCAACAAAAATGTAAAAATCACAAATAGACCTAGGGAGTAGGGACTCTTGATCCTAGTCTAGACTATCATCCGTTAAAATACGGAACTGCAGAATACACCGCACGCCGAGATTTCAGGACCCAAACTAGACCAATAAGCTTCAAGATTTTTATCATGGATGTCGATTTAGACCCATAATTTCCTAAAAAGGGACCATTAAACGGATTATTTCAGTCAAGTTGGTAGGTGGAACCGAAGAAGTTAAGCCTATACCGAATTGTCAAAATAAGATGCACCGGCGGATATATGCATCCTGTGAAATATGGAATTTGGCCGGTAGTTTTGCCAAGCAGCCAAGTTTGGTGTAGAGTAAAGGAGCCGGTAATCGGACAGCTCCAGTTTTCGGCCGATCCATTGGATGCATGGTAAAATCCCTTTAAAATACATCGCATAATAGCATATCACATATCCCACACATACCATACCATGCCAGAGTCACTGAAGAACCACATTTGCAATGGAAAATATATCCTAAAATATCACATTTTAGCGATGTAATCGGCGGTCCCGCTACCCAAATCTGAAAAATCGAGTTTCTTACGCGTGTATGTAAGAAATATGGATACCATAAAATGAGCTTTATTTCAAGTATTTTTCAGATTTAGAGCCCGATTTCGTGTTGGTCGCAAGCTCAAAAGTATCTCATCGCATGTATTAAATCAATGCAGCCGGACCCCGCCACGCACACACAATATGTCCGTCTAATTCAGATTCCAACTTCCGATCACCGCTGTGCCTGTCTTCGGCCAGGCGAGCACCCGGGAGCTCCGGCCTGGGATACCTGCTCCGCCTGCTTGTGGTATACATCAGCGCGTAAACGCACGGCGCGCGCGAGCGCTTCCTATTGACTTTGTACATGCGTCCGAAAACTGGTTCGCTATGCCGATAACCTGCTCCAAAACAGTGAAAATTGAAACGAATATTGTCATGGTAATTCATGATTTTTTTCTGGGATTCTTTTTTTGTTTAAATAATAATAATATTTACTTCATGATTTGAACAAGAAATGATAATAAATAGGAAGTACTAAAGAGTCCAAAAAATAGGATTTTGTCTAAGTTAGGCAAATTCATGCAAAAAAATATATTCAAGAAATTGACTTGAAAACACATCAGACAATTAGTCTGAACCGAGTCAGGAGCAAATTTGAAGAAATTATATTTTTAAATGTTGTAAAACCAAAGATATAAGAAGAAAACTGACCAAGTATCTGTACTAAAAATCGTACATGTAAAATTGGTCGTACACATTCGACAGCTGAAAATGACGCGCACGGTTGTGGTACGTGCGTTCTCGAATCCAAAATCGTATCTCACACACACACTCTCGCCATACCGCGAATGGTCCGTCGTGGGGAGCTAGCCGCCCGAGAGTTTGCCAGCGATACCAACGCACCCTCGGAGCTCCGCAGCGCACAATTTTAGCGGAACTCAAAAGGTTCGAGGTGGGAAGGTGGCGGGCTAGCTTTTTGCCAAAACCACGCTAGAACGTCTGCTGGCGAAGTGAAAATAACTACGATCGAGAACATCGTCGGTTTCAGTGAGATAATTCTGAATTCTAATTGAGACTATATAATAAATTATATGGACAAAGAAACCTCGGTAGATCTCTTATAACTATACAAAAGCTTGTTTATTTCTCGTTTTGACATTTGTTTTCGAGCCATTTTTTCGTGCGCGAGTCAATGTAAACTATGTATTACCAAACTTTCAACACGCAAGGAACAGGGAACACTCGCGGACCTCGTAACAAATTCGTTGCAAAAAAAAATTTCAAGGGTGATTTTGAAGCAGTGAAGAACATTGGCGCTGCGATGCGCAGAAATATACTTGAAAGAAACTTAAAAAATCACACCTGAATTTTCAGAAAACCGTATTTGTATTAGTGTACCTAGATGTGACTTGTTTATAAATCAGATTTTATGAAGATTTGTCGGGAAAAAATGTCAATTTTTTCCGTTTGGTGGTCATTTCTAGGCTAATATTTTAAAAGTTGCATCAGTAATGGGCCCGATGTTTCTATTATCGTACTCGCATGTTATTTCTACATAGATTAAACATAGGATGGTTAAGGGTAAGACCAGATAACATTATAAAAAAGATAAATCCTTCCACCCTCCCATATCCAAGTTTTGGGCTGATTACTGCCGACCCACCGCAGCAAGGCCATTCAGATTTTCGTACGCGCGCAAAGCGCCCTCTAGTGCCCAATGAATGTGCCTATCTAAGTGGCCGAAAACCGGGTCCTTTACTCTAATTTAAAGAAACGTTACACCGAACGTGAACACTAAAGCGTATGGGCCTGTTCTGTCTCTAAAGAGAGAGCCGACCCTACCCAAATCAGAGGCTAACGAACGAAAGAGACATAAAAATTCGGTCTAACAAAAAGTATACTATTGCTGCTAATGTGTGCATCCACCTACATGAAAAAGCATGAATGGGACTGTGTAAGAAATCGTGTCAATTATCTATTTGATAAAATAACCTTCAAAACACTCGATACTTACTTCCATCCTTTTGCGATCTTGCAGCTATCCAGTGTCTCAACCGTTTTACTGCCCTGTCACGTATTTTTGTCACATTCGATGCCAGTCTTTGAGCAAAATGTATTTCTACACCGTACTGTGACTCCCCACATGGCGCTGCCATCTTGGATATATAGTCTTACAATTCAGACGTAAAGTGAACAGCTATAATAATCCGATAGATTCGATCCACGCAACGTAACTTCGTAAACGTCCGCGTGCAGACAAAGAACAAAAGCTAAAAAAATATCATCTTTTCTCATTGTCCCTTTTTAGCTTAGTATAATTACTCTAGCGCTAGCGGTTCTGGGCCTTTAATTGGCTCAATCAGAGGTTGCCTTGCGGGGGGGGGGGGGCAGGGGGAGGGGGAGTTTTTCTCGTACCCCAAAAGTGCCCCTTTTTACATAGGAAAAGTTCCCCTTTAAATTTGTAAGAAATAATTACCTTGTAAAAGCGCCCTACCCTTTTCACCTCTGATAAGTGCCCCTTTTATTTTGACACGTGCTCCTTGCCTCCTTTTCCTTCGACAAGTTCCCTTAATTGCAACAATAATTATTGTGTCCATTTTCCATATTCCCTATAGTAATCTCTATAGTAGGCCTAACCCAACTAACAATTGGACGTTTTCTGAACGTTCTAAAAACGTTCCAAGTTGGTTTTTGGACGTTTTGTGAAAACGTTTTTTGGACGTCAAAATGTGGTAGGTTTTCGACGTATTTAAAACGTTTTATTGGACGTTTTAAAAACGTGTTTTAAACGTTAAAAGAACCAAAAAAAAACCTTTAAAAACCTTTCAGACATTCAAAAAGTCCAAAAACCTTTTGAAAACGTTCTAAATATATTGTTGACGTTGTTAAAAACGTTTGGAACGTTCTTAAAACGTTAAAATGCACTACAAACGTTTTAAGAACGTCTAGAAAACCTTTTAAAACACGTCTGGAACGTTTATAAAACGTTTTCTAAACGTCCAAATGTTCGACAAACGTTTTAAGAACGTCTAGAAAACCTTTTAAAACACGTCTGGAACGTTTATAAAACGTTTTCTAAACGTCCAAATGTTCGACAAACGTTTTAAGAACGTCTAGAAAACCTTTTAAAACACGTCTGGAACGTTTATAAAACGTTTTCTAAACGTCCAAATGTTCTACAAACGTTTAAAAAACCTTTTAAAACACGTCTGGAACGTTTATAGAACGTTTTCTAAACGTCCAAATGGTCTACAAACGTTTTAAGAACGTTTAAAAAACCTTTTAAAACACGTCTAAAACGTTCATAAAACGTTTTAGGAGATTGTTCAGAAAACCTCTATAGAATGTCTGAAAATGTCTCGGGCGTTGAAAGAATGCGCAACAAACATTTAAGAACGTCCTGCAAAAGTGTTAAGAATGTTCAACAAATACAAATGGTATATGAAATAAATACTGGGTCACACATTTGATCGATTTCAGGATTTTATTATCAAACATAAATAAATGCTCAAAGACTTGGTAATAATAGTACATGTATTTCAAGGTTACTTATAAAAAGATACAATGTTCTCTGTAGGTTTCCGTGGTGATAAAGTATTCACAACTGAAAGTTTTCATAACACCATGTGGTATACGAACATCCAATAGACGTCTATTTCAGGCTGGTGATAGACAAGTGATATCACAAGGAGAAAATCTAGAGAAATACGGTTGAAAAATTGGCGTAAAATAGACTTAAATAAGATTATAAACAGCCAACAGAAATTTGGTTGGGATGGTCCATTTGAAACCACAGATACAATGGTTATTCACAAGAAAGACGATATGTCATTATAGTAAGTGGCAAGTATGAATACTCAAATTACCAATCTATTAATAAAAAAGGCAAGTCTATGAATATATCTAGTGTAAAAAAATTGGCAGCACACATATTGCATTTTTGGTTACAGCATACTCAACAAAAGTAACTTGAGTGATTTATAGAACCCGTAATTTCTTTGATTCCTGAAAAGATGTTGTTAATTCGTACCGAAAACATGTACCAACTAAATGACAAAAAAAACTGGGCATAATTGGTGTGATTGACCTCTGGTAAAACCTTAACGAGAACTGTATAGTATTACCATTTACTATATTGTCCTTTTGATCCCCAACAGATGTTGTAGTCAGGTCCAGATTTGTGCTATAAACGAGTTTTATCAGAAGCCAGCATTAGAACTTTCATCTTCCATGAAATACAAAATCCATCATATAACATAGTAACAATCAACACATAATTATTTACATTAATGAGATACAATTTGAAGATATGTCATATAACTGGCAAGTATGAAAACTTAAATTTACCAATCTATACATAGGAAAGGCAAGACTATAAATATATCTAGTGTCATGAATTTGGCAGCACACGCATAGCATTTTTGGTTACAGCATACTCAACAAAAGTAACTCAAGTGATTTACGGAACCCGTAATTTCCTCTTTGATTCCTGAAATATGTTGTTAATTTGTACTGAAAACATGTACCAACTAAATGACAAAGAAAACTTGGCATAATTGGTGTGATTGACCTCTGGTAAAACCTTAACGAGAACTGTATAGTTTTACCATTTACTATATCGTCCTCTTGATCCCACACAGATTTTGTAGTCGGGTCCAGATTTGTGCTATAAACGAGTTTTATCAGAAGCCAGCATTAGAACTTTCATCTTCCATGAAAAACAAAATCCGTCATAATCAACACATAGTTATTTACATTAATGAGATACAAGTTGAAAATATGTCATATAACTGGCAAGTATGAAAACTCAAATCTACCGGGCTATTTAGAGAAAAGGCAAGACTATAAATATATCTAGTGTTAAGAATTTGGCAGCACATATGTAGCATTTTTGGTTACAGCACACTCAACAAAAGTAACTTGAGTGATTTATAGAACCTGTAATTTCCTCTTTGATTCCTGAAAGATGTTGTTAATTCATACTGAAAACATGTACCAACTAAATGACAAAGAAAACTTGGCATAATTGGTGTGATTGACCTCCGGTAAAACCTTTATGAGAACTGTATATGTCTCAAATACCATTTAATATATTGTCCTTTTGATCCACCAAAGATTTTGTAGTTAGGTCCAGATTTGTTCTATAAATGAGTTTTATCAGAAGCCAGTATGTAACTACATAGCGAATCGAGAACAGATGTCATCAGCGTTTATCCTTTTTAATTCTCCATGACACCCTCCTCCTCGTCTTCAGTGGCATCTGCAACAGCAGCAGCATCTTTGGCAACATCTTCGGCAGCGACAGCTGGAACTCTAGCCCCATCGGTATCAGGTTTCTGCAAATCAGAGCAAACAACCTTTATTTATAAATTAAATGTTCATTTCAACTAAACCATAAAAAAACTAGGGGGCATGATGTTCCCCCTCCCTAAAAACAGCGCCTATACAAGCTCATTTGGTGACAAACTGGCATAATGTAAATTATGAACCAAAATTATATCTGAAGAGGCTGCACATAAGTAAATATTATTGCCTGTCCACAAAATATTAAGTCTCGAGACCAATGCCTAAAAACTGACGTCTGGATAAGCTAGGGTGGCAGTGAGGTGAATCCGGCCACCCCTATCAACAAGGGCAAAACTGGACTAATGATGTGCTTCATGTACAATATTGTTTTACAGATATTGGGTCTATCCCTTTAAAAGGGAACATACACGTAACACCAGAATTTTCACTCATTCAATCAAAAGATAACTTTGAAATACACATTTTTTTAATGTCCAAACAAAAATTGGTCAAAAAAGGCTGAATGCCCTTTGAAATAGTAAATTGATCTGATATTCTCTTGCAACATATTTTTGTATTTTGATAGAAATCCACATAATATAAAGAGAAAAAAAAAAATAAAAAAAAATAAAAACACAAACAAAAGTAAAAGGAATTTACCTTCCGTTTCTTTCCTCCTGGAAGAAATGGGGTTCGCTTGAGAAAGTCCCCTACAACTTCTTCAATCTCCATCTCTTTGGCGCCCTGGTCGGTCTTCATGCAGGCTCCTGAAAGACGTAAGTGCAGACGCCATGGATCATTATATTAAAATTATTTTTGATGACACATTAAAATAAGACGATACAGATTACACACCTTAAATGACAAATGGGTCATTCCATGGCAATTCGGACAATCAATATCATTACACTCCTCTCAAATGTATTAGGGGAAAATGGTATGTCGGTTCCCATGTTATGGCCCACCCCTTTTTTTTTGTTTTGCAAAAATGGGCATTTTTGTATGAAGAAATACATGGATACACATCTGCACACTCTCACATAAGTAATTCCTTGTTCAGATGGGCATAAAACATAACTACTCCTTAGAGGCCAAATTCAACAGCTACCTTACAAGCAGAAAACAATGCTATTATGCGACTTCAAAGGCAGCAAGGTTGCTAGAGACCATCAATGTCCAATTGATCACCAATCATTGTAACTCATCGGGTGAATCCAGAAACATATAAAATAAAATTGAAATTGGCTAATCATATACTAATTGATTACTTACTGACAATGACGGGAACAAATCTTGTTGACTTCAGACCACGCTTCCCCTTCCTCCCATTCACGTTGAAATCTGACCAAAGATTATTTGACCCCAGCTTTTTCATGATACGCCGACTTGTTTGGGCAATATTGCCCCCGCCGACTAGACTCAGGTAGTTGATCTGAAATTAAAAGAACCATTATCAATTACAATGCCGTAGATTCTCACATAAATAGGAGCCAACCGTCTCATTTCCAGACATTATTATGTTTCTCCGCTAAAACCTTCACCCTGATGCGGTAAATATTAATTTATCATTTGCAAAATTCACAGGCTTTCACTTTTTTTTTTAAACATGGCTATAAAGTAATCAAGGCATGTATAAATCAGAAACTCAGGATATTTCAGGTTTAGATAATTAAACCTGTACAAAAAGGAAAAACAAAGTCATTTGAATGGATGATCAAATAATGCCAAATTAGTATGCAAGTATTTTTAAACTTACCATTCTCTTCTTAAAATCAGATTCTACGAGTCTCATTTCGAGCAAGTCGAATTCACTCCCTGTCTTGAGCGGTTCCGCAAAGGGCTCCTGCAGGTCGGCAGGACCTGCCCGTAAACTCACTGATGATTTGGCAACCAGGTTTGCCAGCGTCTCCACTATCTGGGCCTGGACATCTTCCAGCTTCTGAAGTTTTTGAAGTACCTGCTGTTGAAAATTGTCTAGGAAAACAAAAGGAGTAAAAAAAAATACATTAACAAATTAGGTCATTTTGGTAGCTAAGAAGAGTATGTAATTTTAGTGTGACTGATATGTACGACAGCTTTTCAACTATCGCATTTCAGGAATACATCACCAAGCTGCAATGACAATACTTGTACAAAGCATCAGACAATGCAACACATACAGAAAGAATCTGAAAGCAATTTTGCAGAAAAATATACCCCTGCTTTTTTGATAAAAATAAATCAAAATTAAACACATCAAAAGAAAGTTTCCCCCTAAAGAACCCCATCAAATCTTCGAGTATAACAAATTATTCAAGTTGAAACCAAGCATTGGATATAGCTAGGGTTGTTAGGAAGCAGATTCTCGAAAATTAGTGACATCCGTGACTTAACGGCTGAATGATCACAACATGAACAAAAAATTACGTTTTTTTTCTTGATTTTTCCACTGGAAGATTTGATGGGGCTCTTTAGGGGGGAACTTACTTTTGATGTTGTATTTATATTGACAACCTCTCTCTCTTATATCAGTGTAGCATCTTGGTAAAAAATAGTAAATTTTGTTTGTAGTTTAAATATGCTGTACTCCAAAATCTAATCAATTGACCTCCTATGAAACATACTATTAAGTTCTTGAGAAGAGATATTTTGTTTGTGAAATTCTCTACGTAAATACTTACTGTCCAAGGTTCTAGCTTTTGGTGTCGGCGGCTGGCTTTGGCGAGAAGTCGAAGGAGAGGGGAATGTAGTTGTAGATGGAGATGATCCCCTCTGGATTGGGCCCGTCGGGCTTAAGGGGACAAATCTGGCCATCATGGATGTTGTTGACAATTTGGGGAGAGGAAGTTCCTTAGTCTTCGACTTATCTGCCTTTCTTGGGCTTCTGCGAAGTGGCTCAGGGTCACACTCCATATCTGGAAAAACATCACAGACATTAGAAAAATATCAAGCAAGAAAAGAATTTTTGAAAAATGTTCAAGCTTTATGAATTCATTTTGAGTTCAACATGTTAATTTTCAATTTTGATGAATTGGTACATTATGCCCCCCCCCCTCCCTCCCCCAGGTGCTATTAGGGTTAAAACATCATCTAGCATCCTTCTAGCATATAAATTCAATTGCAGCGCAGCACTCGACAACAAAGGCAGTGGTCTACTGTACTCATACAAGTAGCGTATGTTGATGCACACCTAGAGATTGACAATGTCCAGGCCAAAAATGCTAACAAAATTCTTTATGCTGGTGATTCGTTGTGTATATCAGCAGGGGTGGTATTCAGAAAACTCTCTTAACCCTAATAGCACCGGGTTATTTCAGACCTTGCTACCACCTTTGTTTTTGTTGTGTTTTTTTCGTAAAATTTATCATAGAACTATTTTGAAGCATAATTGTGCTATAATAAATTAATTTCAGCCAAAGAAAGTGAAAATAATCATATCTTTATGAATAAGGTGAGAAAACTCAATTTGCATTGAGTTTGTACACAAAATCACGTTTTTGAGCCATTTTCGTTTGGACGAGCGTGTATAAAAGGCCGTGCAGCATCATAACGGTATTCCTGATTTTCGCGAAAATGGTGTCAAAAGATGCGCAAGACTTGAAAGTAAAAAGTCAGCGAGCAGCGCGGTCAAAAAAAATTGCGCGGCGGAATGGTCGCGAACAATCTCGAGGGGGGGGGCATTATGGCCCCCCCAGGTGCTATTAGGGTTAGGTTAGCACTTAAAGTGGTACTCCAGGCTGAAATTGGGATGTTATGTAAAGTAGAGTAAAATTTAACAAGAACACTAAAAATTTCATCAAAATTGGATGAAAGGGTAAAAAAAAAAAAATCCACTTAAACATTTTTTCTAAAGTCTTTATTTTGTTTTTCTTATTTTGTTTTCTTGTTCAATTTCAATTCAACACGGACATAGGCAGACCACCCCCCCCCCCTTTTTTTGTTCATTTGATAGGGGGCTGGGGCGCAAGCCCCCTCCCCCTATTATTATTTTTTTTATTATTTTTTTTAATTTGATAATTCTATATAACACGGACATAAGCGGACCCTGCAGGGGGGGGGGGGGGGTCGTGGGGCAAGCCCCCCTCTCCCTTTTTATTTATTTGTTTATTTATTTAATTATTTTTTTATTTGATAATTCTATTAAACACGCCCCAGCTTGCGCCCCAGCCCCCTTTCAAATGAACAAACAAAAAAGGGGGTCTGCCTATCAAATGATAGGCAGACCCCCCCCCCCTGATTTTGACTCCCGTGCAAATGTGTGGCTGTATTCACGTTTGGAAATGTGAAATTTAGTGGGCAAAATGGCCACGCGCAATCTAATACCAGCGGTGCGGATACGTGTGGGGAGTCCGAAACACATGGCCATCTTCACTGAAGACTTTAAGTCACTCGGTCATAGATCTACTAGACTAACTTACAGTTACAATGTACATGTAGACCTTTACCATATCAGAAATAAATTCAAGTTCTTTCAGTGATTTTAAGTAACTCTTTCTGCTACATGACATGTATTAATGTGTTACTGTTAGGTGAAAGTTGGGTGAATTCACATCATTCTGGATTCAATCATACAACAATCAACAATAACAGCAACGCGTCTGGTTAACATACGCCTTTTTGTTTGGCATGTATCACATTGCATTCACACTCACAGGTTGGTTAAAAGTAAATTTTCATGCACGTTATTATCGCTAATGCATGAATGCAGCATGCAGACTAACTCCGGGAAGCTCCAACACCGGAGTTACATGCAGACATGTCACGACACAAGCCGATACTCATTTAAATGTTTTCCCACATTTTACACGTCTCGAATTCACTCAAACAACATTTAAACACCTAACAGATATCAAAATGGTAAAATATCACTTACATTGGTGTTGCAGTCTCACAAATTAGGTAGATAGTTCAGGATTTCTTGATAGCTCTTGCAAAGGCACACACGGTATTCAATGGGAAAATTCTCAATGTAATTTTCACGCACATGGCCGGTGTCATAGGCGATTTGTTCCGTGCAGGCGATCGGTTCCTCCGGAACCGATCGCCTGGATATGTACCCGCCGATTTGTTCCGGATTCGTAGATTCGTTCCGCTAGTCACAGGCGATCGGTTCCGGCCAGGCGATTCGTTCCGAATCTCATCGGAGAGCGTGCGTGCTCACGTATTATTGAATACACGCCATGGTACACCCCTAACGCAAAATGAACTATTCTGGTCGGCCTTTGCAACCAATCAAACTTCTCCAAATTAGCTACACCAACGATTGCCAATTTGAGAACTTTGTATAGAAATGCAGATTCCCGTTGTTCAAATATGTTGATAATTGCGGCCAATGATTGACCACAAACAGTAACTATAGACAGCGCCGTCGCGAAGCTACGGGGACTGGGTGGTTTAGCAAAAAGGGCAGTTGTTGCCATATAGGCTTAGTTTGCCTGTAAAAGCAGATGTCGGGGTGTTTTCTAATCATGCCTTAATTCTAATTTGGTTTGAATGCTGCTTTATGTGATATCGTGTTACGTCAACCACCTATTACCGGGCTTCATCACAGAATCTAATTATGCATGTGGGCTGCATGCATGATGTACATGTAGTTTAAATGAAAGAGATGCGGGGTGGGGTGGGGGGGGGGGGGGCCGGGGTCAACACAAAAAGAAATGAGTGGTCGAGCTGATAATTAAGAAGGACCAATAAAAAAATAAAACAAAGAAAAGAAGAGAAAGAAAATTCCTCAAGTAAAAGACGTGTCCGGCAGAATAAAAAAAAACCCCCGACATATTTTGTTAAATTTTCAACCCTTGGTACTAGCCGACAAAAGTTAGTGTTAAACAGAGCCATAGCATAGTGTGTCTATACCCCCCCCCCCCCCCCCATTCCGCTACATACAGTGGCAGATCTGTTGCGCCCCCTTGTTTGGAAACCACTAATTTCACGTACATTTTCACGTACATGTAGGCCTAATATCAGAAAACTTTCGCCTGCCCCCCCCCCCCCCGTTCTTCAAATTTTCGGGCTGCGCCCGGCCCCTATTTTCGAATCCTGGATCCGCCGCTGTAGTGCGCACCCTTTCCTTACTTATTCCAAGTGCCATTTTAATATCAATTGTCACAGTTGCTACGGGCACCTTATACTTTGACAAAGTGGCCCTTGTACCTGCATTATTATGCATTTCCCTTGTAAGCATGCCCTTTGAATCTGTGATGGGTGTCCCATCTGTAAGTTACACTTTTTTTTCTTTCCCTTTTTTTTTAAAATTAGAATACTTCAGTCTCAGAAAGGCCTCATTCTCTGAAATTTCAGATAATTTTCTCATTGCCCATGTAACTGGCCTGCATGGAGTGGTTATCTTTATTCTCATGTGCTTTCGATGTAGAAACTGTGAAGCCAGTCAGTGTGGTGTAAGGAAATACTTGTGATTAACTGATCATCCATAAAAAATTAAAAAAAGAAACCATGAGCCTGCATGCATGTAACGCAGCAAAAAAGAAAAAAAAAGAAAAAAAAAAGGGGGATATGGGACAGCGTAACAAGGGTTGCGTTAGTGGGGGGGGGGGGGGGGCAGGGGGGGAAATTTAAATTTTATTTCAAAGGGTCCCAAATGAGAGGTGGTTTTATAAGGGGGAAGGTACCTAAGAGGGACATGTGAAAGGGGAGATGTGAAGGAATTTAGGGAATCATATACACAGTCTACTCCCGTTATAACGAGCACATATACGAGATTCCCTTTTAAAGACGCAATTCTACTACCGTCCCTGTTTCAAACATGTGCACATGGGTTAATTGGCTTGGTCGCAAGCACCTTGTTATTTTCTAAATGTGTTCATTACTGTTTAAACCAATTTCATTTTTTTTTCTATATATCTTGTCAAGATGCATTCATTCAAATTCTTCGACCGCTAGTTCTGAAATGTATTGTCTATGCGACAAACTGAATGTGAATAGCAACTGATTAAAATTGCAATGCATGTACATGTGAATTTATTAAGCAGTACTACTATATTAATATCTACAGTCACTTGTTTACCAGAAGCAAGAAGCTCTCTGGATCTACCGTATGCTTCTCACCCTCTTTCGCTCCGACTCTCCTACACTCTCTTCTAAACCAAAATTGTACTGTGTGGCTTATTCTTCTTTAAATATATATATTTTCAACTAAAAGTCAAATGTACTTTATATGTTCTTGTACAATACCCAAATGATTTTTCTGCAAATATTAATAAAATCATACAGCTTGAATTAATGTACACTGAAAATGAACATAAAGATTTATGTAATTATTTTAAATGTCAAAACTTTTATTCTTCAAAATATGATATGCTTTTCTTTTCACAACGGCACATCAAAGAATCACGCTTTGAAGCACCACATGAAATGATGCAATAGGCAAGCGCTGGACATAATTTCTTTTTCTTTTTTTTTACAATGCAAGTAAAACGATATGATATGATACATGTTATGATACATATGTACATGAATTAAGCATGTTAAACATTTCAGAATGTTCTACGTATTTATGTACCAACATTTAGCTATCGTAATCAAGCTCATTATTCTCGATTGAATGAACTAAAATCCTCATAGTTTAAAAGCCTTGATAATATATAACTGTAATTTGTGTTGAATAGAAATTAGTAAAACAAGAATTCCCATCAATGAAAGATACTATTAAAACTCCAATCAATGACAAAGTGAGACTAGAAATATCACTGAAAGTAATCAATATCGAGAAAAAATTCTGATCTGAAATATATCTCACACTTCTGTTGCATTCCCATGAACTCTAAAATGGAAAACTTGATCAAATAATTATTCCTCTACGATATTCTGAACTAAAATATTGTTTTCTGATGCATTAAAGGGACCAGAAAGTGAGAGATCATGGGGAAAGGCATGGTATCCTCGGATGAAACAATTACATAGCCAGCTCTCTGATGGCGCAGTCACATTTCCACTGCGGGCCCGCACGACGTGTAGAAAACAGTTCTTTTTGCCATTTCCATAAGGTGCAGTACAGCGGAAATGTGACTGCGGGCGTTAGAGAGAGGGTCTGATGGGTGTTACATAATCCCCGGCGACAAACTGTCTGGGGGAAAAGCAAATAAAGATATGCGAGACCTGGATTTTCTCCAAGGTTAGGCTAAACAACCAGAAGTAAACTAGCCTGTGTTTTGTATTTGGAAATGTTGGAGCATTAGTATACAAGTCGTTTCTTCGATAGTGAATATGGTGAGACCTGTTAAGAGTCTAACGTTAAAGACCAAGTATTGTTGAGAAATGCCAGAACCCGAAGTATGTGAATGGACTGAGTCGGTCAACTTCGTACTGTCCGAACATTTATTACAGTTAGTCCGACGGCCTCGCACGACGGATGGGTTATAATGCAAACAGGCATTTTGCAAATTCTGTATGATAAACTTTCCCCATGATCCTCACTTTCTGGTCCCTTGTATATCTGAAATTAGCGCAGAGACCATGTTGCCCCTTAATCTTATCTTATAACATCATTGCCACTCCAGTGTGTATGGTTTAAATTTTTGATTTGTCAGTTACATGGTAATATTTGTACCATTAAAAATATGTTCTGCTTCACTGTGGTCTCCACTTTACCAATGCCAAACATTAACAGTATAAAAACTTCAATATTTTACCACAGCTTTTAAAGCCACAGCAGCCCTGTATGGCACCACCTGAGTCCGGAGCTACATGTACTCAAAATGTCCTGTCTTCTAATCCAGAATGCAATATTCTGATCTTGTACTATATATGCCCATTAAAAATATTACAAATGTATCTATTCTTTTGTATCTTTATAATTTATAACATTCATACAACTGATATGTCTCCAAGTAACAAAATGTTATCATTAATCCAATTATAGGCTAATTTATACTGAAATGTACAATGTATTGTCAATCATTGTATCAAAACGTATATTTATCAAGACTAGCTTTACAGTGTATGCCCTAATCCCTTCGTGACCAGGACCATCAGCATAGTGTTACAGGACGGTGCACCATTAATACATCCATACACAATATTTCAAGATTCTTTATTT